>CAKOGP040001814.1:0-391534 GCA_933822405.4 Cylindrotheca closterium | reverse complement strand
CATTGCAATGCTATTGCTTTCTCCTCTTTTCTTCTCTCTTCGTTTTTTCTTTTCTTCTTCCTCTCTCCCCTTCTTTTCTCCCCGGGGGATCTAGTATAAACTGCTCCACCAGCATAAAATAAAAACCAATATATTTGGCAATGGCAGTGCTTTGGCAATGGTGCTTCGTGGTGTTGACTCTTGTCTCGCAATCAGCTGCACTGTCACACTCCCAACCATCATCAAAATTCCAGCAAGTCACCATTCCAGAAGCGAACCAAGTGGCCAAAGATTTGGGAATCCGTCCAGGATCTTCCGCGCCGAGAATCGTATGGAAGTATTCTTGGAGGATGTTGGGATATGCGCTTCCAGTTCTCCATGCCTTGGATGAGGCTCGATCCAAAGATTTGGACTATTCGTTGAAATGTCTCTGGTGTAAAGCCTTGAGCGGCAGGGATCGAAAGTCTCCAACATTTGATGACAATGTCGCCTATGACATGTTGCCGAGTGTTTCAAGAAAAATTCTTCAACTACCACGCAGACTGTATCCCCGACTCATTCACTTCAACATTGAACTCCGAACAGTCTATTTGGATCGGGCAATTCGAGAGGAAATCAAACGTGTTACTTCCTCCAAGAAAATCCGACTGATCACCTTGGGAGCTGGATATGACACAAGGTCGGTCCGGTTCCTCGAGGAAGGATTAGTACATGAAGCCTGGGAACTGGATATGCCTCAAGTATTGCAATCAAAAGAAATCATGCTAGATCGGCTGGGTAGGAGGCGTCCGTCCACGAAGCGACCAAACCTTGTGGCGCAAGACTTGAACGATCTGTCATCCTTTGTCGAAACATTTGCAAACACCATCCAAGATATCGACGACGATGCATCTTGGCACAATATTATTGTACTGGAAGGCGTCCTCATCTATTTAAATGAGGGAATCCCTTCTTCTTTATTGACCGTTTGCTCAAAACAGTCCCAGGAGAGAGATTTGTCAGCTAGCCTTGTATTTGCCGATCTTTTTCGGGCTCTTCCGAGCCTGGAGGTTGGTGAAGTGGAAGCATTCTTCAAGTCCATGGGATGGAGTCTCGATAGGTCATCGTGGTGTCCAAAACCTGGCTTGGCTAGGCATATGGGAGTAGCCCGAGTACTATTATGATGATGGCACACTCGCGTGGAAAACCCAACCCCCAGCCTACTGACATGACGTTGGAGACTAAGAATATTGACTTTAGCGCCAAACAATTGCGTCGCTTGGGCCCGGTTGGGGTCTATTTCGCTATCTTTGAAAAGATACGACTGAGAATGGCGAGGTTTTGCTCTCAGTATATTGGCATGCCCGTTCCCTACTTTGCTTTTCCGACTGCCCCCACCTAGCTCAAGATGTTCTTCCAAATATTCGCATTTCTTGGCTCGACTGCAGTACTGCTGGTAGGGCAGAAAAGATCACTTTCGTTTGAGTGCCTGAAGCCAAAAGCCTACACGATAGTAATGTTTCCATGTTTTCTATTATGTTACATACTATCTAGCATTACGTATTCAAAATTGTTTTCAACATGCTGCTGCACAGTAGTTAGGTTGAAACGAGTTGATCACTCTCAAAATATTTGACATGTAGCAACCCCACAAGGTTGTTTCGTCATTAGACCCGGGTGGATACCGCAGCAAGAGCTCTCGCAGCCGTTCAAAGCCCTTGTTGAATGGAATGCCTGATGGCCAAGATTCATTGTGTGACTCCGTTAGGATGTACCGAGTTTGCTCGCAGATTGCCAGATTGTTCATGGCTGCGCGGAAGAATTGGATGTTGGATGAGACTATAGTCCTGCTTCCAGTGGACTCCGAAGCCGCCAAACGACGAAAATTTGTTATAGCAATGTCATACATCTGACTAGCCCTCTGCAGGAGGTCAAAGTCGGGCCGCGATCCATCATTCAATCTTCCTTCATGATCTATATGAGACAGATGGCAAGCGAGCCCATAGTTGAAAAGCATTGCGACAAGAAGACTGGTGTGTTCTCCTGTGGCGTAGCTATTTTCAATATTTGCTCGTGCTGATCTAATTTTCAATGATGGGACGACGAGTGGTCTTCGATACACAAAGAAGGAAGCAGTAGGGGAACTACACCCATTGTCATCCTGGTGGAGGGCGTCCATCGCAGGAAATAGCATCCATGTATCCAGAGAGTCAGAGCACATATCATCTGCACTATTACCATGTGAAAGCTGAGACATTTGCACCAGATGTGCTTGAAGCTGTCTCAAGCCTGTTTGCAGCTTGTCCATTCCTTGGGCGTACTCCTTATGCACAATGAGAGCAGCTGCCTCATTGTTTACTTCCATAACTTGGTGCAGGTGTAGTCTATTCATTTTTTGTACTGTAGATAGAAAAAATCGAAGATAAAATTGTGAGGGGCATCAGCTACATGTTCCCGTTGCATTTGCGGCTGCGGGAACTATAAAAAATACATACCGCTTTTTTTTTAAAATTAAATACTTGCGAGAAGTGTGTTTTCGGGAAAATTGTATAGAAACTGTCACGATCCCGTTTTGGCACTCGCGAAATTATTTAATGATTTTATGTGAGATTCCGGCCACATATGTATACACAAGAGAAATGTAGGAAAATGTGATGATTCGCTTAGAGTCAAGGAAAAGACAATATGGTCCCCAGGCAATACTTCTCCATAAGCGGAAAATTCTTTCTCGTTCGCGGTGAACACAACAAGGTCCCTCACTGACAATCTTGAGGGTCAACGTCTCTTTACAACGAGCGAAGCAGGAGCTAATAGGTCTTAGACGACGAGCTAACCAGAGGAGGGAACACCAAAGAAGCCTTCCGGCCGGTAGTATATGATTCTTCTTCGTGCTCCCTATCAGAGAATGCTTGAGCTGTAGACGGAAGGACAATGTCTTATTCGATGTAGTCGAGGGAATTTGGTACTGGCAAAGTTTTCTTTCCACAGATGTTCGTACGGCAAATCTTTGGGAATGGCGCATCCTTGCAATGATCCTTGTCTCTCTAACAGCCGCACTCTCACAGTCTCAGTTTCCGCATGTTACCATTCCAATAGTCCAACAAGGATTTGGGCAGAATAAAAAATGGAGATTGGATCATCAAGAAAATCATGGACACCCTATAATCATGATAGCACTGCCTATTTCTAAATATATACAAAATTTAGCGAAAGTTTAGAAATCAACATGCTGCTGCGCAGAAGTTGGGTTGAAATGAGCCCATCACTTGCAAACTGTTTGCCAGGTAGCAATCCCATAACGCTTTTTCGGGAGCGTCATTAGAGGATGGATACTGCATTAAGAGTTCTCGCAGTCGTTCAAAGCCCTTATTGAATGGAATATCCAAGGAGCAGGATTCATCCCGTGCGAGGAGGACATACCGCGTTTGCTCGCAGATTGCCAGATTGTTCATGGCTGCTCGGAAGAATTGAATGTTGGATGAGATTATGGTCCTGCTTCCAGGCAACTTCGAAGCCGCCAAGCGACGAAGATTTGATATCGCAAGATCATACATCTGACTAGCCCTCTGATATAGAGATCCATCGTTCAATTTCCCTTCATGATCAAGGTGAGACAAATGGCAAGCAAGTCCATAGTTGAAGAGCATTGCAACCAAAAGACTGGTGCGCTCTCCTGTGGCGGAACTGTTTTCAGGATTTGCCCTGACTGTGCCAATTGTCAATTGTGGGACGACAAGAGGTCGTCGGTATACAAAGAAGGAGGCTGTAGGACCACAGCCAGATTCATTATGGAGAGCTTCCACCGCAGGATACATCCATGAATCCAGAGAGGCGCAGCAGACGTCGCCACTACTGCCACCAGAAAACTGAGACATTTGCACCAGATATGCTTGAAGCTGCCTCAGGCCTGTTTGCAGTGTCTCCATTCCTTGGGCGTACTCCTTTTGGACAATGAGAGTCGATGCCTCATTGTTTACTTCCATGATTTGGTGGAGATGTAGTCTCTTCATGCTAAAACGTTTCTGCGATGAAACTTCTTTTTATTTTATGTGGTAAAAAAAAAGCCTTCGTTGACTTCAAGCCGAAAAACGAGTAAGGTAAAAGCTCGTTTCGGATGCTTTTTTACACAATGAAGCAAGTCGCTCAGATAAATCTGAAACACATTAAAATCATTCGCGGAACGACGACCTTTTGTATTTCCGATTATTCATTCACACACCGCCGTGCTATGTGTATATATTGACTCAATCCCACCGGAGTTTCAGATTGATAGCCGCTGGATGCGAAATTATTGTGGCATTCCCTATCACATTTGTACCCGGTACGTGTACACGTACCCGCTATGATATGAGGTAAAATACCGGTAGGTACCGTAGTGTGCGATCCATCGTAGTGGTACGTATATATTACGATTCTGCTCTTGGCATGTCGAACATTATCAGGACTGGACCGCGCGGGTTCATCACGGGAATAGACGAAAACATATTTTCGAGCAACAAAGAAAAGGGCGAACCACAGAGTGGTAATTGCTAAGTCTCCTGAATTGAATCATCAATCATCTTCATTCTTATCGGGAACATCGTTTCGTCTGTTGCGACGAGTCGGGTTGCGGAGAGGATTCGCGTATCCTCCTCCTACCGGTACGGTACCATAAAACACGACTGCTTCTTGTCGATCTATTGGAGCATTCAGGAACAAGGATCAATGAACTCCGAACACTCAATGGAATACCAACCGATTGCCTCATGGCTCATGGCACAACCTTACCGGTACTAGATGAGAACTGTACATTCATTTCATTTATCTGCATCTGTATTGAATTTTAGGGTAGCCATCTAAAATGGGGAAGTCGTCGCCAGGTTTGTATTATCCCACCGTTTTCAGCAACCTACCGGTATGGTAACTAGCGGTAGTACTTTTATATCAAATTTTTATAGAGAAATTAAATCAACATGCTGCTGCGCAGAAGTTGGGTTGGAACGAGCCCATCACTTGCAAAATGTTTGCCAAGTAGCAACCCCACAAAGCCTTTTCGGGAGCGTCATTAGAGGATGGATACTGCATTAAGAGTTCTCGCAGTCGTTCAAAGCCCTTATTGAATGGAATATCCAAGGAGCAGGATTCATCCCGTGCCAGGACATACCGCGTTTGCTCGCAGATTGCCAGATTGTTCATGGCTGCTCGGAAGAATTGAATGTTGGATGAAATTACAATGGTCCTGCTTCCAGCCGCTTCCCCGAAAGCCGCCAAGCGACGAAGATTTGATATCGCAAGGTCGTACATCTGACTTGCTTTCTGGAGGAGAGATCGCCCATTGTTCAATTTCCCTTCATGATCAATGTAAGACAAATGGCAAACGAGTCCATAGTTGAAGAGCATTGCAATCAAAAGACTGGTGTGCTCTCCTGCGACACCGTTGGGGTACGCTTTCAGACTTTCCGCATTTGCCATGACTATGCCAATGGTCAATTGTGGGACGACAAGAGGTCTTCGGTATACAAAGAAGGAAGCAGTAGGACCACAGCCAGCTTGTTCATTGTGAAGAGCTTCCACCGCAGGATACATCCATGTATCCAGAGAGTTAGAGCAGGTACCGGAACTATTGGCAACTGAAAGCTGGGGCATTTGTGCCAGATGAGCTTGAAGCTGCCTCAGGCCTGTCTGCAGTTTCTCCGTTCCTTGGTCGTACTCCTTTTGGACGATGAGAGCCGCTGCCTCGTTGTTCAGTTCCATGATTTGGTGAAGGTATAGTCTATTCATGTTGAAACGTTTTTGCGATGAGACTTTTTATGAGGTGGATACAGTGTAGTTGGGGAAGACAAGATTTATGACTAGTCGACTTTAAGCCGAGAAAATGGGTGGTAAAAGCTCCATCAGATGCTTTTTTCTGCAACGAACCAAGAAACCCATTTTTTTTTTCATATAAATCTGAAACTCGCGGAATCAAGTCCTTTCTCATTCGCACACCACCATTACATTTTTTGTATTGTTTTACATATAAAGTTGACACTATTGGGGTTTCATCACATTTAGACTGGTGCTCACGAAATTATGGTCAAGGCATTACCGCCCGTTCGCCATTCTTATCGGTATCAAGAAGACACTCGCTCACTTTCACGTCCATATCTCATTTTTGTTAATCAGACTTTAGATACGAAGAAAAACGAAACTTCTGCTCGTCTGTATGGATGGAGATTAGAGTCAATCTCTTACACCAAGGTTAGGCAAAAGAACTACAGATCGCGCGAAGCGCCAACAACCAAGGTTACCGAACAGTCTTGGAAAGCGGAAGTGACGCAGAAAGGTCAAGAAGGCTCGTACCAGTGGTACCGTATCATATTTTATGAAATCTTATCGTTACTGACGGAGATATTATTGCGTCTGTTGCCCGAGTCAGTAAGACTAAACCACTTAATGCCTAGAACTATCATATTATCCAACAACCCCAAAACCATGCATTGACGAAACAATACTTATCCGCGAAGGCATGAAGACACCAAGGGCGATGAGCTAAAATTTCACGAATGGAGCAACCAAATCTAGCGGATATCATAACTCTTCAGAGCAAGTTTTGCATCGTTTTGTCCCAAGATTATTATAAAGACGAAAGCCGAGGTACACTGTGAAACCGCTGTTCTTGAACCACTAAACTTCGAACGTTTATTTCCTGGAAATGATATTTGAATAAAATCAGAAGACTGTCGTCAACGGGACTCTATTTTGCCTGGAGATGGTGCTTGAATAAAAGCATACTTTGGTGGACAATGCTACGGCGACCTTGGAAGGGATCGCACAAGAGGAGCGACGGACTAATGATATCAATAACCGCCGATTGTCAAGCGTGGTATTGCAACAACAATTAGGATAAAATATACATTGATTGCGCATCACAAAGGAGGAGAAAGTCTATCCGAGTGGAAATATATATATATATAGTAAGAGCAACCATGCACGGCAAAGGGTTAACGACATGGTAGTCAAAACACAATTCAACCATTTCATCCGCGTAGAAGTATTATTGTGCTGAGATCATCCATGCACGAAAAGAGTAAACGACATGGTAATTTATTTAGTACCGGTAGCCATAAAAGTTTTGAACATGATGGTTCTAATTTTTAATATAAAAGTGTGTAAATCTGCAAGAAGACAATGATCCTTATTTCTCGGTGTTATCCTGGTCCTGCCCGCCTGTTGCGAGGTACTGTAGTAGTGTTCTTGTTTTCTTCTTTTTTAAGCACTATCCGACATGAACGCATCTGCCAAAGTGTAGGACCCAAATCCATCCCCTCCTTCCATGCGCTTCTTGTAGTAGACATATCCTCCGGCACCTGCCATGCAACAGAAAACAAAGAACCATCCCCAGTGGCGACCCTTCATTCCTTTGCCACTGCCACTGCCCTTGCTGGGACTGGGCGATGGACCGTCTTCTGGTTCCTTGCCATCGTCTGGATGACATTCCATGGGATCACGTGCAATACAAGCAACGGGATCTCCACAGAATTCACATTTGTAACAGGCATGTGGTGCCATGCCATATTCCCACGCATGACAGTAGACATCAAAGACAGTCTTGGGAGTTAGAGCATTCCAGGTCAAAGGAACGCCATTGACCAAGACCGTGGGGGATTCAAAAGCCCCATATTCTTCGACCGACTTCATGGCTTCTTCCAACATGGTATTGGTCGAGTCCGAAGTAATATCTCCAGAGTCCTTCATACAAGCATCAATGGTGGCTTGATCAATAGAAGCATGGCTAAAGGCATCCTTGAGACAATCTTCATTGGCAAAATATTCTTCGTCCTTTTGCTCCATGCACTGTTCAGTAAAATGATTCAAATAGGCCCACCAAGGGTCTCCGGGGTAGTGTTTTTCAATGCACATTCGTCGCAAGGATTCAATGACGACATCCTTGCCGGGCACTCCATGGTGTCCAACGGTGCAGTATCGGCCATTGTTGGTGCACATGTTGTAACAAAAATCGGTTTCCTTGGAAGCCTTGCCATGACAATCCAGGTCCTTTCCATCCAAAATGTGATGATGGAGTGTGAAATTCAACTTATCGCCCAAGGTTTGTACAATGGTCGAAAAGTTTCCAAGAAACTCGGCCGAATGCATCGAATTGGGACTGTACCAGTATTCAATCTCCGCATGGTGTCTGTGTTTAGGCCAGTGCCAAGCAAGTTCGGCCACAATGGTATGCTTCTTGCCCATGGAATGTTTGACGGCATCCGCATCCGACTTTTTCATCATGACGGACGGAATGGAAACATCGTGG
Source organism: Cylindrotheca closterium (assembly GCA_933822405.4). Classification (NCBI taxonomy): domain Eukaryota; phylum Bacillariophyta; class Bacillariophyceae; order Bacillariales; family Bacillariaceae; genus Cylindrotheca; species Cylindrotheca closterium. The sequence goes on along the minus strand of CAKOGP040001814.1, from coordinate 383,301 downwards.
CCACTCCCATCGTCTGCCACGACGTGAATCTTGTCTTCTTCGACGCTGTCGGCCAAAATGACAGCGGAAGCTCCCCGGCGTTGGGCGTTGCGGACCTTGGTGACAAAAGTACAGCCACCGCGATCAATCAAGGCAATGAACGGGGGTGCCCAAGGATCCTTTGGTTTGGTTCCATTCTTGGGAGCTGGTGGGTCGTAGGAACAAAAGTTATCGTCTTCGTCGTAGTAAACCTTCTGGACCAAATTACCATCCTTGGCAAAGACGGAAAAATGGTTTCCAAAATGAGCTGGCTGATGTTCATAGGCCGTATCATTCTTGCGGAGGGAAGGCGGGAGGACAAAATTCAAATAACTGGGTTCATTGGCTGGGAATTTGGCTTCTGCTGCTGTGGCTCCAAAAGTGACAAGAGCACTGATGAGGCAATGGACCTTCATGGTTGCTCTTTTCTCTGCTGTTGTATCGATTGATGAAAGATTCTGATGATTCTTCACAATGGTGATGATGAAACACGACCTGATTCTTTGGGGGCCGTTGAAAATCTGAAACTGTCATTTGAGAGAAGGGGGAGGACTGCTCTCATAAGCGGGGGAGGATGAATGAAGGGGAAGGGAACATGTGTTGCCGCACCTCTTGATCATAATATTGGATATTCAATATACGGTACCGGCATTATAATACATCCAAACACGCAACAACAGCAGTACTGTATCATGTTCAACTTTCACAAGATTGCAACCTACTATAGCACACTAGTCATGACCTTGATTGGTGGGACCTTTATTCGGTCACCCAATTTACTATTGGATGCCTTTGCAGTTTTGCCTAGACACCAGGAACAACAGACGTTGGCCTTGGAGGGCATGGATCCTGTGTATCAATTGGCCTACAAATTAGCGTTTGCCAGTCATTTGGTGGTGGGAGTACTCGGACTATATTCTATCCTATTGCATAATCATTCAATCCTGCATCGACGCATGGTACTCTTGAGTTTTGGAGTTCATCAAGCTATATTTGCATGGGCTTGTCGACCCACCATGCCAGTGAAATGGCAGGAAGTCTATTTGTTGCCAGTCTATGTGAACATACTATTGACGGTACTATTGGTATTGATCATGCCAGAATCCAAACAAGAACTACCGAGTTTGAAGCGGCGGCGACAAAAAGTCAAGAATAAAAATACCTGAATGAATGAATCAGGTGGTGGTCAGAAGGTTTGACAGCAAAGTGATGTAGTATAATTTGCGAAGATATGCAAGGATGGTATTGCCAACTTTGTTTGTTGAAGGTACATCATGGATCGGATGAGCTGAAACGAACCATTTGCTGACGGGTGAAAACTGAGATTAGCAGGACTTTGTGAAATATGACATAAGTTTCAGACTCTCGTCGTTGCTAGTATTTCGAGAACTCAAGGTGATTTGGAACAACTTGCGAACATATACAAGGATTGTATTTATTAGTCGACTTTTTACGAAGGGAAATCACGGATTGGATGAGCAGAAAATGCACGATGATGGGTGAAAGTTTGAACAACAGGATGCCTCAGGCTGCTTTTGCAATTTTTCGGATTGTTGTTTCGCGGATTCATTCAAGGTTCAGGAGAAGCATCCAAAGAAAGAGTACAGATTAGACAATCTTATCATTCTATTGCAAGCAAAAATACCCACCTGCTGATGAGTGGATGCTTGTATAGCACCATTCCGAAGTAGTATATGCCTCAGACAACTCTCGCTGTGTTTCGAGAGCTGAAGGTTCAGAACCATCAGAAAAGAGCAAAGACTTAGACTCCTGATCATCAGCGCATTGCGAGCATTGATTGCGTTGGGAGAGCTGGTAAACAATCAGTGAGAGAAGAATGCATAAAAGATTCATCTGGATCCAACGGCTGCATCCAACAGCTTGTTTTATTTGGACTAAGTATGGCTGTTTGCTGGGAATCATATTATTCGCTCTGTGATATATAAGAAGTATAATACAAATAGGTCTTAGAGTTACTAAAACTATCATAGTTCATGATGTGTAAGTACTGGGTACTTCGACATCTGATTGAGAACTATTTGGAACACACGGTCCTGGTATTCTTCTCCCACATAAACACGCCGGAAACGACCGAAGTTCCTATTGTACTGTACGTCCTTCAACTCCCGCCAATCAATCCAAAATTTCTGGTCGTACGTAGGAATCTACGTGCGATATCTTTTTGTCTTTGGTCCTGACGGCGGGTTTATATTCGATGATGTCCAAATCTTTTTGCGAGTTGTATTTGGGCTGGAACGGAAGATCCTCTCGTGTGAAACGGTTATCAGACAAGAGATCCAAAGAGTTCCAAGATTTATCCCATTACAAATCACTCACAAAAGTGATATCAGTACACCCTACAACAGGGATACCTTAAACGCATTGAATAGGATACAGCTTCAAACCTGTTGGAAGCAAAACAACAACCAAGAAATAGGGGAAGATCCAATTCACAAAAAGGCGAAACAAGAGAAAACGGTTCAGGCACTGAAAGGCACGGTAGATTTCTTGGAATCAGTAGTCAGCTGAAGGAGGGGGTCTACCAATTGATTGATTGCACAATAGTTCTTTCTTGGATTGGTTGATTGACCTGAGTTGACCTGAGTTGACCTGAGTTGAGTTGAGTTGAGTTGATTGCACGTGCCATTTCCAATACGCAACCATGAATGATGCTTCCGCCGAGACCCCTCCCCCAACGCCGCGGGAGTTGCCTCAAAAAGAATCCAAGCGAAACATGAATCACTCTGATCACTCTGCTAAGCGGTTAAAACCAAGCAATTATCAAGAAGAAGGAGATGCACCGGTGGATGATGACCATCGAGCTCCAGAGGCCAGTCCTCAAGAATATCGTCTTCCCCCGGGTGCGCGGACCCCAGTCACGCCTAACACCATCCGCACGTCTTCCTTGGGTTCCACTTCTTCTGTTCTATCGTCGGAACGGAGCATGACGGACAGGAGTATTCCTGGTACTCCAGCAGGTACCATGATGGATCGAAAACCATCGGCCTCACCGTCGGATATCAGCTCCTTGGCTTCCAGGGGGCCATCCATGTCCCCAGTTACGCCGTTTGTGCATCATGAGCTTCCACCAGCGCCTCCGTCAACACCAGCGAGTGATAATCATGCCCGTGCCATGCACATGTTTGCAACGTCGCCCTTGCCCTACCAAGCGTTGAAAAATGCTGACCAACTGGAAAGGCAGCAGCTCTTGCAGGATGGTGTGGCCACACCAGCTCCCAACAAACCCGCCCAACCGCCAAAGGCGAAACTTACAAGTCTGATTGATGACTTTTCCGATTGGGCGGTAGGCACGAGATATAAATTGCAACGTATGCTAGGTAGAGGGTCGTATGGGGAGGTGGCCCAAGCCATTGATCTCAAGCAAAACAGAGCGGATGCCTTTGTGGCAATCAAGCGAATCCAGTCGCCGTTTGAGCAAGAGATTGATTCGGTTCGTCTGTTTCGAGAGATTCATCTTTTGCGACGACTGCGAGATCATGAATGTGTCATTCAGCTGTTAGACGTTGTCCAGCCACCGACGGATGACTTGGCTGACTTTCACGATCTGTATCTCGTTTTTGAATGTAAGTGTGGAGATACATGGATGAATACCTGTACCATTCTGATCGAAACTAACATCAGCCTCTCTTGGCCATTTCTTCCACTAACAGACGTGGATACGGACTTGTACAAACTCATCATGTCTCCTCAATACCTTACTACTGAACATATCCAAACCTTTCTGTACCAAATGCTGACGGGGCTCAAATTCTTGCACTCTGCATCGGTGATTCATCGAGATTTAAAGCCAGCCAATATTCTTTTGAACGAAAATTGTTCACTCAAGGTACGGTGATTGATCGAATGAATGACGCTGGCTGCAAGCACCAAAAAAAATTTCAATGCTTACTTGATTGTCCATTCTCGTTTTTTTTTCAGATTTGTGACTTTGGTCTCGCAAGAATAGTGGACGCTTCGTCCATGATGTCATCGTGGTCCAAAAAAGCAGATGGCAAACCAGATCGACCTCCTGCGTTTCCAAAGAAATCACCCCTGACGCGGCAACTGACCAAGCATGTCGTTACCAGGTGGTATCGAGCACCAGAACTCATTTTGATCCAGCCGTATACGTCTGCAGTTGACATTTGGAGTCTGGGTTGCATCATGGCGGAGCTCTTGAGTATGCAGGAAGGAAATGTGCCTGGCTACCAAGATAGGACGCCCTTGTTTCCAGGAGGTTCCTGCTATCCATTATCCGGCGAAGGGGCGACTGTCAACGACGAGCGACTAGATCAGCTGAACGTCATCTTTGGTGTCATTGGCACACCTAGCACGGAAGAAATTGCTGCACTGGGAAAGGCCAATGAATACATTAAGACTCTGGAGTTCAAGAAACCAAAAAATCTGAAAGAGTTATATCCAGCTTCCGACCCAATCGCGCTGGACCTATTGCAACAAATGCTGAAATTCAATCCCAAGAATCGTTGTACCGCGGAGGAAGCTTTGGAGCATAAGTTCTTCCAAGGAGTTCGGCGGATGGAATTGGAACGAGTTGCCGAAGAGGCATTGGAGGTACCAGATTTTTTGAATTCGGCCGACATTGACTTGACTTCATTGAAGCGAAAAACTTTCGAGGAAGTCATTTGGTACCGTGATCACCAGGATGGAATTGATCCGAAGGCAAAAAGCGAGAATAAGGGATCGGCTGCTGCTGAGTGATTCTTTATTGCTGTGAGCATGATGTACTTTTTAGTGTATTAGGAATGTTGTTTAGCTATCAATACTATTATTTTAAAACAAGCATTTTTTAACTATTCGTAGGAATATTTCCATGGTCTCCCACATGTCATATGGCTTCACTGCGATGCTTCAGCAAGTAGCGCAATAGAACCGTTCCATCCGGATGTTCTTGTGCCACATGGTAACCCAATAAGAAACCCTTTGCTGCGACAGTGTCAATTTTTTGCTTTTTTGGTTCGGGTGCACCATTTTTTGGCTTGGCGATCAGATCCATCAAATTCATAGTCGAAAAGTATTGGTTGACATGATACTGCCGTAATGACCGGTTGAATCGAACCAATCCTTTCTTTTGTACTGGATCACTGACTCCGACTCCATTGAAAAAAACAATCATGTTGGGGGTGATATCATTGCAACCAGCTTCTTTCAAAAGATCAACCGCCTTTTCGACGACTTCGGACTCGTCTCCAAATTTGGCCGGTCGACTTTGTGAGAACCAAACTTCGTCCGCAGTACGCTTGGTATCAAAGTATCCTCCACGTCGGAGGACATTGATCACCCGCAACGGGACCACCACAGGGACCCGACCCGGCAATCGATCCTTGACCCAATCAATTTCATGTGCCAGACATGGGAAACCTTCTTCACAATATTCCTTGGAGAATCGTGTTGCCAAAGCCTTGGCCGAAATTCCAACGGGGTCGAAGGTGGTAGATTGCATCACTTGCGCTTCGAGACAATCACTTCCAGTGTCCACAGCCGGTGTTTTGTCTTCTTCGTCATCCATATTATCGGCGCCTTCATCATCATCATCGTCTTCATCGTCCTTGACTGGGTCGGATCCGGTAATCAGTCGCGAAAGCAATCGTCCTCCAATATCTTTTCCCTTGAGTCTAGCGTCAATGAGGACATCTTGCCAGAGTTGCGCATACGATCGTTTGAGAATGTCGTAATCCGTGATTCGGCCATGCCAAAAGGGAATGTTTTGAAGGTCCATTCCAAAAAGTGCAGGAAGATGTGACCCAATCTTGGGATCCTTACCCCACGAGGTAATATATCGACCATCGATATAAATCTTTCCAGCCTCTTTGGGATCCAGCAACAACGTGTGACCAGATGGTGTGGCAACCGCCATTTCTGGTTTCAAATGGTTCAAATACAAAAAGGTTTCTTGCATTCGATTGGAAATGGACGAGGAGTCTGTTGGAAGCTGATGTTGGCCAATGCGCAAATTTCCTTCCATGCTCAAGTGCATTCTCGTAATGGCATACTTGTGCTCCTCTTGCCGTGAGGTGGCATGATCCGTAACCGTCACGCACAATGACTTCAAGAAAGGATCGTCGTGTGGGGCCTCATCAGGGTTGCCCCGGGAAGGCATCCGTGGAACCGTCCCATCGCAAAGGGTGGACTTCATGAGGTCAAACTTGTACTTTTTGCCGCGGACGGAATAAATTTCCAAAATGTACTTGGCCGTGTCATCGTAAAGACTGGCCAAGGCTCCGTACTTGACATCATCGTCCACGCTTCCTCCGAAACTCAGCATGCTCAATTCTTCCGCCTGAACTGCAGACTTATTTCCAGTAGCAGGAAGAGATCTATACTCGATAATGGTTTTGTACAAAACACATTTTGGACTTTCCGCAGTAACCTTGGATCCATTCAATTCCTCCGGAGTCATGACTCCGTTAGTGGCAAACATGAGGCTGACACGGCCAAGCACAGCTTCATCTTCTTGTGCCCAATCCTTGAGATATTTCTTTTCGTCCTCTTTGGTAATGTTCTCCTTCATGGCGCCTTTCAAGTAAATGAAAGCGGTCCGATGATACTGATGCGTAAACCCATGTTTCGTGAGCGAGGTTGGCAAATCTCTCGGCTCGGCATCTCCTTCATGAGGTTCCCACGCGTGCATACTGGTGGTCAAATCGTTGGCTTTCCAATTGTGCGGCGGCATTATGGCACGAGCGTAGTTGGCGCAACAGGTCAACATGTGATGCAGGACTTGGGTCAAACCATCCGAGACACCCTCTTCCAGCGGCAAGGTCATGTGCGCCATGGAGCTCAACGAGAGCGGGACAGCCTCTGTGAACCCACGATTGTTGGTCATGGTGGCGACTTGGGGATGAATGGAATTCAATTAAATCGTATTTATTAATACAATGCTTGTGATTGTGTGATGCTGGGTGTGATGGGTCGGATTCTCCTATTCAACACTCCGTGTTCGGCCATCCATAACGGGAATGCGAAAACTGCTTGGGCTGAGTGCATGCAATAATACGGTAGTCATTATGCAGACGAACGGGACTGACCAGAATTTCATTCGCGGGTTGATCCCTTTTTCTTTCGTACATCCAGTGAAATATGTTGCTGTGCACACTTTATGCTACCAGGTACGGTGCAGTAGACCTTTTTATTAATCATTAATAAAAGTATTGGTTCACCTCTAATACACATCGCCTTCATAGAAGCTAAAAATACTAAGTAGTTGGATCTAATCCTCGTGTTCCTCGCTCTCAGCTTATCTGTCGTGGTGCTACTACGAGTCTTCCTCGTCCTCGCTCCATAGCATCCTGCCTCCTCTTCGTTCGATGATATCGTTGTACTGATGATTTCTAGCACTGGTTGTAAATTATTAGAGTAAAGCGGCTTCTGGCTCATACAGTACCAGGTACCAGTACTGGTACTCTAGTGCCTCGTTTGATCAATGACCTTGTGGTGATGACCTCGGATATTTTGCCGCTCACTGTTGGCTGTGGTACCCGGTACATGGTACGTTCATATAAATATAATCGTTACAGTATTATGATAAACATACGACAGATCATACACAATCAAAAGGTATTCTTAAAAGAAGTGTTATCATCGTCTCGCTTCCCTGGAGTCCGATTTGTCCTTACTACCTACTTACGGACTCCAACGACAGCATGATCGATCTCATATTCAATAGCACGGTCACCTTTATTTGCGTTTTTAGCATCTCGTTGTGCGCACTGGCGGTCGCAGGCCAGGAAACTGGACCTCGCACAGCTAGGCACGACTGATCAGACTTCGTATCAGAATGCGCATTATTGCACGTACCGGTACGAAATACGTCAATGATGGGAATTCCTGGATCGGCGTTTTTCCTCTCGAACAGAAACGAATGATCGGCTTGAAAAAATCCAACGACCTCATAATTTGCCAACGACGAGTAACAAACACAGGTACAACCTTAAAGCAATGAACTCCTTCCGCATCGCAACTCTTTTGCTCCTTCTGTCATCTGGACACTCGTTGCAGACTCCTTCCACGAACTTGGGGGCCCCTGGGAATCACCATTCTCACCTCGTCAATTCAAAGACGAGCAACAACGTGTCGTCAACTTCGTCTCAACGACGACAACTCGATCAAAAGATTCAGACCCTCAGAGGTGGCTCTCTAAGTCTCTCGCCAGGTGCTCTCCAGATTGCTGAGAAGCTGGCCCCCAAGCTCGGAATTTTGACCGCTTCGGCCCTTTACTTGGCCCCAGCCGGTGCGGTCATGAATGCTGTCAAAAAGAACGACATTGGCGATTTGGATCCAATTCCAGTCACCATTTCGTCAGTTGTTTCGGTATGCTGGTTGGTCTATGGATTGTCGATTCAAGATCCCAACGTGGTCTTGTCAAACCTTCTAGGCTGCATTGGTAGCATTGGCTTTGTCTTTGGTATCCTTCCATTGCTTCGAGACAATGTCAAAACCTTGCGAAAGACCCAGACCGTTGGGATTGCTTTGAGTGGAGCAACTTTGTGTCTCTGGTCTTTTCTTGGAGTCACCAAGGCGTCTATGGCTAAAGTCAGTGATTCTCTGGCACTCTTTGCGTCAGGGCTTTTTATCGTCATGTCGGGCAGTCCACTGTCCTCCATGGGAAAGGTGATTGCGGAAAAGGATTCCAGCAGTATCTTGGGACCATTGACTGTTGCTCAAGTGATCAACTCCTCCTTGTGGTCTTTCTATGGCGTGGCCATCAAGAACAGCTTTGTATATGGGCCAAACGGAATTGTGAGTGGTTTTGTTTCCTCTTTCCTTTTTGTCAATGCCACCAGTATTCATATTTTCTCATACACATTGTTTGTCATTTCTTTCATTTTCTCTTCTACAGGCTTTGGTACTGGGGTTTGCTCAACTTGCCTTGAAGATCTTGTATCCAGCAAATAAAAAGACTGCCTAATTTCATTGCCAAGTGGACGTGTGCCAACCGAGAGGAGAAGTCTCCAAAAGAGGCTCCTCCCAGGTAGGAAGCGAGTATACTAAAAATCTTGAAAGTGTTGTTTTTTCGCCCTTTTGAATGCGGAAAATGGGGGGAATGACGTATGTGATGATGATGACCCATCCAAAAAGATTTTGGAGCGATTTGCAAAAAACTGAGTAACTAAATTGGTCATCTCTCTCAACGAATATTTTATTACCCAACACAACATAGATACTTTTCTTGAACATTACATCCAGCATTAGCATGATGAGGGAGCATCGTTCGATATAGTGTGCCTTACTCATTGTTTTAATTTTTTAAATAAAATTATGATCCCGCACCAAGAAGCAGCACTCGATCCCAGCATCAACAAGTTGTGATCCATCACCTATCATAGTGATCATTGTCCCGCCAATTGCAGGAAAATATCCAAATATTCAAAGGATGAAGATCTTTCCAAAATAAACAATTCAAATTGAAGAAAAGCATTGCGGCTCCCAACAAGATTGGTGTTCACCACCCCCTCGGCACTTCTCGACTCTTTAATCTTCAAGACGGCAGTAGCCAGGCAGTCCTTTTGGCAATCCAGCAATGATATCGGACCGAGACCTCCTGGAACAATCCCCACTTCCACAAGCATTCATGTCGATTGCATGTGTAGCTTGGTCGACGTTTTCGGTTATATCCATGTAATGGATCCTTGCTATTTATTAATTGTCTACCGTATCGACAAGAAGGTGATTCTTGTTTTACGAGAGTTGTTGAGAAGGAAACATTCTCGGTCGTGAGGAAATTTCAAAAGTATTTGACACTGCGTTTTTGGAGTGCCTAAACGAGCTGGTCCCAATTGCGATAGCAACTTTGAAGCAGGGTATTGCTCGCTTTTGATTTCACACGCTTCCCTTTTTCTCATCGTTACATCTGTCTTCCATTGGCGCAGGCTGTTGCATTAGAACTTGCCCATTTTGTCTAAAGATTTTATTCACTACTAAATGAAATGACTTTTAGAAAGCAAAGTGGAAGTGGAACATAATCAATAGACCAGACTTTTAACATTGCAATTCTAAGGTTAAAACTCATATCGCCGACTAGAAGTCTATCCAAACCGCATCTTTAGGGCTTCCACCGTTCGTTCCCCAAGTCGCAACTTCAAGGCCTCTTCTGCACGTTCCAAAAACGCCACATTTTCGATCGCCTCTGCCTCGTCCGCCTTGGCCTTTTCCAACGCTTCTTCCATATCGGCAACATGGTTGTCTTTCAGCAGAACTTCAATTTGCAAATCGCACAAATCCGATTTCACCTCCTCTGCTTGTGATTCTACGTTTTTACAGTCGTCATCAAATCGCATCAACTGACGCTCCTGATCGTATATTGAATTTTGAATTTGTTGCTTCTCACCCCAACACAGGTCTCTTTCTTTTTCCAATTCCTTCATTGCCTCTTCTAGCTTCGAAATGTATAATTCTTTATCCTCCAGTCGCTTTCGATGCGCCAAAAGCTTTTGTTCCTCTCCGACTCGGCGTTCATCTAGTTTTGAAGCCGCCTGTTTCATTTGACGCAGCTTTCGTTGCTTTCGCTCAATATCAACTTCCATTTGACCGAAATGATGTTCCGTAAAGCCAACGTTTTGCTCTGCAGCTGCGACAGCTTGCTTTGAAAAGTTTACCTCAAATTGTGCCTGCCGCAACAGCTTCATTACATACGGATATGACTTTTCTGCCCGGTCCGAGACATCATGCGGGAGGGGAGGAACAATTCGGACGTGATAGGAAATGGTTTTCTCTCGAAACCAAGAGTAAGAATTGTCAAACTCCAATATAATAGTACTTGATGACTCGTCCACCATAAACTCCCCCCTTTCGGACGGATCCACCTGCACACTGTTGGTTAGTGGGTTTGAATCCTCTGCAGCTTCCTGCTCGGTTTCCTCTTCCTTTGCATAAACGACCGTTTCTTCTACAATGTCTTCGATTTGGTCAGGCTTTGATGGCCTTTTCAGTCGGATAGAGAAACTGATGTCAGTTTCGTCTATTCGAATAGCCCATTGTACCAGCGAGTTGGGCACCATTGTTGGAATCGGAATTTCACGTGTGGAAGATGCCTCAATCTTAAGATTGGCCTGAAATATTGCTTCTTCTTCGAATGTAGCCTCTTGATTATGTCCATCATCATCTGCGCTCCCATCAACGCGACTTAGGAACTCTTTGAGCCCTTCTTCTGTCCGAGGGAACGTTGAAGGAAGGATTGCATCTCCTGGATCTTCAGATCCTATTGATGTTGCAGTTGCAATGCTGCTAACTTCAGTAGAATCATTGAGTAAATAGCTGCTAGCGTCAGTGGATTGATGGACTTCGTCAACAGACTCATCCACTGATTCGACCTCTGGAACATTTGAACTGCTATCGGCAGAGCGCTCAGATTCATCATTCTCAACTTCCTCTGCCTTCGCATTAGCATACGTTTCTTCATCTTCTTCTTCCTCCTTCTCCTCATCAGAATGCTCGGTCTCCTGCTCCTTCGATTCATCAACGTCAAAATCCTTTGCATCTTGCACCATTGCAACGGTGTCCAAGGCATTCCATTCGTTGATAGCCCCGTTGCTCCATTCGATCTTGTAATTGTGATCTCTGTCTTTTCCAATAATCTTCCCTGTCCACCATTTTCCATCGTTCTCAAAATACTTCTGAACTTTTGTCTTCTTCTCAAACCTTTCTGGTATATTGATAAGAGTCGCTTGTGCGTGATATACCATGTGTCGTACGGTTTCCTCCTTCAAAATATGCACATCGCCATCGCTCCAGCTGGTAACGTATTTGCCATTCTTAAAATCCTTAACGCTTCCCCAAAAGTTGCCATTTTCGAATTTCCAATACACCAAGGTTCCATTAGCGAAGGTGGCTTCAGATTCAGTATCTCCCATTTTCCCATTCCCATTTGTTTGCCCACTCATGGCGGTACCGGAGGTCATGGTCGAGGGGTTTCCAATGAGATTCGCTATCGGCACTCACAATGACCTTACACACGGACACTTTTAAAAGTGTCCGTCAAAGATTCGATTCAACCGAATGTTCGTTGCAAATATGCTTCCATTGGCGCATCTTCAATCTGGGTGTAAAAACCAAAAAGCAAGATATCAAGAAGATTGCAAAAAAGTGATTGTTTAAATTTAGATAAAGAAGGAAACACAGAGACCAGCTAAAATGATCGAACAATCTTTGTTCTCGAAGGAAGGCATGTTCGTGGTGGCTTGGTGCGAGGAGTCGTCCTTGATGAAGCCGTATCCTTCGCTGTATTGTTGTGGGATGCCTCCAATTTGCTTTGGGCATCCCGATATAGTTTCTCGTCCTCCAATGCGCGCTTATGAGCTTCCAAAAGGCAGTCGTCGCTTTGTGATCGCAACATTTTGGCCATTTGGAAGTCGCTTCTGCCTTGCAAAGATTCGACAATGCTGTAGGAGATTTCGCGCTTCTCTCTTATTCTCACCTTCTCGGTAATTGTGTGTCGCTCGATACCACGAAAGATTGTGCTACGCGTACGACTGTTTTCGAGGCTTGGGTTGGCTTCAAGCAGCTCGACCAAGTCCCTCACGGACCTCTTGAATCCCTTATGATCTCTGCTTGTATACCAGCAATCGAGATAATCCGAGTACGACGATTTGTCAAGGATTGGTGACTTGCTCTTTTCGACAGTCTCGCTGAACGATACACTTCGTGGTCTGGAAAGAGAAACAAGCTGTCAGTCATTGCTTCTAGCCATTGTAACATTTTACATGTGAATGATATTCAATGCTTACCTTCTTGTCATGGTTTATGTTGTTGTAGTTGTATTTGGTTTCTGGTTTTGGTCTGCAAAGGATTTTATGTCGGAAGTGATGAAATGTGATGATTCGTGGACGCTCTCCAAAAATCGAAATCATGATATAAGAGCAATGGGAACTTTAATATCTTCAGCATGGCAGAAGCGAACCGTTTTAGCTGTGGGAGAGTCGAATTTATGATAAATAGACAATAAATGCATTATGTAGGCTTGGGACATAAAAGAACTTCCACAAAATATTGAGCGTTTTTTTATTTAAAAACCGCATCGTATCGCCTTTCAACCAACATCCCGTTCGCCTTGATCAGCCCATGTAAAAGAACTACATCTTGGGTGCTTCGCCAGTCGTCGTCATAAAGATCAATGCTCCTCCAAATTTATCCGTCTTGTTGCTTTGAGTATCTCCGTGTCGTATTGACCATGGCGATGTGTCGCAGACTCACCATCCCACTAATATGTATGTTGATCATACCTGGTACCTACTGGTGCACGTACGCCACAAGTGGCTCGCATGTCCCCGCTCCTAGAGAATATATTGCAGCATTCGCTTGAATAGCTCCGGTTTCTACAGTACTACATAATATCATATTGACCAGGAGCGCGATTGAGGTGATGGCGCCATCCCCTCACCGCCCATCAAACGCCATTGATTCCTGGTGCTTCGCTTCCCATCGATGGTTTTTAGAAAAAAATTCGCAGATCCGATTTTGTACCATATATGTTGATCGTCGCGTGGGGTACCGGTACCGGTATACTGTCATTGTTGCTTTCGCGGCATTCGCCTTGAGGAGTGTACCCTATCCCCAGTTTGTACTATTTCAAATATCATTCATATCTGTAGCCCAATGGCGGTGTCGTGTGTGGAAACATCCTTCCATACTACTATCGCACGTCTATTGCGCCAGCAGGCGCTCACGTATCATTACTTGCATCTTGCAGACTACAAAAATCCATGGCTGGATGCCTGCCATAGCTTGGAAGGTTACACATGAATCAATCTTGGATATATCATTATTAGTAAAAACCGCAATAAAGGTGCTTATGGTGTCGTGTCGAACGCTCGTCATCGACCATCATTGAAGCTGGCTTTGCATCCCATCGATTGTTGAAGTTCTCACTTTGCTCCCAGCATTCGGCTTGAGTATCCCTACCTACAGTATTTTGATATCTTTACTAGTAAAAAGCGCAACGGACGAGGTGCTCGCGGTGTCGTGTCGAACGCTCCATCGACCGTCAATTAACCTTTGCTACAAGTCAGGACTTTGACGACATAGCATCCATCCATAATGCGCTGATCAACATAAACATCGCAGTATGGCAGCCAGCAGCTCGAAGAAGCATCCGGCATCCATACGTATGTTGATCGTCATTGTACACCTCAGATGGCTCGTAGCTACGGCAATACATCTCCGCTCACTACAGTATTCTTGCTTCCTGCATTCGGTTTGAGGATCCCACTTTGTACCTAGCAATATCATTATTGGTAAAAAGCGCACCCCATCGACCGTCATCGCGGTTTTGCTTCAAGTCAGGAGTTCGACGACAAAGCATCCATCCTCCAGCCATACCATTGCGTCGATCCTTATCGCATGCCATTACACCAGCAGTAGGTGCTCACATATCCTTACTCCTTGCCTCTGGCATCGTACAAAACGCCATGGTTGGATGCCTGTCATAGATTGGAAGGTTGCATCTGAATCCAGCTTGGAGCTTTCTCCCTTTCGACAAGAGGGCACCAGGATTGGTCATGATACTGACATCACATTTCATGTTCTTCTAGTAGTAGTACTACCGATAATACCTGGCTCCTTTCGTACATTTCCTCAACACTACACGTTGATAATGTTTCCTATTTCTTCTGCGCTAAATCATTGCTGACTGCAATTTCGTCTTATACCGTAGCTCAAGGAATCTAAAAATGTCCAATCGTTTCTCAGCATCTGAAGATCGACTGCGGGGGTACTTGTACCTGGTACAATACAGCCAGGAGTACTGTACAGTTTGTCAGACGAAGCTGGATTTGATCAAAGACCAAACGGACTTGCACAAAAAAACAATCGTGACAACTGTCTTAGGGATGAATCACAGAGTCATATTTTGGTTCTTTGTATTATGATGATGATGCTTTTTCAATGGGGTTATAAGAAGTTTTACAGCACATTAATTAATATGCCACAATTTGTGGGACGAGAACTCTGATTCAATAGACACGAATGAACGTGTCAAACCAACGATAAATATTATTCTCAAATGCGAACCTTCTTGCCGCCAAAATGCGATCTCCAAACGGCAAGACTGACACTTTCAACTTCAGTTCAGTTTTATTCCTCACTCCTGTCACAAAATTTTGAAACCTGTTTCAAAAGCAATACACACACAAATCAACAAAACATACTTCACGCTCGCAATGACTTCACCAGCTAGATCCAATCTACCGAGTTGGCAGAAACTCGTCAACAAGCGAAACGAACAACTTTCTTCCTCGCCCACACCAGTACAAAGAGACGAACCACTGCTGGAGCATGAAGAGGTGTCACCCAAGGAACTGGAACTCCACAAAGAATACTGCCCCTTGTTCAAGAGAAAATCAGTTATCGAATACAAACCGGATGAAGATGACTTTGCTGCCCGAATATATGGACTTCACGACAACCGAGAGGCAGAACGAAGGCACTCTTCCACTCGCAATTTGGACTTGAACCTTAGCAGCTCGGAAGTTGCCAGCGTATATCACTTTGATGAATTGATCCGCGAGTAAAGCTGTACCCCAGACAACACATGTAGTTTATATAAAAAGTTCTGTAATTTATCTTGTTAACAACCCTCCTTGCCTGTAATATACAATACTGTAGATGTAACAAGCAACACTTCTCAACCCTGTCACACCTGGACACACCTGGAAGTCTCTAGAGTCGAATGGATCAATCTAGTGAGTCGGATGGATCAATCTGCCGGCCGAAACGTTTCTATTTCTCCGCAAAATAATGATTCTTCTCCCTATCTAAGATAGCCTACTGCCGTCCTCCGTGAGTGTGTTCTAGTATTTTGTCTTGGTGTGTAGCTGGTGGGTTGTGGTGTGAAGCGGGTCGAACTGATCGAGCAATAGACTCGATTCGTTCGACCAATCTCAGAAATCCCGTGTGCGGTATTACTGAGATCTGCTTTCCTACCAGGCACCGCCGATATGGTAAAATGGAGGCGGTGCCCAACAGGGCGGGTGAGGTTTGGGAGAGAAAAATTGAATTACCACAACACAAGTGGGTGAATTCAATCTCAGTCGATAAACTGGGCATCATTGCCTCGGCGCATCGACAACAACTTTTGACGGTCGAAGGCCGTTCGGCCTTTGTCCGTCTGTAACACAATGTAGTCAAAGTGATCGAACAGTGTGCCTGCGGTCTACGTTGGAAAATCTTTCGTTTCGAGATAGCGAGAAAACGACCAATCGAGGTCGGTTTTGCCAGCAGCTATACTGGTACATTTAGCGCCGGTGCAAAGATACGCAATATAGAGTGAGTCGTCGCTAAACAACCAGTTCAGGTGTCGATCCTTCAGCTCAGAGGATATTTGATCTTCTAATAAGCGTTGAAATTAACATGGGCTCGCAAGCCGATGGCGGCTCCGAGTCAAATTCAGGAGGTTTGGATACCGATGAGTCGAGTCCAAAAGAAAGAACACCGAATGGAGAGGCCGTCACATCTTCCGAAGCAGCAATGCGCCTAAACATGATCGATACTGAGCTGAACGGCATGATTAAAGAAATGATGGACTCGGAAGACTTCGAAGAGGAAGACGAAATGGAACCCGAATCGCATGAGGCAGTTATGCGAGCAGCCAAGGAAATCTGTTATAAACGAAAGTACTACGATGTTTCTGCCGACAAGATTGTCTTCTTTCCAAGCGTGACCAAAACGATTATCAACATGGATCTGTTCGAGAAAGCAGAGGAGTACTACTTTGAGGAAGGTGACGAATACCCAGCCGAATATTCGATGGGTTTGAGAAATGTTGCTTTTGAAAGACTGGAAGCAGAAGGGGGTGGTGACGGTGACGAAGATGAGATGGATGATGACATGATTTTCCGTTTGTCTTTGGCTGTGCAGCTGACGGAAAATGACAAGGACGAGCTTCAGGAAGCGATTGCCGCTGCCGAAGCAGCAGATCAAGACCAGACAGACCAAGAAACTGACAATGCTGCAATGGATTCCATCAACGAGGCAGCAGACCAAGAAGATTCAGAACGCGATATTGGCAAGAAGGAAGATTCTAGAATAGACCCGATTGCTTCTGAAGCGGAAACTTCGTCTGCGAGTCCAAAAGAAAGCACAAACTCTGCTGTCGCCTCCATTGGCGAGGGCGTGCCAGTTTCCGAAGCGGCAATGCGCAAAAACATGATCGATACCGAACTGAACGGCATGATTAAAGAAATGATGAACTCGGAAGACTTCGAAGAAGAAGACGAAATGGAACCCGAATCGTATGAGGCAGTCACGCGAGCAGCCAAGGAACTGTGCTATAAGCGAAAGTACTACGATGTTTCTGCCGACAAGATTGTCTTCTTTCCAAGCGTGACCAAAACGATTATCAACATGGATCTGTTCGAGAAAGCAGAGGAGTACTACCTTGAGGAAGGTGACGAATACCCAGCCGAATATTCGATGGGTTTGAGAAATGTTGCTTTTGAAAGACTGGAAGCAGAAGGGGATGGTGACGGTGACGAAGATGAGATGGATGATGACATGATTTTCCGTTTGTCTTTGGCTGTGCAGCTGACGGAAAATGACAAGGACGAGCTTCAGGAAGCGATTGCCGCTGCCGAAGCAGCAGATCAAGAAGAGGCAGCACGAGACGCCGGCAAAAAGGAAGAATCTGCAATGGATTCCATCAACGAGGCAGCAGATCACGACGAGCCAGAACAAGACATCGACAAGGAAGAAGATTCTACAATTGATCCGATCAGCCCTCAAGCTGCAGCATCTTTGGAACCACTCGCGAATAACAATGTTGATGACGTCACGATGACTAATGAAGGATTTGAAGTCGAGTCTGGCAAAATGGACCAGGCACCAGACCAAACCGGCACGGCTCAAATTACCATGGTGCCAGAAAGCATTTCCGAACAAACAGCATACAATGAAGCAGAAGAGAAAAAGCAGGATTCATCTACTGCTGTTGAAATCGAGTTGGGCCCTGGTCTTGACCCCGAAATATCAGAGTCGTCGATTATGGATGATGAAAATCCGTTCAGCCGTGAAGTTGAGGATGCACTCTACTACAGCGACGACAGCGAGTCGCTATCGGATGCTTACTTTCATCCCAGCCCATTAGATGGAAAGATGTCATATGGTAGTATTGAGCAACATCGGTCTCCGTCATACGAACCCAATCAGCCTCCCATTATGGAGGATTCCCCTGTGACACAGGCATCAGCACTATTGCCATTGATGTCAAGCTATGGTACCAATCAAACCGAAGGTTACAAGCGGAAGCGTCGTAATCAAAGATCGAATCGACATCAGCTCCAAGAAGAACGTGAACGAGAGGTTACAAGGATACGTGGAGAAGTCCAATCGCCGTCGACCTACCAGGGATATCCATGGGCGATCCTTTTTATGATTCAGCTATTATTTGTCTTTGCTTGCGCAGTGTATTATGGTGTGACTCTGTTGCAGCCAGCAAGCACTCAAATGAATCAAAGTCGACGACTTGCCAAGTTTGCTTTTGTCGATAATCTGATGCTGGAAGCTGGCAACGATGTCAATGGGACTACGATTTCGCAAGCAATCAAGCACACGTCGAATAATGTTACCAGCACCGTCCTCCATTCCCAAGACATGAAAAACCTACAAGACGACGACTTTATTCTCTCGCAATCAGCTTCAACGAAAAAGGTCAAGGTCAAGGATGCTTCAACAACTCTACTCGAGGGTCAGACACAAGAATCCCAGCTTTCCAATTTAAGCAACCCCACTTCTGCGAATCCCAAACTGTTTCGGATCGATTACCGCAATGTGATTAGCATCTTTTCGGTTTCTGGATTCTATGCCTGTGTCATATCCTACCTGTCTTTTGGAGTTATACTCAGCTTGGCACGGTCAGTGATACCTGTGATTCTCATTTTCTCCGTGACATTTGCATTTTGTTGGAGCATGTTTGGGTTGGCACTCTTTCCCGGCACCCCCTTCACAGCGTTTGGGTTCCTTGGAATGTTTCTGGCACTGGGATATGCACTGGCTTCTTGGAAGCGGATCCCCTTCTGTTCCATCAACCTCAAGATAGCAATGTGTGCACTGCGAGACACGCGTGGAATCTTGTTTGTTGGAATCGGTTCCTTAGGCGTGGTCTTTGTATGGCTTCTCATTTGGGTGATTGCTTTGATTGGAATCTTCAACACGAGCAATGCCAAGGAATGCCAACAGAATAAGGTTGACTGTGTGACGCATCTAGTGATGGAAGAAGATCGGTACTTTGAGCTTGCTATTTTGGTCTTGAGCTTCTTTTGGACGTCCATTGTCATTAAGAATGTTGTCAAAACGACCATTGCTGGAGCATGTGGTGCCTGGTGGTTTGGCCTTCACGAACAATCACATGGCTGGGCTTGCTTCAATTCGATCATTTGGAGTCAACTTGCACAATCCTGTTCCTATTCCTTTGGCAGCATTTGTTTTGGATCCTTGGTGGAAGTTCCGGTTCAACTATTGTCAGTGTTTGGCGGGATCCTTTGCTCCTGTTCAGCCCGATCGTCTGACCAAGGCGATGTTGCACCAACGGGCCGGGACACTGATACAATCAAAAAGTTAAATTCAGTCTTGCCATGGGAACAAGAAAATCGCACAATGTCTGCGAGGATTTCGCATCAACTTCGTTGCTGCAACCGTTGGTGTTACACCTACATTGGTATGTTACGAATGCATGAATTCATGAGCACCATTGGGAAATTATTGTTCCACTCTGACGTGGTATTTGTTTGTTCTTGATAGGCATGTTCTCGTATACCTACATGGAGGGTGGCGAAAAAGCGTACCAGCTGTTTTCTACAAGAGGTTGGATGGTGATTGCCGAAGACAACCTCATTCTAAATTCTCTCGCCATGGCTTCCGTAGTCATGGGAGTATCATGCGGTATTTTGGCAGTGTTGGTGGAAGAAGTAGATGGTTACACCTTCACCTCGTTACATCAACCCATTTGGACCTCCTTTTGGATAGGAACTGTAACAGGCTTTACATTTAGCAACATACTGCTATTGGGAGTTGTCGGTTCCGCAATCAATACCATCCTGGTTTGCTTTGCTGCGGAACCGTTTGAATTCGACAAGAATCATCCCCGATTGAGTGCCGAAATGCGACAAGTGTGGAGTGCATTGGTATGGGAATCGCAACCTCTAGAGTCCACTTCCTCGTTACTGAATCAAGTGGGAAATGAAGAGACAGCACGGATGGTGTAGCTTCCAGTTCGTTGCCAACATCCTCAAACTGATTGGTTCACTTGAATCAAACGGATATGTGTTGCCATGAAGGAACCAGATAATAAAACTCCAATCTTCTTCTACTAGCTAGAAACCAAGCCGAAAGATTGACGATGGCACTGTACACTCGTGCCTAATGAATATTGAATATTGTGAAGGTACGAGTATTTGTAATAGTGAAGGATGAAGTCATTCGGTTCGTCCGTCCATACGCATCAAGCCCCAGCGCAGCGCAAAGCATCATCGCAATAATAACTTTTCAACAACAACAACAACAACTTTTAAAATCAATCCAAAGATGGAGACATCCGCTTCGCCTTCCGCTCAAGTACTCTTGACCACGATAAGAGGCCACACTGCAGCCATTCCCATTTCCTCAGTCTTGTCGAAAGGCTGGGAACGTATGCTGCAGGCTGCCTATCAACGAGATGGTCAATTCCGACAAGCCACCAAACATCGCTTCACTTCTGGAGAACTCTCCACCACTTTCAGAAAACACCGCATTTCCAAAATAAATCATTATGCATGTTCTTGCAAACCACCAACAGTTACCTTTTGTCATCAAGGGCGGCCTCTCTCCTTGCAAAAGTTGAACGACTTGCTCCGGACACATCAGACTCAAAATGAAGCCTTGTATTTGAGTATGAAGGTTCCCATTCGTGGGGGTATTGATAGACAGAATCGCGTAGGATCCAAGTTTGGCGGAGGTGGTGTATCATCCGGCCAACAGTCTGAACGAGAACGCAAGGAGCGACTGAGGCAATTGGCCATGGAGTCCATTGATCTGGCTAAGGATCCATATCTGATGAGGAATCACTTGGGAACCTATGAATGTAAATTGTGTTTGACCATTCACCCCAATGAAGCCAACTATTTGTCGCACACACAGGGCAAGAAGCATCAACAAGGATTGGCCAAACGAGCGCATATGGAAAAGCTGGCAAAGGAGCGGGAAGAACAAACCACTGGTCCAGTCACCGCCAAGCCAGCGGCAGCTCCGGCGCCCAAGAAACCACGTATTGGAAGACCAGCATATCAGGTTTTCAAGAGTCGAGAAGGAGAGACGAATCAACGCTGTTTGAGTTTTGAGTTGAGCTTTCCTGAGATTGCCGACGATTTGCAACCAAGACACAGGTTCATGAGTGCCTTTGAGCAGCGAGTAGAGTCCCCACCAGATCGTCGATACCAATACCTACTATTTGCAGCTGATCCATACGAGACTGTCGCCTTTAAGGTCCCAAACGAACCGATTGATAAGGAACCAGGGCGGTTTGTCACTCATTGGGATCCAGAAGAGAAGAAGTTTACATTGACCATGTATTTCCAGAAGGATCAACAAGAAGAAGAGGCTGTGGCAGCCAAGAAGTAAATGCAGAAGTAGAAGCTAAATCAATGGTACCAATCCGTTTTTCCGCATCTAGTTTGCTTCACAATGATATCTTCTTTCTTATCTAGTGTGATAAATATTGCATGAAGAACCCACGCATCCAATACAACCCGTCTGATAGTAGGCAGTTTCTAGTATTGAATATAGTGGATATTGATATAAATAATGTTTTGATGATCTGGCTCTTCCGATAGACTCTCGCCCTTAGCAACGCCTCAACACACGATTACAAGACTTGGACGTAGTCGGTTTCCTCTGGAATATCGTCCTTGCAATGATCTTCTTTGATGGCGTCCGTCAGAACTTTATTCGCGATTTGATTGTCAGCATTGATGCGTTGTTGGATCATCTTGGTGGTCCAAGCAGCAAAGAACAAACTCTTCAGAAGGGCCAACAGCGAAGTGTGGAAAAGTAGAACTCCGATTTGGGCATTGTAGAGAGAGAACTGATCCATTACCATTTGCCCTTCAATCACATTCGGAAGGTATCCAATCAAAATGACTAAGACCAAAGAATAAATTGCGTAGCACAAGAGAAGGAATCGGATGGGCAATAACTTGACTTGAGCGTAGAGTTTGTGTACGATGAATGTCAACTTGACTTGAACAGCTGCTGTGATCAAGTAGACACAGATGATCGGCCAAGTCTCTGCGGTGAATAATGCCTCATCGATTCTCAAGAAAAGAGCGGTGGCAAACGTCAAGAATGGCAAAGCAAGGGTTGACAGTGAGGCTGTGAACCAAGCTTTTGGGAATCTTGTATCAAAAGCACTGGAATCCATATTGTGTATTCTACTTCTATATTGTTGTAGAGTGGTGTATTTGGGTTGCTGCTGGAATTCGTAAAGCTTTGAGGCTAGTTGAAGTGATGCCTCCCTCCGACTTTGATAAAAGTGTCGTCGCTGATTATTCTTTCATGGTATGAAAAATTCAGCGATGGTTGTGCTCGTCGTGCGCAGAAATATTTGGTAATTAGGGTGGTCGCGAGCCGACCGGTAACATCGTGCGTTGGAAACTTCCTGCGTTTTTGTTTCCACCGAATCCCAACATTTGGGTTGTCGGATCCTACTGGTACCATGGCATTTCACGACATTGACATTGTCGAGAAGCGAGAAGAAGAGTTCCGATCGTCGAGATCTTTGAAGGCATGGAATGTCACGACAGTGTCGAGTCTCATTATCCCTCTTGTCATCTTCTTTTCCGCTCGTGGGATGAATCGAACTGAAAACAACGATGAAGATGGGAATCCAACGAATGACGACGCATACTCTGGAGGAAACGATCAAGGAGACAATGGAGAATCACAAGCTCCATGGTGGTGTGAGTAATTGAGATTGATTTGTGCGGTGGGAATGTATCACTTGGTCCTCACCGATTTTGCTTTTACTTCCAACAACGACAGGGGCCTGGAGAGAAAACCTGGAACAAGAGACACACCAGCAGATCCTTATCCTTTTCCTCTACATGTGGACCTTTACGATGACACTTCTGTTGGTTATCTCAGTAAATCGTGACTTCCGTCTTCGAAAGCTGAAATCTGCGAGGTGGTCCTTGATGGGTTTCGTCAATTATTCCTTCGTCTGTGCGGTTGTTGTGGGTGGCATTCCTCAGTTGATCAGAGATAGAGGAATGGAGTTAGAGAAGACTGGCTGGTATGGGCAAACGTCCGTCCTTCTTTTATTGACTTGTATCTTTCAGATGCTGTCATCGAGCTTCTTTGTTTGCGCTATTGGAAAGATGATTGCAAAGCAACGAGAGGATCTTGAGAAGGAAGCAAGGACAGAGACTGAGCATCCGTACTCGTACTTTTAGAAGCAAACATTTTGCACAAAGACAGCGGATGTGGCGACAGAAGCATCGATTCGAATGCATAGTAGCGACAGTCTACGTATGGCAACATATTCTACACGTAGCAAAGAGGGGTTCGTCGAAAAGCCAACCAAGGCAAGGCACTGAAAATACCATTCCTTTTGAGGAAAAGAATATATATAGTTATTTTACAGCTAAATATAGTCCTATTAAAATTTAATAGGACTACTGAAAATTTATTGTTCACGGTTCTGTGAATTTGAAAAAAGTAAACTACGCGGCCGTTGCCCTTACAGTTGGCTGCGGAACATGTTCACCAACAATACTTGTATCTGATATCAGCCCTATTTGATGAGGGCTCGCAAGATTGAGCTCTTTCCTTGATTTGGTTCTTGAAGTTGGAGTAGCTGCCGATCTAGTGACAGCTCCTTTGCAGTCGTCGTCATCAGCTTGGTAGAGGAATGCTTCAGCCGCCACTTGGTCACGATTGCCCATGACGCGAGCCCACATTTGGCAACTCGATGTCGTTCTTGTGTAGGCATCAGCAATGGCTTGCGCATCTATCTCTGCGCTTTCGTCCCGCTGTCGGGCTTGTTCTTCGAGTACTGCTGCGACTGCAGCTGATCTGCTCCTCCTCTTGTTGATGGAGCCTAGTGTGGTGTGACCCTCAAGGCCCCGAGTGCAATACTTCTTGTCACCTTGTTTGAGATCATTGGTTTCCATTCTCTTGAGTATCCTGACACAGCGTCTTGTGATGCTGTCCATTGCTTCCTCATCGTACCATGTTGCTGCGATCTCGCGGGGTGTATAATCATCAAGGCTGATAGTCCCGACCCCTGTGACGTTTGGGTCGAACTGGATTGATCTCTGGTGTTTTGAATTTGCCATGTTGGGTTTCAGCTGAAATCTTGGCTAGGAAAAAATATGTGATTTCTTATTATTTTGTGGACGACTTCCGTGCACTATACTGGTAGGGTATTCAGAAGAGCGGTCCCAAACGAAAGTATTTCCGGCATTTCTTGGGTCGACGAGCGCGAGTGGTCGTAAACGAATATGAGGATTATCCACCGCAGCGGAAAACTTCCCACAAGCAAATGACTGCTGTACGGTGGTCGCATTGCGAGTTTTTTAAAACAGGTTACGCACGTGTCTTTCGGAGGATACTGAGCTGAGCTACTTTAGTTGTTCCATGTAATAATTACTATGTTTCATTCTTGATAGAATTTAGCGGCGAGGTGCTGAAGACGTCTTGTGATTCTTTTTATTTTGTGGACCATTTCCATGCACTCGTATTTTGTGAGACCTCGATCCAGACGAGCGGATGTCTCATAACGGTGGTACCAAACGAAAGTATTGATGGCATTTCTGGTTTCGATTGGTCGTAATCGAGTCTAACGTACCGTAGTGTACCTGGTACGAGTATCGCGAATGGAATATTCCGTCGTAGCGCTTCGCTTCCACAAATGACTTCATTTTCATTATTTTCTATTTTTTAAATGAAAACCATGTAGAACTTTGGGAGTCGATGATTCTACGGTTCCCATATAAATGAAAAGTAGTGCAACACGATAACAAAAACACCGCGAGAACTGACACATGCATCGTTTGGAGCACAAAGAATGAAAGAAGTATTCTACTGGACATGATTCTTACCCAAAATTCTTGATGCAAATTATTTGAGTACGTGCTAAGAATGAAGATTATAATAGTCCTTATTGTATTACGTTGTAGTTGGAATCGTTACTTGATTGTTGTTTGATTGTTTGATTGTGCGATCGGGGGATGAAGCCTTTATCCAAACCGATCTGTGCATGATCGCGAGTTGATCGGGTTCCTGGCCAATTATAATGTCCGTTATAGGTCCAACCGGTACTCTTTGTCCAACGGCGAATTGACGCAACAACACACTTTAGTAGAAGATTAGATATTGGTCGATTTGGCATAGCTATTTGATTAGTGACTTAACTACCTCCCCGATTTATTACAATTGATGAAAAGCATTTTTTTAAATAGACTAAGCACTTTTAAAAATTGGCTAAAACACCCTGATTGTTTACAATACGCTGTAGCTGCTGAACAGAGAGCATTAAGCTACGCGGCCGCCGCTCTTACAGTTGGCTGCGGAACATGTTCACCAACAATACTTGTATCTGATATCAGCCCGATTTGATGAGGGCTCGCAAGATTGAGCTCTTTCCTTGATTTGGTTCTTGAAGTTGGAGTAGCTGCCGATCTAGTGACAGCTCCTTTGCAGTCGTCGTCATCAGCTTGGTAGAGGAATGCTTCAGCCGCCACTTGGTCACGATTGCCCATGACGCGAGCCCACATTTGGCAACTCGATGTCGTTCTTGTGTAGGCATCAGCAATGGCTTGCGCATCTATCTCTGCGCTTTCGTCCCGCTGTCGGGCTTGTTCTTCGAGTACTGCTGCGACTGCAGCTGATCTGCTCCTCCTCTTGTTGATGGAGCCTAGTGTGGTGTGACCCTCAAGGCCCCGAGTGCAATACTTCTTGTCACCTTGTTTGAGATCATTGGTTTCCATTCTCTTGAGTATCCTGACACAGCGTCTTGTGATGCTGTCCATTGCTTCCTCATCGTACCATGTTGCTGCGATCTCGCGGGGTGTATAATCATCAAGGCTGATAGTCCCGACCCCTGTGACGTTTGGGTCGAACTGGATTGATCTCTGGTGTTTTGAATTTGCCATGTTGGGTTTCAGCTGAAATCTTGGCTAGGAAAAAATATGTGATTTCTTATTATTTTGTGGACGACTTCCGTGCACTATACTGGTAGGGTATTCAGAAGAGCGGTCCCAAACGAAAGTATTTCCGGCATTTCTTGGGTCGACGAGCGCGAGTGGTCGTAAACGAATATATGAGGACAGAAATGGATTATTCCACCGCAGCGGAAAACTTCCCACAAGCAAATGACTGCTGTATGGTGGTCGCATTGCGAGTTTTTTAAAACAGGTTACGCACGTGTCTTTCGGAGGATACTGAGCTGAGCTACTGTAGTTGCTCCATGTAATAATTATAATTCTTGATAGAATTTAGCGGCGAGGTGCTGAAAACGTCTTGTGATTCTGCATGTAAAAAATGATGCATGTTTAATTGATCTTTCGGACATTTCATGTTTTCAGCAGAACAGCTCACTGCCCCACCTCGTATAGTACCGGTACTTGTGTTAGTCAAAACGTCGCAGATCCGCTAGTGCGAAGTGTTGTTTCAGCGCATGCTCCAAAAAAAGGTCCCAGAGGAAAGATTTTTGGCACTTTGGGTCGTGAGGTCATCAAGGAAATTTTTTCCGGAACACGAACGATTGATATTTGTGAGATTCACTTCTTCACTATTCGAACAGTTAGGTCCAGCCCTGATGATGATACTGAAAGACCGCCGGATTCGGCTGGAAACAGTACCACAGCATCTCTTGTTCGCAGCACTACTGACATGGCGCTCCTTACTCACCAGCCCACCTAACCGAATGCTGGAGGAGGTTTCTGTCAGTGTTCGTTTCAAATGGTGTTCTTTTTGGTACAACGAGCAAGGCATTGCTGCTGACGAACTGCAGTGTCCTTCTCCCTTCGCTTTCTCGCCATTTCATCGATGCTACAGTAGCACCATTGCCCTCCTCGTCAATATTCGGCATTGTCCTCCATTTTCATCACGCATATCGTACTAGTTTTGTGGTGAGAGTTCGAGGGACTAATATAGGCACGAAGATTCGGATATGTTCACATATAATATGTAAAAGACGAAGAAACATCAGGAGCGCCAACTGACACACCAAGCAAGAACGCCACATAGCTCAGATTTTATTTCGGACTAGGAATACTACCATATATCTTGCCAGAAAGTGATGGGCTACTGTAAAGTACTTCCGCAGCATTCTGCGTGAAGACTACCTGACAGATCCTACGGCACCAGTAAATATCTTTACCATTGAACTACAGTATTGTTTTCCGTCAGTATTCGTCTGGCACCGGCGATGTGGTGACGGAAATGTGTACCGGTAGGTAGTATCGTACCCAATACACAGTGATTTTGTTCTCTTCGCATCGGAAAATATGTATTAAATTGTGAGAGTTCGAGGGAATAATATAGGATATGTTCACATATCAGCTGGTCAGCTGGTTAGCTGGTCAGATACCTACAGTAGAGGTACCGGTAGAGAAGTTTGCAGACAATCAAGCACTGACATCACAAATGATTGAAAAAAATAGAAAACTTTAACTTCGTTTTAAAAAAGATGGAATTTTACGGGTTTGCGTTTCATCAGACAAGCCACGCGGTCGCTGATCTTGTACTTGGCACAAGAGGAATAACGACCCTTCTAACTTCTCTCAGTGTTATTTGCTCAGTGCTCGCAAGACTGAGCTCTATTCTTGATTTGCTGTTTGACGATGTAGTTGCCGAAACAGTGACAACTTCTTTGGACTCCTCGTCATCATCATCTTTGTAGAGGAATGCCGCAGCCGCCACTTGATCACGGTTCCCCATGACCTGAGCCCACATTTGGCAACTCGATGTGGTTCGTGCGTAGACGTCAGCAATGGCTTGAGCATCTGTTTGTTCTTTGCTTTCGTCCCACTGTCGGGCTTGTTCGTCCAGTACTGCTGAGACTGCAGACGATCTGTTCCTCCTCTTGTTGCTGGATGCTATCATAGTGTGGCCCTCAAGGCCCCGAGTGCAGTACTTCGCATTGCCTTCTTTGAGGTCATTGGTTTCCATTCTCTTGATTATCCTGACACAGCGTCTTGTGATACTGTCCATTTCTTCCTCATCGTACCATGTGGCTGCTATCTCGCTTGTCGTATAATCATAAATGCTGATAGTCCCGACCCCTGTGACGTTTGGGTTGAATTTGACTGATCTCTTGAGCGAAGTTGGCATGATGTGGATTGTAAAATTATGATTCAAAGACCAAAAAATGTGATAGTCTGGTTTTGTGAGCCCTCTTCATATAAAATAGTCCGCGATTCTTTTTCCAGCGGCACCCACATGGTAGTTGATCGCGTTGAAAACGAATACGACCAAATAGAAGTGTCCCTCCTAACCACTCCTGTACGATTGACAGGAGAATTTCTCCAAGGTTTTTTATTTTCATCTTCATCGGAACTTCTTAGTTGGGCAGGACCACTTCTATATTCGACTTGTCATGCCAGAACCGCAAAAGACGAAAAAACATCAGGAGCGCCAACTGACACACCAAGCAAGAACGTCACCTGACTCAGATTTTATTTCGGAGGACTAGGAATACCACCGTATCTTGCCAGAAAGCGATGAGCAAAGAACTTCCGCAGTATTCTTAAAGTGAAGACTAACTGACAGATCCCACGGCACCGTAACGATAGGTGAACCTACTTTTTTCCTCTACTGGCACCAGCGATCTGGTGACGGCAATGTGTGAGGCTCACTGATTTGGTTCTCTTCGCACTGGAAAATAGCTTGAGCGGCAAGGGGGGGCATACACTGCAGAAAGGAAGTTGTACAGTGATGCCACTATTTTCACCGCAAGATGCCCTGACCAGTCTAGTGCGCTCCTCTGTCTGCTTTGAAAACCCGATTGGCGGAATTCATGATGATTAGCTGGGTGGCTGGAGGGATACCACAGCACTACTATCATAGCTAGGCAAATGTTCAGTTGTGTTGACAGTAACAGTGTATATAGTCACTTTACAAGTATCTTCTTACTGCCTTTCGTCTTCTGCTCCAACTACTAAGATGTCTTTCCTCTTCACCACTACGGCACACATTCTTCGTTCACTGGTGCTGTAGCTGCTAGCTTACATAATGAACACAGTCATTCAATGAGACAGATGGCTACTGGTAGAAGATGCTGCAGGCGCCTCGATTCTTCCATGCTATCATGGCTATCCTTCAATATTGGCCTTTCAACTTATTGTCCTCCATTGCAACCATGTAAACTGGAGCCTGCGCTTCGAAAGAGGGACTAAGGTAGGTCCATGAATGAATGAATGAATCAATCAATTTTTCAAAAAAGGGGGCGCTCATCATAATTCATCCCCCTCCTGTATATCTTTTTGATTTGGTTTTGAGTCGTGAGGCTTGCGATCAAACAAAGTTATTCTTTTATGTTTCAAGTCACCTTCGTATATATATTGATTGCTTGTATTGAAAGAGTGTTTTCATTTACTTCTCCCTTCGCTTTGCAGCCTTAACAGCGTAGCGTAGAACTACAAATACGCTGGAACAAAAGTAGAATGGGAAACACACCAATCACCATTGGTGTCGAGACAGACAAGACTGGCTACACAGCCGGCAGCACTCTTCATGGCAAAGTCTACTTATCGATTAGTAGTCGACAGAGCACTGGCGTTGCGGCTCAAGTATTGCAATTGAGACTACTTGGTAGAGAGTCCGCCGTCGTTCATCACACTTCCACGAGTGACTCCAATACAGACAATCACTACGAACGATCGAGTCATACATTCTTTCAAGTGGATTATCCATTGTATTCATTTGTAAATCAGCGAGCTCCTTCCGGGCAATACGAATATCCGTTTCAATTCAATTTGCCTCCCAATTTACCATCTACCATGAAGGCAAGAGATGGTGAGTCCACTTGCGAGGTGGAATACGAGCTGATTGCTACTTTGGTTCAGCCAGGAGGTGGTGGAATATTCCAGGGACATCCAAATGGCAAGAAGACGATCTCTGTATGGTCCACCACAGTGGAGCCTGCGGATAGTTCGGTCCAACATCCCGAAGACAACATTCCCGTCAATGGATGCTGTTGTTTTCAAAAGGGAAACATGCTATTGGAGTCCTGTGTCGACAAGACAATTGTCAAACACAATGACATGGTGCAAGTTCAATTTAAATGTCAAAACAATTCCTCCTTGGATGTGGAATCTGTCAAGATCCAACTAGAACAAATCATTCAATGGACTTGCAACTCGAGATCAAAGAAAGTAAGAAGAATACTGGACAAGCTCGAAGTCGATTCTCGCCGATATCCTGAATTGGAACCCACGGTCCCCAAGTCTGGTCTGTGGTGTTGTTTTGGTGTTGGTGGTGGACGCACAGGCGGTAGTCATTCCTATGCCCAGCTGAACACCAATTCCAATACTACCTCAAACTCATCGCAAGACTATCACACCTTTCACTTGCGAATTCCAGAGAATGCCAATGATACCTATCAAGGAAATGCCGTATCCATTCAGCATGTACTCAGTGTGGTACTCGTGTCCAATGGATGTTGCAACAGCAATCCTGAATCAGCAACAACGATGCAACTTTTCAAGAGCTTTTCGAATGGCGATAACAAGACCAGTGAACATACTCCTGCCATGGTGGCAACATCAGCCCAACAGGATATCTTGTCATTCGACAGTACCAATAATAATACTGCTGACGCTGCTCCGGTATTTGCAACCGCCGAACTGGCACCAGCAACAGAAGTCCAAACTTTGCCATCCGATTGGAATGCGCAAACGGCACAAGTGGTGGAAATTCCAATGGCGGAGGCAATGTTGGTGGAACCATCGGCACCGCCCATGTTCAAGTAGTAGGATTATTTGTCATTTATGGTGACTTGCAATTGAAAAGGTGTGTATCATAGTCCTACAACAGTATTATATGTTACACTAACAATAATAATAATAATGGCTCCTCGTTATATTCATTTTGAGGCAATCTATGTATCCTGATAATATTTCTGTAAGAACTAGCTTGAATGCACTGTAGTACGTTTCCACCACCGCCGCAACGAGCGCAGTGGCGAACGTTCATATTTTTCTTACCACGAATACTTGTTCTTGACACCTGCAGTAGCTGGATACATGATACATTCTCCAGCGTTGTTGAAGGATGCCTTCATGAATGTCTTTCGTCCTTCCCAGGCTGGCTCGTTTTGGACTGTTTCAAAGACCTCTGAGAATCCCGGTCCTGTTGGCTTGTAGCCAAACTGACATTGTCGACTCTCATCATAAATCATCATTGGGGGAAGTTTGCTGTTACATTGAACCTTGACAACAAACTTTTCATCAAACAAGACGCCTTCTGGTTTGCGGAAACTGTCTTGGATAGTTTGTCGTGTATTCAATGAGATCATCGTTGAAATGGGTTCGTCACAATGCTTGGAACACAGCTTTACACCAAACTTTTGAGCAGCAATCTTTTTGCACTCTTGCTTGTGACCGCCCTCTTTCCAATCCTTTCTTTGACAGTCACGGCCGCAATAGTAGGTGATGGTACATTTGGAGCACGACATGCCACCTGTGCCCAAGGGCTTGTGACAGCTCGCACAATGGTTGCCGGAATCCTTTTCGTTACTTCTTAGTCTTCTTGGCCTCCATGCGCCCTGCGGCAGCCTCGGCCCTGGCAATTATCGATATCATTTTGCCCACCTGGGTTCTCCACAATATTCTATCACCCATAGTCATCGTCATGGGCGATATCCCATCCGCATCCTTTGTGTGGATACTTGTCCCGTGGGTTTGCAAGAGAAACTCTGCGACATCGACCCGATTGCCCATCACGACTTCGTGAAGGGAAACACCCCCAAATCGGTCTTTTACATCGGTAAGCTTTGGCTTGTTTTTGGAAAGCCGAATGTTCACGGGCTTTGCCCACACCTGTTTCTTCAATTCAGTAATAAATATGGATCTGCGTTCTTGTTCGGGATCATATTTGCCGAGAATTCCTTCCTTTCCATTCATTTTATCATCCTTCAGTCCCTCCAGCACGGCCTCTTTTCCACTGAGGTTTGACGTTGGATCCGGCTCGACTGTTTTAGTGGTGATCCGAAGATTGCTTGGCTTCACCCATATTTCCTTCTTCAATTCAGGAATGTAGATCCCCCGTCGTCCCGAATCCACGTCGAAACCGCCAACCCACCCTTTCTTTCCATTCATGGCAGCGTCTTCTAAACCTTCTAGTTTGGCACTTTTACCATACCTGTCTGAGCTTTCGGCCGCTTTTATACACATGTCAGCAATTTCCATGCTCATGGGAGTTGCAAGAGCTCCGGCTCCGTAGTGAACCACAGTCTTGCCCAAGACATCTTTGGCATCTGGACTTGCTCCATAACGGAGCAAAAGTTTAGCAACTCGGAGCTGTTGCTGTTTAGGAAAAGTCTTCCCTGCTGACACCATCAAGAGCAAGGGGCTTAATCGAAGGGATGTTTCTCGAGATTCCAACACCTTCCTGAGACGTCCCGATCTGCTCAACGGCTGTGTCACCCCGTCACAAATCTCCTCCAGCCAATATTGAACATACAAAAATTCACCTGCCATACAATTCAGGCCAAAGGACGAAAAAGCATAAGCATTTCCAGTCGCATTAACATCACCGCCAATGGCAAAGAGATCTCGACAAAGATCACGATCCTTGGATTTCAGAATGATGGATTGATCAGCATTTCCATATGGTTCGTCAGCAGCCAGGTCAAGATCTGTCTCAACCGATAACAGGAGGGATCGTATTTCGGCTCTCTGGCCATTGATGTCGAGGCTTAACAACTTTTTTTCAAGTTCTGTGTCCATAATGTCAGATTGAATGTTGCAGATGTTATATGTTATATCCCGAATAAGATACGGTAGAATGTCAAAGTATCGACGTAGTCGGACGAGTCCATTCATGCTTTACTTTTCATCGCATCTATGAATACCTATTACCTAATACTGTACTCGTATCAAACCCCAAGGTGAGCTCCTCGGTAGCATTTGGTGTAAGAAGATGTGAAGGAAGAAATACAGATTGAGCAGTGGCATACGAGCTGATCGCTACTTTGGTTCAGCCAGGAGGTGGTGGAATATTCCAGGGACATCCAAATGGCAAGAAGACAATCTCTGTATGGTCCACCACAGTGGAGCCTGCGGATACTGTAGTTCGGTCCAACATCCTGAAGATAACATTCCCGTCAATGGACGCTATTGTTTTGCAAAAGGGAAACGTGTTATCAAAGTCCTCTGTCGACAAGACAATTGTCAAACAGAATGACATGGTCCAAGTCCATCCAACCGAAGCACCGTTCCAATACTGACTCAAATTCATCGCAAGACTATCACACCTTCCACGCACGCAATTCTAGAGAATTCCAATAATACCTATCGAGGGAAGGTCATATCCATTCAGCACTTGCTCAGTGTGGTGCTCGTTTCCAATGGATTTGGATGCTGCAACAGCAATCCTGAATGAATCGCCAGCAATGATACAACTTTTCAAGAGCTTTTCAAATGATAAGTCCGGTGAAGACACCACTGTTACCATGATGGCTCCATCGAAACCGTCGGATCTCTCGTCTGTCGACACTGCTAATAATAACACTGATGCTACTCCAGTATTCGCAACCGCCATACTGGCACTAGCAACACAAGTCAAAACGTCGCCACACGATCGGAATACCTAGACGGCACAATAATTGGTGGAAAGACCAATGACAAGGGCAATCTCGGTGGAACCATCGGCACCGCCCATGTTCGAATAATAGGGTTATTGTTATTGTCTCTGTCGTCGATTCCAATTGAAAGTGTGTCAGTATCATGTGTTACATTGACAATGATGATGATAATACTACTAATAATAGTGACTCCTTTTTATTACTCCTTTTGAAATGAGATGGCGTATATGCTTTTGGATAAGAAGTGAAATCAACATCCGCTCGTCAGCAGGGTTTTGGTTTGTCTGTGGCAACCAGTATATATCTTTCAAATGTTGCGATGATTGATTGGTGCGCATCACGTACTCCCCATACTCAAGAAAATAACACAGCATGACACCAAGTCGAACCATTATTATGTCGGCATACTTATTCACATTGCTGATGATGGTGCTGATGATGACGGGCATCTCGTTCTAGCCAACATACCATTTTCTACCAGGAATACTTGTTCTTGACACCTGCAGTAGCTGGATACATGGTACATTCTCCAGCCTTGTTGAAGGATGCCTTCATGAATGTCTTTCGTCCTTCCCAGGTTGGCTCGTTTTGGACTGTTTCAAACACCTCTGAGAATCCCGGTCCTGTTGGCTTGTAGCCAAACTGACATTGTCGACTCTCATCATAAATCATCATTGGGGAAAGTTTGCTGTTACATTGAACCTTGACGACAAACTTTTCATCAAACAAGACGCCTCGCGGTTTGCGAAAACTATCTTTGCTAGTTTGACGTGTGTTGAATGACACCACCGATGAAATTTGAGTCTCACAATGATTGGCAGAAAGCTTCACACCAAACTTTTGGGCAGCAATCTTTTTGCATTCTTGCTTGTGACCGCCCTCTTTCCAATGCTTTAGTTGACAGTCACGGCCGCAATAGTACGTGATGGTACATTTGGAGCAGGACATGCCACCTGTGCCCAAGGGCTTGTGACAGCTCGCACAATGGTTGCCGGAATCCTTTTCGTTACTTTTGGTCTTCTTGGCCTCCTTGCGGCCGGCGGCAGCCTCGGCTCTAGCAATTATCGATATCATTTTGCCCACTTGGGTGCTCAACATCATTCCTCCACCCATAGTCATCGTCATGGGCGATATCCCATCCACGTCCTTTGTATGGATACTTGTCCCGTGGGTTTCTAAAAGAAACTCTGCGACATCGACCCGATTGCCCATCATGACTTCGTGAAGGGAGACGCCACCAAATCGGTCTTTTACATCGGTAAGCTTTGGCTTGTTTTTGGAAAGCCGAATGTTCACTGGCTTTGCCAACACCTGTTTCTTCAATTCAGGAATATACATCGACCGACGTTGTTGTTTGGGGTCATACTTGCCGAGAATTCCCTCTTTTCCATTCATTTTATCATCCTTCAACCCCTCCAGCACAGCCTCTCTTCCACTGAGGTTTGACGTTGGATCCGGCTCGACTGCTTTTGTGGTGATACGAAGATTGTTTGGCTTCACCCATAATTCCTTCTTCAATTCAGGAATGTAGATCCCCCGTCGCCCCGAATCCACGTCGAATCCACCGACCACTCCTATCTTTCCATTCATGGCCGCATTTTGTAAGGCTTCTAGTTTGGCACTTTTGCCGTACATGTCTGAGCTTTCGGCCGCTTTAATACACATGCCAGCAATTTCCATCGTCATACGAGTTGCCATGGCTCCAGCTCCGTAATGAACCACCGTCTTGCCCAAAACATCTTTTGCATCTGGACTTGCTCCATAACGCAGCAAAAGTTTAGCAGCTTTGGACTGTTCGGCTTCAGGGAAATGCTTCGCTGCTGACACCATCAGCAGCAATGGACTTAATCGAAGGGATGTTTCTCGAGATTCCAACACATTCCTGAGACGCTCTTGTTTGCTCAACGGTTGTGGCAGACCATCACAAATCTGTTCCAGACAAGATCGAACAAGTGCAAAGTTACCTTGCATACAATTCATGGCAAAGGACGAAAAAGCAGAAGCGTTTCCCGTCGCAGGAATGTCAGCGCCAATGGCAAAGAGCTCTCGAGCACGATCACGGTCCTTGGAATCAACAATGATGGACTGGTCAGCATTTCCATATGGTTCGTCAGCTGCCAGATTTAGATCTGTGCCAACCGAGATCAGGAGGGATCGTATCTCGGATCTCTGGCCGTTAAGATCAAGGCTTTCCAACTTATTTTCCAGCTTGTATTCCGCGTGCCTATCATATGGTATGTTGTGGAGATCCCGTATGTCCATATCTATGCTACCGTAGGCTTCTAATGGTGGAAGATATGCAGGAACAAATAGAAATTGGAACCGCGTTCCAGTGAGTGGAAATGGAGGATGCAACCCAATGTAAAATGACACGTAACAGGACGATGGATAATGCAATTATAAAATATATGCGATGCGATGGGATAAACCACAGTGCGTGATGCCTTCGCGCGAGACGTCTCTCTGCTACCCTTATTTTATTGTCATGGCAAAACTCCTATTACTTGTACTGTACTGTAGCTGCTGTAGGAAAGTCACTATGGTACCGAGCAGCTGTCACTGCAGAAATAGATATTTATTGCTGACAAGCATATTTCTTCATTTTCCTCTTCTTCCTGCCCGGCTCGTATACCGCAACCTCGTCCTTTTGAATTCGTTGTTCCTACCAATTAGCTATCATATTTCCAAAAAAATGAGCCACATTGGCTATATTAGTATAGCCAGTCACGTATAGTTCCAAATAATAATCAATGGGGCATCATTGCCCAAGTCTACAGGGAATATTTTTGCGTTAAGACTTTTGCCCGCGACAGATCCAAGCCTTAGTTACCTGAGCCCGGTGTCCAGCCAGAAGATCCCCGTGGAGCCTGCCGTCGTCGTTTGGAAGAATGAATCTTCCATCCTGTCGAGCAAGCCGAGCAAGAATGTATCAGTTTGACTGATCCTCTTTCTATCTAGGGCTGCGTCTATGACATCCTTGCCACCCAAGACTTGGCCATGGTTGGTGCTTTTCTAAAGTGTATCGTCATTGGTTATTGTGATGGGAGGATGAAACCAACAGAGAACATAAATATCAAGATATAAATCCAATACTCTTCATTTTCAAAATGCTGCTTGTCAATATACCACCCCCGATGCATGCCTCCATTTCGCGTAATCGCCTACCAAGCATACTTATTTTTGATACCGGCTGTGCCAGGATAAACAATGCATTTATCGTCATCCGTCCATGATGCCTTCATGTATGTCTTGCGACCACCCCATGCTGGTTCGTTTTTTGCTTCCCTCCACATCTCTGAATGCCCAGGCCCGTTTGGCAAGTAACAAAGCTGGCAAGTTCGAGTTTCATCATAGATCATCAGTGGCATATCTTCGTCATTGGCTTGGACCTTGATGACGAATTTTTCTCCCGGTTTCACACCTTGCGGGATCCGAAAGCTGTCCCTAAATTGCGGTCCATATATCCTGGCGGCCAGTTCCATGTTGGCATGGTGTTGAATATAGTCACGAGACAGCTGGACACCTTCTTTTTTAGCGGCAAGAAGCTTGCATTCTTGTTTATGCCCCCCTTCCTTCCAGTGCTTTACCTGACAATCTCTTCCACAGTAGAGTGTGACCTTGCACTTGGAACATTTCATTCCACCATCGGTACCAAGAGACTTGTTGCAGTTGGCACAGTAGGAGTTGAGGACTGCCTTCTTGGCACTATGAGCCATCTTAGCCTCCTTTCGAGTGACGGATGAAATAATTCTGCCAACCTTGGTATTCATAGCGGCTCCAACACTGACAATCATTTGTAATGGGCCGCTTCCATCGTAATCCTTGGTATGAATGCTTGTATTGTGTTTTTCGAGTAGAAGCTTGGCACAGTCCTCCCTGTCGTTCATTACAACTTCGTGTAGTGAAACGCTACCAAGCCGATCTTGTACATCTGACAGCAGCTTCTTTGCAGAATCATCAATGCTAATGTTTTCGATCTTGACACAGACTTCCTTCTTCTTTTCCGGAATAAATACACTCAGTCGCCGCGAGCTAGAATCAAATTGACCTGCGATACCTTTCTTTCCGTTTAAGCTTGCCGTTTTCAGCCCGGATAGTACGACATTCTTCCCTGACAGGTTCAAAGCTGGTTCATCCACTGGAACACTAATGTTTTCCTTTTTGATCCATACTTCCTTCCTCATCTCGGGAATGTAGACTCCGTGGCGTCCTGCATCACTATCGAAAGCACCGACGATGCCTTTCTTTCCGTTCATGGCTTCGTTTTTCAAACCAGCCAGTACAATTCGCTTCCCATGTAATAGATCTAATTTCGTCGTGTCATCAATCAACTCGATATTTTCTACCTTCACCCAAACCTCCCGGTCTAAATCTCGAATGTAGACGCTACGTCTTCCAGAGTCAGCATCAAAGCCACCAGCTACTCCAGTCTTTCCATTTAGTTCAGCACTGTGTAATCCCTTCAGAACTACATCTCTTCCACACATGTGCGAAGTTTTAGCTGCTTCAATGCACACGTCAACAATTTCCAAGGTAATGTCGGTTGCCATCATCCCCGCTCCATAATGTACCACGGTCTTGCCTACAACATCCTGGCAGTCTGGGCTGGCCCCGGCTCGCAATAGCAATTTCGAAATTGTGACATACTTGCTCTTATTGATCCCCATCATCATCTTCCCTGCCGACCACAATAACAACAATGGTGAATGACGCATGGCTGTCTCCCGACCATCCAATAACTCCTTCAGCTTGTTTTGTCGAGAGTAAGGTTGTTTCAATTTACTGCAAACATCCTCAATCATTGTCTTGACTGGCGCTGGCTCTCCAGCGAGACATGCCAAAGCAAACGGTGAAAATGATTTCGAAAAAGTCGCTGCTGGTAGATCGCCTCCGATCGAAAAGAGTTCTCTGGCTCGGGTTCGTCCTTCGAGGGTGGGAATCGCGGATTGATCGCCATTCCCAAACGGATCCGAGTCATTTTTTTCAATATCGGTCCCAAAGGATCGCAGCAACGAACGAATTTCGGTTTGTTGATCTACCAACGAGAGGGTCCTGAGCTTGTTGGTGAAATCATGGTTGCTTTCCAGCGCTGACATTTTCTTCACTTCTTCCCAGTTGATTTTTCGATGCGCCATGGTTGCTTGTCAACGTCTGCTTCTCAGAGGAACAATAAAGTATATGCTGTGGGTAGACACCAAATAGAAGTATACAGGTGGAAGTTTTGGCCAGCACAACAAAAAGCAATGTTTTTTTATGATCCGGTGGCACGCACATAGGTCCAGACGGCACTTTCGTCTTGCTGTCGACCGATGTATCGATAAGCTGAAAAGCGCATTGCCAATCAAAACTGTACAGTATGTTTATCCTTTTATGATCTACCGTTATCATTGTTACCATAGTGATGGGGTCTATTCGAATTTACTGACACTGAGAATTGTCTCGTCCGCCATAGCCATTACAAAGTAAGGTAATTTTTAAAAAAATAATAAAAGTGGGTTCCCGAGGTCAATTTTACTACCAGTGATATATTTTAAAATACAGTGCAAGTATGTTTAGCACCGACTGTTGGCCTTCGACCGAGACGGCGGTGAAGGTCCTCGGCGCTTTTATCGAAAAGTTTCGGCATTAAAAACAAATAGCGGCTACAGCTCTCATGGTCAGTTTCTGTCACAAGAATTTTTTTAGAAATACTTTTGTTCAGTAGGAAATATACGCTTCAAATTTGATTGAATAAACGCGCCAAACGACGGCCACCTTTTTCCCCTATAAAATGTTTTCCAAGGAAACGTAGGAGGCCCAATGAGTTGGTCGCTGATTTAAATGAAACTGAAAACACAATCTCGTTGGGCAAAAGGTCATAAGTGATGCCACAACTCCCACCGTCCAGAATCGCAATCCCGCGATTCTGCAAGCTCAGAACTGTGAATCATACACGCACCTCCAAAAAAAATCACCTGCTGTAGCACCACTCATCTATCCATCCTGGAAGCACTGTGAGTAGTATATCGATTACCCCTCAATGAGCACACCAAAAAGAGAAGACGAAGAACGAAGCACCAAGAATGGCTTGCCTTCCACCAAATCAGAAGCAACTGGCGAGTCAGCAATTAGAAACTCTGGGCCTCGCCCGACAAATATTAGGAAACTTTCACATCGGTCGTCTGGTAGATCAAGTGGGTCGTCTCATAGAAGGAGTGGCTCTTCCGATGTGAAATCAAGCCGACCTCCACACAAGCGACTGGATAATTCTGAACCGATGCAGAGTCGCTCTTCACGCCTCAACCGAAGCAGTTCTCGGAAACAAACGTCAAGTCGATCTCTTTCTCGCCATGACAGTTCGAGTCGGAGAAGTAGTTCTGAAAGGGCACAAAATCGATCTTCACACAACAGACGTCGCAGTGGTGATAGGCGAAACAGTGCTGATGGAGCATCCAACAGTCCATCGCGGGCTACTAGGAAAAGGAGTTCTTCTGGTCGACTTTCCAGGTCGTCGCACGCCAAGCTTGGTAGTTCGGAAAGGCGATCAAAGAGTTCGTCATTAAGGAGTCCGAGCGATAGTCACCACAGCCAATCAAACAACAAACCTAGAAGGCACCACAGCACTGACAGCATGTTAAGTCTCGGGGCAATGGGGGTTCTTACCGAAGACGAGGATTTCAGTGACGAAGACAGCTTCGCTGGAGAGGAAACAGAGTCGAAGCCAAGATTATCGAGCCAAAGCTTTCAGCGAAAAGAAGGTGGGGCAATTTCTAGTATGCTGTACGGAAAGGATGGAGATGCGAAGGCAAAAGCAAAAGCAAAAGCGTCGCGAGAGAGCTCACAGCAAGAGATCAAGCCTGGTGTGGAACACATCAGAGAGAATGGTAGCACACCCGTGAATACTTTATACGGAAACGATGCGGATGCAAAGGCTAAAGCAAAAACATCAAAAGAAAGCGGAGAATCTGCCCGAGTTCCAGGTGTACTCGAAGTACCAAGCAACTCAACCAGGACGATCAGTACGCTCTATGGAAAGGACGCAGATGCGAAGGCCAAAGCAAAAGCATCCAGAGGAAGCGGGGAATCTACAAGCAAACCTGGTGTAGAGGCCGTAGTCGACAATAGCACCCACACACCGATCAGTACGCTCTATGGAAATGACGTAGATGCCAAGGCCAAAGCAAAAACATGCAGAGGAAGCGGAGAATCTACATGCAAACCTGGTGTAGAGACCGTAGTCGACAATAGCACCCTCACATTGATCAGTACGCTGTACGGTACTGATTTGGATGCCAAAGCCAAAGCAAAATCTTCCAGAGGTGGATCGGAATACGCAAGCAACCCTGGTGTAGATACAGGACTCAATAGCAGCACCCATACTTCGATCAGTATCAGTATGCTGTACGGCACTGATTCGGATGCTAAAGCCAAGGCAAAAGTCGCAAGAGGTGGACCAGTGTTTGCAAGTAATCCGCGTGTCGAAAACGTAGCGCTTCCTGCTACACTGGTGGAACATGACGAAATCAATAGCGAAGAGCCTGTTGCAAGACGTCTGTCCACAACTAGTACGGGTTCCGAGTTAGGGAGTACTACAGACCCAGCACTCAAGAGTGCGATTGACATGGGCAACTCATCAGAAGCCATGGATAACTTGCGAATACCAAATGATCCTGAAGCTATGCCAACGAAGCACAAAAACGGAAACGATGAAGCACCGGAAAAGTCAAAGAGGAAAAAGCGGATCGCCTGTTTCTTATTGTTTTTGTTGCTACTTGGCGGAGGAGTAGCGGCATGGTTCTTTCTCTCAAAGAATGACAACAATAGTGAAGACAGCCAGATCAACACGACATCGGCTGATATACAAGCGCCGACTGGCGCCCCAACGTCAACAACCGTGGCAACAGTAGCTCCTTCAGACGAGGGAAGTATGACTATGTCACCTACTTCGCCTCCTTTCTTAGCGGATCTGTTATTTCAGCCTCCGAACGAATCAAATTGCGATGCCATCTCAAAAAACGAAACTATCGCTGGTCGAGACGAAATGGACGATGCTGTTTTTGGCCTGGGATTGGAAGTCGTACTATCCGAAGACCGAACGATGACAGAACAATTGGTGGTTGAACTGTTGGACGCGATTCAAGAAAAGACCCTTCCGTCGTTGGCTGGCTGCAATATCCCTGTGGACGAGTTCGTGGATGATTGGCGTTTTGTTATTTTCGATGCCTACGTGACTGGTAGTGTCCAGTCTGAGGAAACCTGCAAAGACGAAGCACTGGCAACACAAAATTGCCACTCTATGTCCATTCAACTAGATCTGTTTCTGAAAGGACGAGTGAGGTTCCTTGATATCATTGATCTCATAAGTGATGAGAAGGAGAACATCTCGAATCATTTGGGTTTGTCGGATCCGTTTTCGATTGTCAAATTGCGCAAAAGGATAGACAACTTGACACCGACTGCTTCTCCATCAAGTATGCCTAGTGATGCTCCGAGCTTCGCACCAAGTGA
Organism: Cylindrotheca closterium; assembly: GCA_933822405.4. NCBI lineage: Eukaryota > Bacillariophyta > Bacillariophyceae > Bacillariales > Bacillariaceae > Cylindrotheca > Cylindrotheca closterium. Next base: position 341,012 of record CAKOGP040001814.1, on the reverse strand, counting down.
GTCCCCAACAGTTCAAGACAGTGCATTTCCCACACCTCTGCCGACGGCGACACCGACAAAGACAGTTTCTGGAGTGCCTACCCGAGCTCCATCTTTGATACCAACTTCGGTACCGTCAAGTGTTCCAACCACAGCCCTGCCATCGGTAAACCCATCCTTTCTGCCAACCAAAGTACCATCCGAAAGTCCAAGCACTCCTCCCAGTGAAATACCCTCAGACACCCCTTCATTGCGTCCATCCAAAGCACTAAGTGAGACTCCTTCAGTGACACCATCAATAACATCATCTTTGATACCAACGTCGGCTGCATCGCTGCGACCGACTGTTCGACCGAGCAGATCGCCTACAAATGTCCCAAGCGTATCACCAACTGCTTCTCCAGCCCCATCGATGGATCCGACTTCTACGCCAACTTTAAAGCCAAGTACAATACCATCGAGGCTACCATCACAGACTCCCAGTTCTCAGCCAACTATCACCAGTTTTCATTGGGCCGCCTGTGGGGCCCGAAATGGATGTTCCAGTGAGCCCGCTAGTCTTCAAAACTCAAATAATAACAGGATGGGAGGAAGCCCGTCCGGTCTTGAGATTGCCGTTCGATGTTGTTCGGACATCTCGCTGCCAGGATTTGAACAGAACGATGCCTCTTGCCCATACGCTGATTCGGAAGTAGATGGAGTGTGCTATAATTCTGTGACGTATCATGAAGCGGATGCTTTGTGCAGTAGTGCGGGAGCCCGACTCTGCACAGCCATCGAAATTTCGTCTAACTGCGCGAGTAACACCGGCTGTGGACACAATAATAGATTTGCTTGGACAAGTACTGCAGATATCCAACCTTCAACTACTGCTTATTGGACTGTGTGTGGGAGGGAGGAACGCTGCCCTATTCCTGCATTGGCGCAGGATGCGTCGTATGATAGAATTGGAGGCGTCACTGGTTGGGAGGCTATTGCAACTCGTTGTTGTTCGGACGCTGAACTACCAGGATATCGGAAACGGGAAGGTGGAAGTGTCCCATATGAATCGTGCCCGTTCGCTGAGACGGAAATTGATGGAGTATGCCACGAGAATACATCTTATGACGAGGCTTTCAATTTGTGTGCTGGTGCGGGAGCACGCCTTTGTACCAAGGCTGAACTGGAGAATGGTTGCGCTGGAGGAACTGGCTGCAATTTCGATGACAATATGATTTGGTCGAGTGACCAATATTACCCTTGAGAGGATTTTGATTTTTTCCCGTGGAACTGGCTCACTTTTTGCTCAATCAATATATTTTAAATGTGCTGATTTCTCTGCTAAGTTTTCCGACGTTTTTCTTCCTAAGGTAGCAATGACATGACATTACTCTCGGTGCAACTCCATTTCCGCTTTTCCATCCGCAAGAGTATTCATCCATTCGACCGAGGACACAAGTGAAAGTACGCAAGAACGCAAATTTTGTCAAAGGTACTTGTTCTTCACTCTGGCAACGGTAAGATATAATGTACATTCCACATCTACATCAAATGATGCAGTCATTCCAAGTTGTTTCCTACTTGACTGAATCCAATGTTCGAGTTGGGCGCTTTCTGGCTGCAGATGACGATCGGGGATTTGGTGGTATCTGGTTGAATTTGAACCATTCGCCTACTCGCCTGTTGCCATGTGGCACATCTGTCGACAAAGAACTCGACATTGGACGGAAAAATAGAGACCACCAGATGTTGGGAAATGCCTTCCGACGATGTCTAGGATCAAGAGCGACATTTTCAAACCAGCGACACGATTCTTCTTTAATTCAAGCTGGCAGCAAGGGTGTGACCTTCGTTGTGACCGATCGACATCCGCGCATCTTGTAAAGCTTGCTTCCTTACGATGCTTGGAGAAATAAGAATAATGAACATGAAGTTTTCTGTTTATATCTTTATCTACTGGTTTGTGTTTGTTCATTGTGTTTGTTTTGGCGCGCTGAGCGTCTGTCATCGGCCGTTTCAGTCAGATTTAAGGTGGCCCACACATTGCACGCCAGCCGTCCATGGTTCTTCAACATCTCATCGTGGATATTTGCGATTGGCCCTCAACGATTCAAACAATTCAAACCCCCACTGACGGACACATATCTCTTACTACCTAACTATACCTTTGACGATTGCCTTTAGCAAAGAAACAATACCTTACTTCATACTCATAGCATTGAACTGGCCCTAAGAAGATCCACGCTACAGTACTGATACACCAACAACTTTCATCCGATATTTCTATAGATTTTCGAAACAATGGATTCTAGGTGGGCCGATACAACTGATGAAGAGGATGCTGGATTGGACGCCCCTATCGAGCCATCTGAAGATGCCGTTGCACCCCAAGAAGTGAGTGATTGTACAATGTTGTCGTGGCTTGTAGAAAACCTTGTTTGAATGTGCTGGAGACGAAGTATGATTGAATCAATGATTGGCATTTTTTTCCCCTGAAATTTTCATCCTTCTCACATTGACGTTGATTGATTCTTTGAACCATTTACTTTGAACCAACTTGTAATCCTTTGGCAAATTCACATCAAATCGCCGTTATATCAGTTGTTGAAGCCAATTGAACAACCTGAGCAAGTGTCTGTTCCCGATGGCATGAACACGAACGCTGATGATGATGACAGTGATCACGAACGAAAGGAAGAGGAAGAAAGCAGCGATGAAGAAGAGGAGGAGGAAGAAGAAGACGAATCTGAACGCCAGAAAAGGTTAGAAGCGGCGCGAAAAGCAGCGGAAGAAAAGAAGAAAAAACAAGAGGAAGAGAAATCTGAAGATCTCGATGACATTTTCAGCGAATTTGGCATTGCCACTGACACTCCTGCCACCACAGAAACGACAACTGATGAACCAGCGCAAGAACAAGGTAATGATGGTGCTGCGGAATCATCAAATGCTAAGAGAAGGAGAAACAAGAAAAAAAAGAAGGGTGGTGCTGGTGGTGCCCCTGCGGAATCTGCTGAGGAAACAAAGGAGGAAAGCGGCCCAGTGGACGTTGCTGCAGTCTTGAAAGCCAAGGCCAAGAAGAAGGGAAAGACGAACACCGCCGCTGCTGCCGCTGCCAAAGAATTGAAAGGAAAGGATGATGGCAAGAAGAAAAAGAAGAAGAAAGATAAGCTTCAATTTGGACGATAAGCCGCCAGTCGAGATTATACCTAGAGAAGACGCATTCGATATCGATTGACACGATGGTGCGATTTCGATTTGCTAGAGCGCCAAATAAAATACAATAAAAGCCAAGTTATTCTACCATGTCATCTTAATCTGATGACTATAAATTTTTTTGATTTGATTCCCCAACAACAATGGTCATGTCAAGCTTCAACAAGGGGCGCATCACCTTTCCCTTCTTAGTCATGGAAGGCATTTGAACAATATCATATGCAATTGCTGACGATATATTGCTTGAGTCCCCACTTTATTCAGCACAATGGAATGACGAGTGAATCTCGGTAACTTCACGACTCCAGCCATCCTTAGCATGTACGCATGCACTCATCCTTGAGGAGTAGTCTAAAATGACGACAGTCAGCTCAAGCACTACCATTGGACTGCTGAAAGTACTTCCACAAGACACTAAAGACAGCACCCTGCACACTGTTCGTCAACAATCGTGTTTGGAGACCTCGGCCAAATAGACCTTTCAGACCATCTGTTTCTATAATCAGTTTGACAACTTGGGCGTACGAGATGTCTTCCCTAGTAGGGCTGTTTTTATCGCCGTCTCCGCCACTTTTGTCCTTTTCCGAGAGACGTGCTGTTTGCTTGGTAGTCTTGATGACTCGCAAACTATTGCTGCAAACATCTGAGACGCAAGATGCTGAAAATCCAATAAGGGCTGACCGAGCCAAGGAGAGAAACAAGTCTTCCGTCTTTGCAATTTCTGGCAAGAGTTGGTTCAAATAGTTGTAGGTAGTGTACCAGGGAAAGTGACCCACCGCTGTAGCCGCTGCCGATGCGAGTGCGCCTTGGTAGAGTGGGCCTGGTCCTTCAGCAACAGTCAAGTTCCAAAGATTAGACAATCCTTCGGCCCCCTCTACTTGCATCGCTGTCTTGGAGGCATCAATCGGCATTAGAATAATTCTCCATGATCCAGCAGCAATGGAACCTATATAGAGAGAAAGAAAGAGTAGAGAATGGAAAAGGGCAACAAAACGTCGTCAATGAAATGTGCTCAAAATTAAGCAAAGCATATCCAATCATCCGCCCTAATACGTACCTAGGACCGTTTTGATGGGTAGCGGCAATGTTTGTGTTTCAGGGATACTCTCCAATAGTGTCAAAACGCCCACATTTGCCGCCGTATCTCCGAACCGCGTCAACGGACCTTGTACCAAGGCAAAGGGTAATCCCTGGTACAGGCGAGGAATCCCACCTTCTTGCCACAATGTTTGTAGCGACGAAAGTAGATTGCCACCATACCGATATTGATAGTTCATGGACGTCCTCAACCACATGAGACTAAAGACTTGAACCACCGCTGCGGAAGCACCAGCCTTGCCACCACCCAAGGCCTTTTTGGATGCCTTTTGGAAAATGGCACTCCAATCAATCGGAGCCACTACCGTAGCTGCTGAAGCCATATCAATTGTTGGTGTATCCGTCATTGCGGACGAAGGAATCATAACAGTAGCTGTATCTATCGTGGTTACAGGATTGTGGGCCATCAAATCATGAGCGTTCGCTGGTAGGCTGTCGACCAAAAGCAATCCTCCTGACACACAGAGAGCTCCGATTCCGAGCAAAACTTGTTGTTGAGTCCAAGTAGCAGTATCCTCTTGTAATGGAGGCATCGTATCTTTGTCACTTTTTATAGCAATTGGCAGTGCATCCATAAGAATTGCTGATTCAGATTGCCATGATGTTGGATGATCCAATGACAACGAGATCGCAGAGAGCTGCCCTCTAGCATGGTTTCTTGCAACGAATCCATGGGACGATTTTAACTTCAAGAATAGAAGAGTCACAAGTTGGACGATTTGGATGGAAAACTTTGTCATGTACAGTGATGATAAAATTGAATGAGACCGCTGATTTGTTTCTCATCGTGTGATTTGCAAAAACACACATTTTGATGATGTCAGATCTGAACACTCGTGCTAGTCGTCCAAATGAGCTGAATCAGCTCGATCAGAAGGTTCGGAAATATTAAAATGTCCCTTTTTTTAAAAAGGAGAATTTTGAAACCCCCGGCATTTCTTTTCTATTTAATGCGTTCGTGGTTACACATATTGGAAACTTAATGAGAGACATAATCTCACCCCTTCCCCTTCTTCAATGACCTTACATTCGATTTCAACAATAAGTGGAAACAGGGTCGGGGTGGCGAATCATCGATACCGGGTATTCCAAATTGCAACACCAACATTATTAAGTTTTATCTGCACGTCGTGTGGGTGAAACGATAAGACCAGCACCATGGAACGAAGCAGCAGCCAACGACACGGAAGCGGCAATAGCAAGAGAAGCAGTAGAAGCAGTGAAAGGCTTTTGGTGGAAGACGAGACTGCTGATGATCAGAGCCGAACAAGCCGAAAGAGTCGAAGAAGCCAGAGCACGCGAAACTTTGGATCTGGTGCCAGCGTCAGCAACAGAAGAAGAGTGGATAGCAAAGCCCAAAGCAGCCGAACATTGGGCGGAACGAAGATTTCCAAGACCAATAACAGCCAAAAGCTGGATCATCATGGCAGCAGTGGCAGGAGTGTGAGCAGCAAAAGAAGTCGAAAGCATAATGAGGTGGACAAGAAGAGCAGTCACAGTCGGAGCAGCCGGAAATTGCTGGAAGGAACTCGTAACGTCAGTCTAAGGCCGAGCAGTGATAGTGTTGACAGCTTCAAGAGTTTCGGACTATTGGAAGAAGAAGAAGCTCCTCGCAGGCTCAAACGAATCCCGAGCACTGATAGCATTGACACCTTCAAGAGTTTCGATTTGGAGCTTGATGTGCAAGAGAGCGTGAGTCTCGACTTCGATCTAGACCTCAACAGCAGTGACAGCAGTGTCAGTCTTGACCTTGCAACAGAGTCTCGAGGAAGTGGAAAGAGTTTTAGTAGCAAGCGGAATAGTGCAAAGAGTGTTAGCATTAAGATACCAAGAGGAACGAGCTTTAGAGGAAGTGGAAAGAGTGTTGCTAGCCGAAGAAGCACGTTATCAATAGACGAAGACAGCGTCTTACATGACAGCGCATTGCATGACAGTACCGTCGAAGGCCTTTTGAATATGCGCACCCAACTTAGTAATCTAGGTTTCCTGGAAAATGATAGGAAGGGGCGCCAAAATAGAACCAGTGGCAGCTCTGTCACTAGTCGGAGATCCGCGAGATCCACTGTAACAGTGAAGGAACGCATGGAAGCCGACGAAGCTTTCTTACTGTATACACGCACCGAAAAGGCTGCCTTACAAATTCAGCAAGCCTTCCGAAAGAAGCATCCTGAAATGAATCCAGCGGGAAAGCCTGACGATGATAACACCAAGGGGCCTTCCGAATCCTCCCTGTCCGTCTACAGCACGGAAAAAGTGACCAAAGACGAAGGCGATAGAGACAAGACACAATGGTATACCGCCCTTTTCTTCGGAGCAGTTGCATTCGTGCAACTTCTCACTACATTTTTGTCTGGCTGTGCCAGATGTTTTGGGAAAGGAAGCGATGGCGACGATGAAATTGCGGCGGCTGCCAATAACGCCGCGGTAGAAGGCGGTGGAGTAGGTGGTGGCGGTGGTGGAGAAGCCGCTCAAGGAGCACAAGGACCGTAAGTCTGGGCTGTATCTAAAAGAATCCGCAATCATGTATTGCTCACTTTGTTTCTTCTTTCCTTCACTTGCTGTTCCTTCAGCGCCCAAGCCATGGCTGGGCAAGCTGCCAGTGCTGCTGGGAGTGCTGCATCCTCTGGAGTAGCAGCTGCTGGTAAGTTCTGCAACTGTCGCTAGTTCTAGTCTAGACTCCAAATGTACATCAAATGCTAATCACTGCTTTTTGTGTCATTCCATATTCACAGGAGCAGCCGCCGCTGCTGCAGCTGGAGCGGCAGCTGCTGGTGGTTTTGCCGCTGCTGCCTCAGCTGTTGGCGTCACCGCAGCTGTGGCTACCGTTGCAGGAGTTGCTGCCGTTATTGTCACTTCTTCGGGAGGTAACAATACGGTGGTCAGTGAGGCAACAACGATCGTGTCTTCGTGTGGTTTGGTCAATCCTACTGTGCGACCGGCCCGAGTATCATTTTTGATGGAGGGCTTCACCGAAGAGTTTGATGAAAGGGAATCCTTACTATTGGAGAGCTTATTGGTGGAAGCCTACAACAACATTACAGTGGGTGATGGATGTTCGGACGAGTTCCTACGAGAATTGAATGGAGCCAAATTAGTCGATCAGGTAGTCTTCCCAGCAAACGAGGTGAATAACTCCATTGTAGAGACAACTTTCGAGACGGTTCTCTTCTGCGATGGCTGCCCTGAAGTCAATCCCATGTTTGGAGGCTTTGCTGACAATGAAGACTTACGCCGCAACTTGCGACAAAATTCCCTTCCTCGACGCTTGGAAACAATGGAAAGCTTTCAGTTTTTTCAAGAGTTTATTCAAGTTGTCTTGGTCGGAGTCAAGCAACTTTCCGATGACGCAGAGATTAGTGACGAGTTCATTCAACTGGCAAAAGGATACATCACTGACATCAAAGATGAGAACGGAAACGACAACGGAAGTGGAGGTGGCAGTGGGGAAGGTGGCAGCAATGGTGGTAGTGGTGGAGGAGGTGGTAGTGGTGGCAGTGGTGCAAGCGGAGGATCAGGAGGAGGAGGAGGGTCCGGCCAGTCCCTCGTCACTACTGTCAACGCTGTGTTTAACGCTGCAGGAGAGATTTCAGCCCTTACTTTCGAATTCACGGTGGACGGCGAAAAGATTGTAACAACAGTCAATGTAGCTCCTGCAACTGACGCACCCACAGTCACCCCGACGCTATTTCCCACGGACCAGCCGTCGTTCCTCCCCAGTGTTTCCCAAATGCCGTCCATGACAAATGCCACTTACGCCCCTACGGATACACCATCTTCGGAACCGAGTGAAGGCCCATCTACCAATCCAAGTTCTGAGCCATCTACAAATCCAAGCTCTCAACCCTCTATGCTCCCAAGTGTTATCCCGAGTGCTCTGCCCTCTGTGGTTCCAAGCGATATGCCCAGCGCCGCTCCTTCCGAAAGTCCAAGTGAATCACCGAGTGATGTTCCGAGTTTGAACCCTAGCTCTCAGCCAAGTGCACTACCCAGTACCAGACCGTCTGCGGTACCAAGTCTTGTCCCCTCCATCATTCCAACTCTGTCCATGGTTCCATCAGATGTGCCGAGTCAAGTGCCCTCCTTCCAGCCCAGCCCAAGTCCAACTAGGACCCCTTCCAGTAGGCCAACAATGTTCCCAACCATCAGCATTCGCCCCACTCCATGCATTTGGACTGCCGCAGAACGCATACAATCCAAGATTGGAAATGGGCCAGATGCAAATTGTACAGGAATTGATTACCTCTCACGATGGGTCCCAGTCCACATCATCGACCAGAGTCAAGATGGTGAAAGTGTGACCTTTCGACTCCAGCCGCGGTTGTTTGCATCCAATATTTCTTCTCTGGCAGCAATGACGTATCCCAGTGCAGGTTCCACTTCCACGTGTAATGTCCAGACCACTGCCACCTTTGATAACAGAAGGTCGTACACGGGAGATTGTACAAACGGTGAACTGGAAGTCACTTTCTACTTGTTCATGTGTGGCTCCGAAAACAATGTAAACCAGACTACCTCCACATTTTGCGAGACTCCCTCTGAAATGGACGATTATTATGAGTACAGATACAAGCTTGACTGTTGGGAGAAGTGCGAGACCGAAGGTCCCACATCAGGGCCGACAAGTGGCCCCACAGTGTCACTCAGACCAACTAGTATGCCCTCCGCGACACCATCAAGTGCGCCGAGTCCATCACCAACTAACCGACCGACAGTATCTGCAGCTCCGAGCAAAGCTCCTACCAAAGTCCCAACAGGACCGTAATAGTTTTATATGATAGAGAAAATGTAAATGTAATGGTACTACTCCTACAAGTGCACACTTTGGGTATCCTTGAAGGGCAGAGTGACTGGAGGTATCGCGACTTTTAATTCATGGACTATAGCAGACTCAATGAGATAGAAGTAGATGTATAAATTATAATTTCAGAATGTGAATATGATCGGTCATCTATTTTTTATTAAATTTGTGCATCTTATAAAATGCTAGCTATAGTTGATACAAAATGTTTATACCATACAGCCGCTGCGACTTTGGACGCGAAAGACTCCTCGGCTTGGGGTTCCTGTTCGCTTAAAGACATTGACCTTCTTGAGAAGCAGGTTGCTAATCTCTCGACGCAGGAGACCTTTACGACTCTTTCCTTGCATCATGGTCTCGGTGGAGCCGTAACCATCGCTCAGAATGTCTTCCGTTTCGCTGGTGTTGAAGGATGAATGATCTTCCTCTACCTTTGCAGGGTTATATTCTTTGCTTTGCCGCAGAACAAAGTCGGCTCCAGTGATTGGATTTCTTCCACCGACAACACTGGTGGACGATCTGTTGGCAGGAGGAGCACTAGCAGGTTCTTCCCGAATGGGCTCTTTGGTGATAATGGTAATCTCGGTTGGGGGTACAAACGGAATAAAGGTAGGGTCTCTGGATGGATGCCAGTGAGGGTTTGCCTTTAGGGATTCCATGTCAAGATCTGAGATAAGAGATCTGTTGTCACTGACTTTTCCTCCTTGTTCAAGTCTCATGATAGTTTCTGAGCGATCGTGTTTACTATTGACTCTCATGTGCAATGGGGTAGTTTGAGTTGGGACGGATGTAGTATGGTAGTCTGGACGAGTTGCTCTCATGGGTGATCGGGATTGTGAGCGTGGTGGTTGGCATCTATCACCAGATTTGCTTGTGCGTGGTTGCTCTTGCGGTTGTCGCAGAGCGCGAAATTCTCGATGTGACTTTGGAGCCGGGGAGGCCAATACGGAAGCTGGATGAATGTGTTGAATACGAGCCATTGTGTTTGGTTGGGTACTTTTGATCAGAATGTGTATGGATTTGCAATGTTTGGTTTTGTGTACCACATCCGGGAATCACGTCACATCATCCGAGTTCTTGGAAGCGATCGCAAGTGTTCAAACCACGAATGTAACGTACGAACTCGGGATTAGCTTATCACGGTGGTACAAATTTTACGGCGATCGATCGTCGCGCAATTTCCGTGACAACACTTAGCAAGGTATTTAGGCAAGTTTGCTCGCCTCATGCGTTGAATTCGTCTAAGATTTGCTTCCGAGTGGGCCGAAATGTACCACATTTCTCAAGCATTCTACGACGTCACTTTTATATGGTGCAGACAATCAAAGTTGGCCGGCGATAGAAAATTCTTTGGCGACAGGAGCTGCTCGCTCCTCAACATCGACAAAAGTTTCCAGACACGCATCGCATTTCCACTCGTCTTGCGGTCAACCCATCCCGTCTGTCGGTCGCAAGGGCCACTCTATAGTCATCGTCTATTTCGTCCTTTACCGTCTGTCAGTCGCACGTAAACGAGCGAGAGGACCCTTCGCTCGTTTACGTGCGACCTACAAACGGTGTGGGTCGACTGCAAGACGATGGCTGTAGAGTGGACTATTACTACCGGTAGGGAGACCCTTCGCTCGTTTACGTGCGACCTACAGACGATATGGGTCGACTGCAAGACGACGGCTGTAGAGTCCTGATGATTTGTCACCAACATTTCTCCAACACAATGACAACATTCCGACCATCCATTGGAAAAACGGGGTTCCTTTGCTGACTCCAGCAGTGCCTCGAAGATGAAACATCTATGTGTCTGATCATCTTTCGGCTTTTCCATCAACCGACGACGATGAAACGAATCCTTCTCTCTGCCAACAACCAACTGAACAAAAACAGGATTTTCTAATCTCGCGGTCAGTTCAATAAAGTCACTGACCAAACCGAAAAATCAAGCTGACCGAAGTCGCAACGACTGTAATTGAAAGGTTGCACAACATATTGAAGTTTCCAGATTTTAAAGTTGTCAATAAAAGGTTAGAAAAATGAAGGATGATTTATATGAATTTTTCTGTTGTTTGCCCTCGCTCAGAGATGGAGAGTCCTGCGACGGACAGACGTAATGTAAGACCCATAGACGATGGCTAGAGAGTAACAGTACTAGCTCGAAAGAATATGGTGCATACAACATTCGGTACAACTGATTTGACTAAATCAGCTGTTTACAACTGTTTTGCGAAAACAAGATGTGATTATATAAAATGTGGTGACGGGTAGAGGTACGGAATTCTTGGGAGCAAATGGTACCGGATGCCGGAAAAAGATCTTGGCCAAGAGGATCGCGCGCTTAAAAAAAGATTCTTACTCGTCAGTTTCACTACGATAGGGCCTAATGCCTTCTGGAGAATCTAAAAAATTGTACAATTTTTTCTTTTCGAAAAGAAATCACCGGAAAATATGCTAATATTCAGATGGTCCGCCAGCTGATATATATAGAACAGAAAATGTCCGCCAGCTGACGGATCACGAATAGAAAATGTGGACAATCTCTTGTGTGACCGCGGTGATTTTAGGTCCACTTTCTTGTGGGAATTCATCTCCAATGACCACTCTTCATAAATTTCCATGATAATCAACAACGAAGACGCAATGGATAAATCGCAATCTGTCATTTCAATTTACAGCCATGACGAGGAAGATCTCAAGAGTGTTGCATCGCTTCAAGCGACAAGCATAGTTTCCAATAAGCTGGGGGAAGCTGATACTAGATGGGTCAATCGTTCCAAGTGTATGGTGTTCTTTGTTCTCTTCCTATCGGCCTTTCTATGTGGTGCTGTGACGTACTTCTTCATGGAAGAAGAGGATATTCGTTGGTATACGGCCGAAGTGAGTAGTATCGCGTCGTTTGCGTGCCGAAAATGTTCGCTCTTTTAAGCATGTCTCATAACTTCTCGCATTTCAGTTTGACGAGCGCTCGCAAGAAGTGTTCAATAGTGTTCAAGATGTTTTGGGACGGTCGTTGCAAGCAGGAGAGCACATGGCAGCAGGCTTGATCTTGGAAACGGCTCACAAGGAGGTGCAGCTTCCAAACTTGACCTATTCTACGTTTGGGATCACTTCAGGCCACTTGATGAAATACTTTTCAGGAGGGCAAATGATGGGTGTTGCTCACTCTGTCTCGGCAAATGATCGGGCGAGATTTGAAGCCTATGCTGTAGAACATCAAGATTGGATCGACTATGACCACTTCCTTTACGACCTCTATAATGATCGACCTGTTTTCACTTCCATTCGAGAAGAGGGAACGATTAGCGAGCACATTTATGGCAACACCAACGAAACTGCACAGTTGAGTGCGCCACTTTGGCAAATGTATCCAACGCCTACAAATGGAACCCAGGCTCCCATCATGTTTGACTTGATGTCGTTCGACTGGTTCAAGGAGCAATGGGATTTTTCATTGGCACTGCGGAATGGAAAATATCAGACTTCTATTGGATCTATTCATGAAGATATCAATTTCTTGGTGGATTATGCTTCTGTGGGGAATGAGAGCCCGAAGAACATCACCGATCCAAAGTTTCTGATTCTGGAACCCAGTCATGGAGGATTTGTTCCAAAGTTTGAGTCTATGATAGTAATCGCTATCTCATGGACGGAATACTTCGAAGATATTCTACAAGATCAGCCCGCTGGTGTCGTTGTAGAGTTGCATGACGATTGTCCCAGCAGTGATGGAGACAAATACTTTTTCAGGAGCAACAAAGATTCTGTGATCTATATTGGCAAGAACATTGAAAATCCTAACATTCTTCCCTCCCTATCGAATCATTACACTCTCTATGGTGAATCCCTGACTGAGTACTTGTCAGATTTTTCAATCGCCCAAGATTCTTGTGGATATGCCATCTCGGTCCATGCAACAAAAGAGTTCATTGAACAATGGCAGCGAGACATATCCTACCTCGCCGCCTTTTTCATCGTTGCAGCTTTTGGGTTCACTGCGGTCGTCTTTTTCATGTACACTTACTTCGTACAAAAACGAAACCGTCTCGTGACAAGCACTGCAGAGCGATCAACAGCTATCGTCTCCAGTTTGTTCCCGAAAAATGTTGCCGACCAAATGATGCTGGAAGTTCAACACGAGCCTACCAGTAGCAAAGGAAGAATGAAGGATGCAATCCAGATACTAAGTGGTTCCAGTGAAATAAACACAGATAGGTCCGCCCTCGATTCATCAGACCGAAAGGAACCCATTGCCGATCATTTTGCTGCGACTACCATCATGTTCGCGGATATTGCAGGATTCACGGCTTGGAGTGCTAAAAGAGAACCAAAAGACGTTTTCACCTTGCTCGAGACTATCTTCGACGCCTTTGACCGACATGCGGAAAGGCGTGGTGTTTTCAAGGTATGTATGATTTCAATTTGATTGACATGCCCCCTGTCACTTGAATCCACAATCTGATCCTCCTGATTACCATTTCTACACTCATAGGTTGAGACTGTTGGCGATTGTTTCGTAGCCGTTTGCGGTCTTCCAGACCCTCGTCAAGATCATGCTGTTGTTATGGCTGTAAGTGTCGTTTTGGGGCTAGAGGTTGGAATAAATAGTCCCTCGTGACTATACCGCTGAACGTTCATGTTCTCACATACCTCTGCCGTTCACCCTTTGTTTCACACAACAGAAGTTTGCATGTGACTGTAGGAATGCTATGAAAAAGGTTAAACGAAAGCTCGAGAAGGAGCTTGGGCCTGACACAGCTCATCTGGACATGCGCTTCGGGCTGCATTCTGGTCCAGTAACAGCGGGTGTGATTCGAGGCAAGACTCCGCGCTTCCAGTTGTAAGTTGTTCAAGATTTTTGTTGCTCTATTGCAAAAAAATGAGTTGCTTTCCCGTTGCTGTTCTTGATGGTGTAGGTTTGGAGACTCCATGAATAAGACATCCAGAATCGAGACTTCTGGAGAAAAGGGGCGAATCCATATCTCCGAAGAGATGGCAAACATCTTGAAAGATCAGGGGAAGCAAAATTGGATCAGCAAGCGAGAGGATGTGGTGCACTTGAAGGGCCTTGGAGCGGTACCGACGTACTGGCTCATTATTGATTCAGACTGGATGGCATCTCGGAATTCACTTGCTAGCGTAGCGGCTACTACTGCTACTGAATCAGAAGAATTTTCCTCTGAAGATGAATTTAATGAGATGAAGCCTGTAAGCAACAAGTCCAAGAAGATGTCAAAACTGATCGCATGTCATTCAAAACATCTGTTTGAATGCTTGTCAAAAGTTGCTCAAGCTCGAAAGGGACAGCATGACGGCGAAATAGTACTCCAAGCTGTAGAACGAGAGGCTGTTTTTGGACATGCGGAACCATTGGACTGCATTCAATTCGATGACAGCATTCAAAGCCAACCAAATGGGTCCAGTCCGACAACTCCACTTCACGCAAGCCTTCTAAAGCAGTTGGAAGATTTCGTGCAGGAAATAGCGGGGGCCTACAATCCGCATGCCTTCCACAATGTCCATCACGCTTCGCACGTTGCTCTGTCGCTACAGAAAGTCATGCAATCATTCGAATCTAGTCTTGATCCACTGTCACAGTTTGCTATACTGATTGCGGCCTTAGTTCATGATGTCGACCACCAGGCGTCTCGAACCTGCAGCTTGCTCAAGAGAACGATGCTCTTGCAACGATCTATGCGACAAGCACAGCAGAGCGCAATTCTTTGGATGTTTTCTGGCACATCTTTGGCCAAGAGTGTTTTCTTGAGTTGCGAAGAGCCGTTTACCAAACTCACACTGAGTTTGAACACTTTCGACAAGTGATAGTTCAAACAATCCTTGCGACTGATATCATGGACAAGAGCATGCAACAGGATCGAATGAGAAGATGGGAAGATTGTCTTTCGCCCGGTCCTAACTGCGACTGTGGTCGCCTGAAGACATCCATTCTTGAACAATTGATTCAAGCGGCTGACATTTCTCATACTATGCAAGACTGGGAGATCTATCAACGATGGAATCGCAAATTGTACAAGGAAACGACGTTTGCATTTCAATGTGAACGAGGGGCTAACGATCCATCAGACTTCTGGCATAAGGGCGAGTTTGGTTTCTTTGACTTTGTTGTGATACCGCTTGCAACTCGCTTGGCCCAGCATCCAGTGTTTGCTAAGGCAGGGCAAGAGATGCTCCGAAACGCAAAGAGGAATCGTGAAGAATGGCAACGAAGCGGGGAGACTGCGGTAATGAAGTACCGGTATGCTCAGTAATCCATGAACCCTGTTCACAAAGAAGCTGCATGGAAAGGCTGTAGTCAAGGACATAAAGTATCTATATTATCTATTGGTTTCTATCTATTGTTTGTTGTCTTTGGCATTCGTGGTTGTATGGTGCTTGGCTCTGCCGATTGATTTTCGAAGAGTAGTTTCGTATACTTTGGGTGAATGTCGCGTCAAATCAAACATTCGTGGGCCCAACTTCCAGTATTGAAAGAACGATGGAGGCACCTCGTGGACTGACCAATCGGCCTGTTTGGAATACTTGGACTTCTTTTTGTGGATGAATAGCAGCTGCCCGGGAGGATACAACTTTTCAGTGAGACACAGTCCTCGTTTGATATCGGCCATGGTACGGGAGCACCATTCCAAGTCTTGAGAGCGGATACGCTTCAATGGTTCCTCCGTGTGCGCAACGACTAGTCGTCGCATATCCGTATCTTCGCAAAGGTAATCCAATACTCCACTCACGTCGGCGACATGGCCAAGACTCAGACAAGAGAATGGATCCCCATCCAGCAGCATCGAAACGATATTTGCCCCCTTGTAGTTATCATGAAAGGATTCCGGAAAGACACAGGCGGGTCCGTACGCATACACAGTCACATTGGCGTGTTGAAATCGCTCGGCCCAAAGTGTTCCCAGTACGGCTGCAGCACTTCCACCCATCGAATGTCCCACGACCAGCAAACTGTAATCGGCATGATTGTCCAATTCTTCCGCAATCACATCTTCCGCCAAGAGTGCCACTCCTCGGGCAGATGTCAGCATGCCACTGTGTGCTCGCAGTCGTTGCTGTTTGCCGCCTCCAAAAATACTGTTGGAAGAAGAAGAAGAAGCGGAAAGATAGTCTTCCGTCGTACAACATAAATCGGTCATCAAGTCTTGGGCCGACCATGTCCCCCGAATGGCCAATACGATTCGTTTTCGTTTGCGATCCCGGACAATGTAGAATGCCTTTACAGCATACAGAGAACAAGACAAGACATAGGAGTGAGTCCAACATGATGCATTCGTTCGTTCCAAGCAGCAATCATCATCCCATCCCATAATAATAATAATAATAATATAATGATGCAAGGAGAACACAAAACAAAACTCAAAACTTACAGGCCGATTTGGTCTCGCTTCCCAGTTTACTGTCACAATGTCCGAAGGATCCACATGAGTCATTTTGATCAAGGCTTCCATATCACCCTTGTGCCATTTGCCAGAAGTCGCCAAGTTGAATTTCCAACCATAGACCGCCGTCGCAAAGGGTAGGCAATCATACAAGTCCTGTAGCAATTCTAAATCCACATTAGTCATCTCTTCTTGTAAGGGTGATGCTGGCGTTGCTTTCCTTCTTCTTTTTTGGGACAACACTCCTGCTCCTCCTCCAGAATGTCGTTGATGAAACTGACAGGCCGCTTGTAATTTACTCAAGGCAAAAATGGACAGCAGTATCTGTTTTGGTTCATGGTGCTGCAAGAGGTCCACAATCCCATGATCGTCCATGGTATCCAACATTTGCCGAATGCTCCGGGCGGCCGAAAGTGTATCTTGCTTGACAAAGCGCGAGGCAAACTGCAACAACAACATTTTGTGATTGAGTTGGTGAGTGAGTGAAAGAAATGAAATGAAATGAAAAAAGTAATCGAAAGAGTAGATACAATACAGGAAGCAAACAAGCAGCAACCAACAACCGTAACAGCACATTAGCAAACAGCGCAGCATTCAAAAGCATCAGCACACACACACACACACACACACACACACACACACACACACACACACACACACACACACACACACACACACACACACACACACACACACACACACACACACACACACACACACACACACACACCTCAAAGACTTGCGTACGACATGCGTGCACGGCAGTCCCCAATGTCTGCGCCAACACAACCCATATCAATGCCAATGCAATAGATCTGGCTTGTTGATCCATCCATTTTGCCGACAATGGTGGCGGTGGCGGTGGTGAAGTAGATGTGGTGGTTGTGGTAGTGGTAGTGGTAGTGGTATTATTATTCTTTTCTGCAGTTGTAGTCGTAGGAGCAATAGCATTCATAGCAACAGCCTCATTTCTACTCCCACCACCACCCCTCAATTTCCTCAGCAAACAATCAGCATCATCCGGTCTCCAGAATGATGATGATGATGATGATACAGTAGGTGTATCACAATTGCTGGTTCGAAGTAGGGGACGATGATTTTGCAACGAAAGACTTACCCCTTCGATAATCTTGTGTTGCAGTTGTAAAAAGATGCCATCTTGTTTCTTCTTCTTCTTTTTGTTGTTGTGAGGTTGCTCCTTATGGTTGTCCGCATCCAAGCCATTGTTATTAATGTTGAAATGAGAAGTCGGTGGTGGCAAGGACAATGTTGGTTGGGTGTCGACACCTGAAACGGATACTGTTATAGACAACAATAACAATAAAAGCAGCAGACGATGAAAATTCACAATGAAGAAGAACATCCGTCTTGGTGACGGACGTATCCGCATCATGGTCTTGGCCATGCTGGTCATTTTGATGATGAGTGCTATTACTCATTGCTATCGGAATCTCCTATTTTTTATTCAGCTGTTCGAATTGAAACTCTTTCAGAACTCTGGTCGAGTGCGTCAAACATTTTTCTCCAAATTTTTCAAAGATTGGTTCGCAGGTATCGTAAGTCTTTAACTGCCGACCCAAAATGATTTCCGTTGTGGTCGCAGGCTTTCTCGATTAGACGATATTGGGTAAGTAAAGTGGTAAAGATGATGGCGGGAAGGAACGTTTTTCTCGGCAATAAAATTGTACTCCGCGAATATTGAATATTCCAACAATCCGATCAAAAACCAACAACCGTTTTCCTGTTATTGCATTATTGGCCACATCTTTCACCAATCGCTGTACATACATTGCACTTATATATTACCTCTACACACACACACACACACACACACACACACATTGTGCATCCAGAATGACAATACTTCCACGCTCCAACGGTTGGATTGCCACCATCGCCACCATCGCCACCACCAAGACATTCACAGCACTGTTGCTGTTAGCATTCGCCACAAATTTCTGTCATGCCGTCATTCCTTGTCAAGGCACCACGCAACGGCGTCCCTTTACCAATTTCTTGGAGCTCCGAGTTGCCGTTTCCCAATATTTGAATTCCAATGGTGCAGATCCAAGCGTCCGCGCGGTCTTTGGCTTCCCCATCGGTTGTTGGGACGTCTCGCAAATGCAGACTCTGAGTCCCTTGTTCATGGGATTGACCAACTTTAACGAAGACATTTCAGAATGGGACGTTTCCAGTGTGACCAATATGGACAATATGTTCTTTGGATGCACCCGATTCAATCAGCCATTGGGCAAATGGAATACTCAAAGTCTTTTCACGGCCTCGCGCATGTTTGGCAATGCCGCCAGTTTCAATCAAGATTTGAGTGGATGGAACGTGCAACGACTCGAGATCATGTCGGGAATGTTTAGCGGGGCGTCGTCATTCAATCAAAATTTGTGTTCCTGGGCGACGCAAATGAAAGAGACGATTGTTCCGGAGCGATTGGCACAGGCATTCTCGTCGACGTCGTGTCCCATGAAAAATGATCCAACCTGTTTTCCGGGCTTTGGTTGTTATGGAAGCTATTGCTACAATTGCGATGCCACACCCAGTCCCACCAGGAATCCCACACCACCACCCACGTTGCCACCGCCCACGCCACCACCCACCACTTTGGCGCCCACACCCCCACCCACCACCGAAGCTCCTTCAGATTCTCCATCTACCTCGCCTTCGTCAGTTCCGACCAAGGCGCCAAAGGGAAATCCAAAAGAGCCCGATCCTACCTTGGCGCCCAGTGTGGAGCCCAGTATGGCACCCATTATGGCACCGATCATGACGCTGGCACCCTTTGGTACCCCACCACCCACGCTTCCGCCGACTCTTCCACCCACTCCACCACCCACTCCACCACCGACTCCACCACCCACTGTGTTGCCAAGTACGACGCCCAGTTTGGTACCAACCAGGGCACCCAAGACGCCCAAAACACCAGCTCCACAAGTTCCCGTGCCTCCCACTTTAATGCCATCCATGGTGCCCTCTCTGATTACCTATGACAATGGCTTGGCACCGACCTTAACTCCCAGTGCTGCCGAAACGGATGCTCCTACAGTGGCTGCTACGAACAATCCAACGATTGCCTTGACCAAAGCTCCCACGATTGCACCGACCGACTCTCCCAGTGCGGCACCCTCTGGTGGTAGTCGCCCACTAGATCCGACTCCAACTACTGTCAATCCGCCAGTGACCACACCCACTACTGTCAATCCGCCAGTAGCAGCAGCATTGACGAGTTCGCCACTGCCGCCTCCGTCACCACGACCTACGACCGTTTCACCACCCGTCTTTACTCCTACCATTATCGTTTGGGAGGACGATGATTTTGACAATAGCTTGGTGGCGGCCACGGGAAATGGTCGATCCGGGGCCTATTCAAAATCGACGGTCACTACTGCAACGACTTTGGCAAGTACAATCATGCTGGTGCTGCTGCTGCTCTCAACACTATAATAATAATTATTATAATAATAATAAGTGGTGGAGTGACACTTGGGAGGTCATCCATGCATGCATGCATGCATGCATTCTATGGGGATAAGAATGATGGCATGCCAACTAGCAAAAAACAAACAAATCAAAAAGGAGTGATGGGAGTAGTATGTGTACTACTACTATCCAACTACTACTACCATACTATATATATATATGCATATATGTACTAAACTGTGCCATTAGAACTATAAAATAAAAGACAAATGCCGTTTATGCTGTAGAGCATTTTCACACTCCTCTTTTTCATCCCCCCCCTGGTACCAGGTCCTGTATTGCTGCTACACGTGTATTGACGGAGTTTATTGGCACGATGATTCGCAGATGGTTCCGATTGATTGGATGCAAAACTCCAATGCATTTGATTCCTCCGACCAGTAAACGCCAAAAATATCGCAGGCAGCCTAAATTTCGAAATTTTTTGGCAAATCCTATTAATAACATGATAATATATTATAAACTTACCTCGGCAATCTGCGTGCCAAACACAACCAAACTATAAAAATACGCTCACTGAACACAAGGCAAAGAACAGCTAAATATCTACGTATGATGCAGATCGGTTACATCAAGAGTCTCCTGACAGTCTTATTGACGATTGTGTCGTTATCTTCCGCACAACAACAACAACAGCAACAAGATCACCATTCCGTCCTCGTCAAGGACCGAGAACTTCAACAACAAGTGCAACAAGTACCACAACAGCAACAACAAGGACATCGAAGAGAGCAAGTAACATGTGAACGAGGAAACAGAACTCCTTTCCAGAGCAGAATCGAACTGAGCCTAGCTGTCACTCTTTACGCCATCACCAATGGGGCGGACATTAGTCAACAGGCTGTCTATGGGACTCCAATCAATTGTTGGGATGTTTCCCGAATTTCCATCATGACGCGATTATTCGAGGGAAGATCCACTTTCAATGCCGATATTTCGGGGTGGGAAGTCTCCCAAGTGACCAATATGGATCGCATGTTTGCCAATTGCACCTCGTTCAATCAACCCTTGGATTCGTGGGACATGTCGGGGGTGACCTCGGCGAATGCCATGTTTGAAAATGCCCGGTCCTTCAATCAGGATCTATCCTCCTGGAACTTGCAATCGTTGAACAGCGCTTCGGGTATCTTCAGTGGGGCATCTACCTTTCGACAAGACTTGTGTGCTTGGAGCGACCAGTTGCCAGCTTCGTTTGCTTCGAATCAAATGCTTGGTGGGTTCCGAAGTACAAACTGCCCCTTCTTGACTGAACCAGTCTGTACACCGGACCAAGGAGGATGCCAAGGTCCATTTTGCTTTGCTTGTCCGACGGGACCCACGACTCCCGTGCCATCCAAAAGTCCCACCATGATGCCATCGTTAAACCCCACGGGTGCAACACTAGCTCCAAGTTCCATGCCATCCAAGGCAGGGACAAAAGCTCCAACCCTTCCACCAACAAAAAGACCTACGCCGCTTCCGTCGGCATCGCCATCTAGCAGGCCTACCATCAAGCCGACACCAAACCCAACCGTCACGCCTGGAGAACCCACACTGTCACCTACCATCACTGCTTCGATCAATCCCACCATTGCCCAGTCCAGCAAGCCATCTCCTCCACGTCAGGTAGGCGACCTACCAACCCCACCACCTGTACCGACGGCTCCGCTTCCACCAGCTGCTCCGACGGCTCGTCCGGCCGGTCCACGACCCACCTGGAATCCAACCGAGGCTCCTTTTCGAGATGACAACAGCGCTGCAACTGCTGCTGCTGGAAGGATGTCACAATGGATGAGAGCCATGGTCGCAATTGTAGCAGCAATGGTGATTTGTTGGTAAGCTAAAATGTATCCCCTTTCAATAGTTTTCCCACGATGGCGGCAAATTAAGGTAAATCCACAGGCACAACAGCCTGATCCGATCTTTTGGCGCCTAGTGCAACACCCAAAGTAGTACCGACTCGATCACCTACTGCGGCGCTGCCCAACACTAAAGGAGGCACCGACTACCTCATCAAGACTCCTCAAAACGCCCAAAAACGACACCTTCTCCAATGGCTCCCACCCTCTTGTGCATCCATGGGGGGGCCTCCCAAATTACCTTTGACAAAGGGGGTGGCTTGGCACCGACTGTGCCATTAGAAATAAACCAATTGCCACTATTATATGTTAGAGAGAAGACTTGCCAAGCATCTTCTCTTGTTTGCTCTACGCCTGTATCTTTCCAGGCAAGATTCAGTAGAGTGGATCATTCATTTCGACACCATGTATCATTCTTTATTCGATCGGATACTGATTTGATTCCTCCGACTTAATCACGAAACACATTGAACATTATTCAATACCGGGTATATCACACGGTATACACAATCGTGCATAACACACAACCATACTTCAACAACAACAGAAGCCATGTACCTATTGATCGATCGGTCATGCAGTGCATGTACCTGTAAAGTTTCTCCTAGCGGTCACTTCTGACGGGTTGCGTCATCTCTTCTCAGCACGACACCACCAAGATCACCATTCTGTCGTCAACCGAGAGAACTTTTGAGAACACACACTATTATGGTACTGTAAACCGTCTGGTCGGCAAAATTATGTTATTCGAATTGATGGGATCCACAATTTTACAATACACATCCGTGCCAATCACACAGAGCCATATACATCAAGAATAGAAGCCATATCTATCTATCGATCGTCAACGGTCGAAGGATCATGCAGTGCGTTTACCTAAAGTTTCTCCTAACATTCGTCCTTTTGACGATTGCTTCATTATCTTCCGCAGAACAACAACAACAACAAAAAGATCGCCACCCCGTCGTCAAGAATCGAGAACACAACAACCGAGAACTTCAACAACAAGTGCAACAAGTACCACAACAGCAACAACAAGGACATAGAAGAGAGCAAGTAACATGTGAACGAGGAAACAGAACTCCTTTCCAGAGCAGGATTGAACTGAGCCTGGCCGTTAACGTTTATGTAGCCACGAATGGGGCTGATATTAGTCAACAGGCCGTCTATGGGACTCCAATCAATTGTTGGGACGTTTCCCAAATCACAATCATGACACGATTATTCGAGGGAAAATCCACCTTCAATGCCGATGTTTCTGGATGGGAAGTCTCCCAAGTGACCAACATGGATCGCATGTTTGCCGGTTGCACGGCTTTCAATCAGCCTTTGCAGGCTTGGGACATGTCGGGGGTGACCTCGGCGAATGCGATGTTTGAAAATGCCCGATCCTTCAATCGGCCTCTATCGTCCTGGAATTTGCAATCTTTGGGCAGCGCGTCGGGTATTTTTCAAGGGGCATCTTCCTTTTCCCAGAACTTGTGCGGTTGGAGCAACCAGCTCCCGGCTTCATTTACTTCTACGCAAGTGCTTGGTGGATTTCGAGACACAAACTGTCCCGTCCAGACTGAACCAATCTGTACACCGGGCCAAGGAGGATGCCAAGGTCCATTTTGCTTTGCTTGTCCGACGGCACCCACTGCTCCAGTGCCCGCTACAAACCCGCCAACGGCTACAACGAAAGCTCCAAGTATCCCAACTCCCACACCAACAAAGAGGCCTACGCCACTGCCGTCGGCAGCCACAAATGCCCCAATCCCCCCACCAACCAAAACTCCTACGGCTACAACGAAAGCTCCAAGTGCACCAAGTCTTCCTCCAACAAAAAGGCCTACGCCACTTCCATCTGCATCACCATCCAGCGGACCTACCGTCAAGGCGACACCGAGCCCAACTGTCACACCTGGAGAACCTACAGTTTCACCTACCATTGCTGCTTCAGTCAATCCCACCATGGTCCAGACTAGCGAGCCATCTCCTCCACGTGTTGATCAACCGACCGTGGCACCTGTCGCTACGGGTTTTCTTCCACCATTTACATCCACACCTATGACACCGACGGTTTCACCTCCACCCTCATGGAATCCAACTGCGGCTCCTCCTGTTGGAATTTTGGATAACAGCGCTGCTGCTGGAAGGATGTCACAATGGATGGAATCGTTAATTGCGATTGCAGCAACCATGGCCGTTGTCATTTGGTGAGCTACAATGTACCCCTCCCTTTGTTAGTTCCCACCAACGCTCCAAAATTAAAGCGAAATCCGCACAAGACTGATCCTATATTACCGCCCAGCGTAGTACCGACTCGACCATCCACTGCGCTACGCAGTGTGACACTAAATGAGGCGCTAAATACCCTACAGAGGCTTCCAAAACGCCCAAAACACCTTCTGGCACTCCACCCTCATGTGCATCCATGTGCCCTTCCCAAATTACCTTTGACAATTGGGATGGATTGGCACCGACTGTGCCATTAGAAATAAAACAATTGCCTTTATTATTCTATGTTAGAGCGAAAATTTTCCAAGCATCGTCTTCTGTTTGCTCTGCGCATCTATAGCAGAGATACCGGTACCGGTATTATGTACAGTATAGGCCCGATTTTTTCCCCTGCCTGCCTATTACTTCGATTGGATTCGATTTGATTCATCCGACCTCAAACTCCCGCCAAAGTCTCAGGTCTGTTCGCCAACTTTTTCGAATTTTTGGGCAGATCCAACAGAAAATAAACCTACCTTCACAATAATCGTGCCAAACACACACAACCATACTGCAAGACTAGAGAAGCTACATCTATCCATCTCTCTATCTCTCTATCGATCCATCATGCAGTGTGGGTACATCAAGTGTCTCTTAACAGTCCTTTTGACGGTTGTGTCGTTCTCTTCCGCTCAACAACAACAGCAACAAGATCGCCATTCGGTCATCAACCGAGAACTTCCAGAACAACAACAACAACAAGTGCAACAAGTACCACAAGAACAAGGTCGTCGAAGAGAGCAAGTAACATGTGAACGAGGAAATAGAAATGCTTTCCAGAACAGAATCGAACTGAGCTTGGCCATTGCCGTTTGGATAGGTACGAATGGGGCTGATGTCAGTCAACAGGCCTACTATGGGACTCCAATCAATTGCTGGGATGTTTCCCAAATCACAATCATGACACGATTGTTTGAGGGACAACAAACCTTCAATGCCAATATCTCTGGATGGGAAGTCTCCCAAGTGACCAATATGGATCGTATGTTTGCTGGCTGCACGGCTTTCAATCAGCCTTTGCAAGATTGGGACACGTCTGGAGTGATCTCGGCGAATTCCATGTTTGAAAATGCCCGGTCCTTCAATCAGGACCTATCCTCCTGGAATTTGCAATCCTTGAACAGCGCCTCGGGTATTTTTAGTGGGGCATCTTCGTTTTCCCAGAACTTGTGCAGTTGGAGCGACGAGCTCCAAGCTTCCTTTACTTCTGCCCAAATGCTTGGTGCATTTCAAAACACAAACTGCCCCATCCAGACCGAACCAGTCTGCACACCAGGGGACCGCGGATGCGAAGGCCCCTTTTGCTTTGCCTGTCCGATGGGACCCACGACTCCATTGCCATCTAAAAGTCCAACCATAATGCCATCGTTGAACCCCACCGGTGCAACACCAGCTCCAAGTGTCGTGCCAACCAAGATGCCTACTTCGGTTCCATCGGCATCACCTTCCAGCAGACCTACTATCAACCTGACACCAAACCCAACTGTCACCCCTGGAGAACCCACAGTGTCACCTACCATTACTGTTCCGATCGAGACAAACGAGCCATCTCCTTCACCAGTTGATCAACCGACCGCGGCACCTGTCGCCATGGGTGTACTTCCGCCATCTGCATCCACACCAATGGCTCCTACGGTTCCAGCACAAACCACCTCGAATCCATCCGCGGCTCCAGCTGTTGGAGTTGCTAGTGATAACAACAGCGCTGCTGGAAGGCTGTCACAATGGATGGGATCCATGGTCGCAATTGCAGCAACCATGACCTTCATTATGATTTGGTAAGCTGCAGTAAAATGTAGAATTGTAAAAGTATTAATGTTAAAACCTGCCGTAACATCAACAGTGCTGGTACCAGTATCGGTATCGGTCAGCGCTTTCTCTTTTTGTAGGTACTAGAATAGTCGAAAGAAGGATCTTTCGATGATGATTCATCGTTTGCATATTCGTTGATCGACAACACAATTGTTATCAATCATCATCGTAGTTGCTTTTGCTACATAAGATGGTGACCCGAACAGTGTTTACCCTCCTCCTCCTATTGGCTGTATTTAGTGATGTGAATGCTTCTCATTGTCAATGCGAGAATGATGATAAAATCCACTCTAGTATGATGGAGTCCCATCCAGATCGTGTCTATCAGGTGCCAGGATGGAATCAACCGTTGCCCAGCCGCTGGTACTCTGGATACTTGGATTACGATTTTCATGGACAGCAGGTTCATACTCATTACGTTTTGCTCGAGGCAGAACAGACTGGAGACTGTACCTGCGACAAGCCTCTGATCTATTGGGTATGTATCCTACAGTATAGCAGTTTTGTTGAAATGACAATATTGTGTGACCCAATCTCTAATTTTTCCATTATTCTTCTCTCTTTTCGAATGGATTCCTAAACTATAATATACGTATATTTACAGTCCAACGGTGGTCCCGGTGCCAGCAGTTTGTTTGGACTATTGACGGAAATTGGCCCATTGATCTTGTCGGATGATTCCTTAAAGACAGAAGACTATACAAAGACTGGCATTCCAACTCCCATGTACAATCCTCATGCTTGGACTCGATTTGGATCTGTCCTCATCTTTGATCAACCGGCACCCGTTGGATTCAGTCATTGCAACGGTCCCGAAGAATTCCAAGCGCAAAACTGCGGTGATATTGCCTGGACAGATGAGTTGACCAGCGAGAATATCTACACTGCCTTGCAAGCCTTTTACGACAAAAAGTTTCCAAGCTACAAGCCAAAGGACCTTTACCTTACTGGGGAATCTTACGGTGGCATTTACATTCCTACCTTTGCTCGGCGCATTGTGGAAGACCCAAAGAATAACGATCCCAAGAACGAGGATGCGATTAAGCTAAAAGGATTTGCTGTTGGAGATGGTTGTTTGGGGACCAAGACTAGTGTTTGTGGCGATTTGCTGAATGGAGAGTAAGTGCAGTACAAAGTTCTTTTTTTCCCTTCGGAATCGGTTGGAAAAAGCATGATCGATCGATTCATTCATTCTCACGTTGAACTGCTTCCTTGCTTGCAACTACCAGTGTTGCTGCCGCCGCCTATTGGCACATCGTATTCATGGCAGGTCACCATCAAATCCCCCTTTCGGACTATCAAATGGTAATGAAGGCATGTTATCACAGTGACCAGGAAGGATTCTTGACATTTCAAAAGCCAGAGTTGAAGGAGGCCGACGAAGTTTGCAAGGCTGCTATTGAAAAGATCAAGGCGGAGATTGGTGGATTCTTTACATACTCCTTATATAATGACTGTCCCTACCGAAATGGATTGGCTGCGATCCAAGGCGGTCAAAATGACTACCCTTGTGGTGGAGGAATCGTGCTCGAAGAATATTTAAAGTTGGACTCTGTCAAGTCTGCCCTTCATGTGCAATCTGACTTTTTCGAAACCGACAATGCCGAAGGTGACTTTAATTACACTCCCACCGAGCCAGATTTAACCGGATTCTACAAGGAGATCAATGGAAAACTCAAGGTGCTCGTGTACAATGGGGACACGGACCCTGCCATTACCAGCTTTGCCGCACAAAATTGGACTTCGTATTTGGGGTTGGAAGAGACACAGCACTGGAGACCATGGACGATTGATGGATGCCAACGCATGGGTGGTTATGTTTCCCGATACGACGGCATGTTTGATTTTTTAACAATCCGTGGGGCTGGACATATGGTTCCAACTGAGAAGCCAGAAGCTTCGTATGCCTTTCTTCAAGCTTGGATCAACGGGGATGACTATCCCACATTTGATCCAAAATGCAGAAAGCCCACTTCTACAGAAGCTGTGGTCACGGCATCCAATGTCCTACAGGTAGACGAGACGAAGGCCTCCATGCTGAGAGGATAATAAATTCAGAATAAATCCATGTGTTGTTCGAATTGGTCGCTAGACTCGATGAAAAGTTGGTATGGTGCTGATGCCTGCGGAATAGAATAGCTGTACAAATGTTGATCTAATTGATTAAATGTGCATCGAGTATTCTGACTACATTTAATGATGTATCTCGTTCTCTTAAAGGTGGACGGATGGAGAAGCATAAGAGTTTGTGATGGTATGTGCGGAAAACCCACTTTCGATGAGCCACTCTCGGACGCTGTCGTCAAATCCAGGGCTGCCACAAAGGTATGCCTTCATACGCTTGCTGTTACAATACTATTCTATGGGTCCTCTTCGGCGACCGAGTTGTGGTGAAACCCAAACTTTCTGGTGCTCTTGTTCTCATACTCGGCCTCACGATCTACTTCAGCTTGAGCTGCTTCTGTGAGCCTGGAAACTACAGCTTGACTGAATTTCAAAGTCATGCATTTGTTTCCGTGGACACGCCAAAAGACGTCATTCGCAATGTCAGCGTCAAAGCCCGCATCATCGTCCTCGTTGCATTCCGCTGTGCCGGTGGAATCGTCTTCTTGTCTACTAGAGTCATCAAGAGTGGTTCCATCCTCCATTCGGTGCATAAAGCCAAGAGCATCGCCCTGCATTTCAGAAAGCCTTCCTCTGCTGTTGCCTTGACTAGCACGGAACTTGCCAAGTTGCCTTTTGTCGTCAAAACTCTTCCGTTGTAACAACTTGCGACTTGTACGGAGAGATTTGATGGGTATCCCGGGAGTATCACCTTCTATTTTCCTTCCAAAGGACCTTCATGCTTTCGTTTGGAAATTTCTTTTGCCGTTGCCTTTTGAAGCGTCTTTTTGTCCTTCTTTGCGTTGGACGACGAGTACAAGACAACCCACTTGAATTTGGACTTGTTGTGCTTAGTGGCAGGCTTCACTCGATCTTCCAAACCAATCCATTCATTGTAGTTTTGATTTGGGTTCTCCAATATCCATACCAAGAAAAGATTGGGAGAGTGACTGCGTTTCTTTGGTATCGTGAAAAAATCAATCATCTGAATCATGGTAGCCTTTAGATGAGTAGGGGCGGGGAAGCGGGAAAACAAGGAACAAAGCTGTGCGTATTTCAGCCAAGACAAAAATGATACAAATACATGATAGGTATGGCCCGAACAAAGAACTCTTGATGTAGCCAAATATGGGGACGTCGTATCCAATACTATAGGAGGATAGTACGACCAGTTGGAAGAATGCATCGGCAGGAGAAATACGAACAAGACCTAAAAAAATGATTAGTGCGTGTGAGAATGCATATTCATTCGTCACTGACGCAGCCAACAATACCATAGTCCTAGCAAAAGTACAAAAGTGCCTACCTGTGTAGCAGTTCCACCAACTAAAGATCAAGATTCCGTACCCAAAAAACTTGTGAAAGACCAAAGCGTAATGAGCCGTCCTTCGTCCAGCTGGTTGTCCTTGCAGTTTGGAACATCGAATCTTTCCTGCAACGAACATTGGAAGGATCAGCACTGTCAAAATAATGCCAATCGTCGAGTGCTCTACCGTTTTATCGTCTTGATATTGCCATTAGTTTCATCACTATCAATATGGTCGTTGACTAATGCCTTGATGATAGCGGGGGATTCTGCTGGTGACAAGCACCAATTGACAACAACCAAGTCATAGTGATTAGGATCGTCTATACTCAAGCAAGTAGGCTTGACAAAGGCCCCAGTGGCGGCCACACAACATTGGATCACGTTGGGCGTTGTTTGCCGATCGCCATAATGAGGGCTAAATCCCTGTCCAAAAAGACCTGGATTTACGGTACAGAACCAAAATTCGGCCCCCCGTCCTTTTTCGAGACCTCCATCCAATTCCCAAGTAACCAGCCCCGAGGCCTCCATCCAATTCCCAAGCAACTAGCCGTGAGCGTCAACTCGATGGTACTTCCCATGGCCACGTCAGTGTTCTGCCTTTTGGCATTCTTTGGGTCCATTAGTGGTCAATCAATGATCCACTTCATGGTCATGCCTCCACTATAGTAATCATATGGAAAATATGACGGAAGCGAGTGAGCGGCAAAGAGGCAGATCCATGCATTTGACAACAATCACAACGTATCCTTTGTGATTTTGTCAGTTTAGTGAGTACTCGCCCCAACAATCCCACTTGATTCTTGGATTCTTCGGCGCAATCACACAATCCACCAGCACCATCAGCACCATCACTTACTCTTATTCTACTTTCAGCTGTACCCTCACTTGGATTTTGTTCTTTGTTGACACTTCCGTCATATTCGTATTCGTTGGTTTGATTGGAATCTTCGAAAGTTTGTTTGATGACCCTCCGTGTGTTGCTGGTAGTGCTAGTAGCAGGGGTAGCAGTGGTAGCAGTAGCAGCTTCCAGTTCTCCCCTTTCTGCCTGTTCGTTTCTTCTTGATCTTATCCTCATTGATTGAGAAAAGTTGATTGTTGGGCTTCCGTTTCTTGGTCGGCAGTGTTGGAATGGAACAAATGACATGATATCAAACACTGTTGATACTGGGTTGTCTAGCATTGTTGCCGCACAGTTCCAATGGCGTCCTAATACAAAGTAGGTTTGTGGGATGGCATGGCATGCGGCCTGTCCGAGCTTCCAGTCATGAGATGTCGACGTGATAACGCACTTTTGACAATGTTCGTGGATTCCTACGGCCAAAAATCATTTTCTATCAGTTGGAAAAAGACTTATATAATACACGTTTTGAACGTACCAGGTACTGCATCAATCATCTCTGACTGGCTTTTATATTTTAAAAACAATTTCGCTGGTCTTAAAAACCAAAACTATACTGTACTACGTGTACGTGTAAGGTGGGGAAAGAAGACGGGCACTTAGCAGACAAAGATGACTCAATGTAGACGCGTGTGGAGTAATGCTCATTACAGATTCCATAAATTTCAAAAGCACAAAACTTGAAACATCATGTCGTCCTACTTAGCATCCAACCCATCTCAAGGTCAGAGGCTGTCGTCTAACGGAGCCAGCATCCAATCCAGCACCTCCCCTTACTTTGCAGCAAGGCATGACGGTAGAAAATTCCAGCAGACCTGGCAAGCAATTGCAAACGATGACACAGAAGTCTTGTCGTCAGTCGCGCCAATAACAAGTGGCTTCAAAGATGGAATTGTGTCCGATCGGCACTATGATGCCAAACATCAGAGTACCCAAGGGGGCTCGGATACTGGCGAATATTCACCCAATTCCAAGAGAACAAGATCAATCTTCAAACCCTGCTCCATGTGTTGCCTCATCATTTCTGCATTCTTGATCTACATCTTGGGCATCCTGACAGAACGCATGATTTTGAAGGTGGACAATTCATCGTCGTTGACTCGCGCAACATCCTTGTACGGAGTATCTGACACCTTTGCAAGCCGAAGTGCAAGTCTCCCCATGGTCACATTAGGAACTTACTACTATCCTTGGTACGCCGACGACTTTCATAGAGGAGACGGTTACCTTCGCAAGAATTTGGGACAAAAGCCAGTCTTGGGAGAGTATGATGACCGCGATCCCGCGATCATTGCTCAGCATTTGGAGTGGAGCAAACGCGCCAACATTGAGCTTTGGAGCGTTTCTTGGTGGGGGAAACATTCTCGAGAAGATAATACTACCCGGGAAGTCATCCTTACCCACCCTGATTTGCTGGATAGCGACTTTCAGATTTCTCTCTTTTACGAAACCTTTGGCCGAATCAAAGAGGAGGAGAACTACTCCTTACACCGCGTCGGTCCGGATATGGAATTTATGTGTTCCAACTATTTCAATCACCCCAATTACTTCCATATTGGTGGCAAGCCAGTGGTCTACATGTACTTGTCTCGTCTTTTGGACGAGAAAGGGCTCTTGGCAGAAGTCATTCAAGTGATGCGTCAGGCTGCCCAAGATGCGTGTGGGCAAGACATTTACATTATTGGTGACCATATCTTTGGACCTCCAGATGACTCGGTTGTCAAAGACGCCCAAATCGCCCTGGAATTGTTGGACGCTGTCACCAACTACGATGTTTATGGCAGCATGTCCAAGTCGGTCGGTTCCAAGGGTGGATATTTTCTGGAAGATGACGTCCGCCGCTACTATGAGATTGAACAACGCGAGTGGAAGGGCATTGTCAACCAAAAAAACTGCGCCTACATTCCTGCAGTATCTCCTGGATACAATGACAGGGCGGTTCGTTTTGAAGAGAATCAAATTCCACTTTCGAGGTCTCTCTTTGGTGGTGCTCCCGGTTCACTCTTCGATACGGCCGTCATGAGTGCCAGAACCTTGGTGGACTCGTCTGCTTCTAGCGTGCTCATGGTGAACTCATTCAATGAATTTCACGAAGACACTCAGATTGAACCTGTCACGGCTGGAGAATGGAGTAGCATGGCATTCAACATGACATATGGATTGAGTTATCATGGATATGGGACTTTGTACTTGGATATTTTGAGGAGTGCCTTTCGAAAGTCTTAAAATTGAATGTGACTTTCATATGTCGATCGATAGAGTAACTCTATGGAAATCCAAATAGAGTATCAAAATAGGCTGTCCCAAAGTCATGCTGCTTTCTGCTTTCGTTTTTGTTGTGTTCCGTGTTTCTTTGTCATTGGGTTTTGTGGGATTTCGCAGTCGGAACAGTCGAAGATCTTCATAGCCACCGCACGCCCTCATCATCATCGAAGCGACATGAAATGAAAATCTTCGACCTCGCACCTTGACTGTGAAGACCATGGCAACCGCAACCTTCCTCTTGCGACACTCCCGAAATCTCACTGCTCATCATTCACGGCTAGTAACGCTTTCTAGAGCTACAACCTTACAACTACAAGTCAATCCCAAGCAAAGAACCAATCTTATTCAGAACAATAATAACATATTACGTTTCATGTCATCGCTCAAGTCGACACCCGATCTCTGCGACGACTTTGAAGATACCATTCGTGTGGTGGATCCCTCACTTGGTCTTCACAACTTAGGAGGCAAGAATCATTTTGGTGGCCAAGTCGTGACGGTCAAGTGCCATGAAGACAACTCCTTTGTCAAACAATTGGCCAAGACGGACGGGAAAGGAAAAGTCATGGTGGTAGATGGTGGTGGTTCTCGACGACGGGCTTTGTTGGGAGATCAAGTGGCTGCGGATTGTGTGAATAGCGGATGGGAAGGGTTGGTAATTTATGGATCGATCCGAGATGTCGACGAAATCAAAGCTCTCAGCTCGTTAGGGGTACAGGCGCTGGGAACTCATCCCTGCAAGACCCTCAAGCGCAATGAGGGGCAAACTGGCATTCCAGTCGAATTTGGAGGAGTCACGTTTAGTTCGGGTGATTACGTTGTCTGTGACAACAATGGAATTGTTGTGAACGATGCACCCATGGACAAGTGAATGAATGAATGAATGGAGGGGAAGCGTATACTACAGTGTCTCCTCTAGCAAGAAGCTGAATGCGCAGGCAGATCTCTATTCCCCAATGCCTGGGCAAAGAGTACTGCGGTCTCAGATCTTTGGTGCTACTCTGAAAATTTCTGAAGCTATTGAGGTATACTAGCTAAGAATCAATGAAATTTAAGAAGAAACATTTTCGACACCAGCTCAGTTCTTCGGAAAGACAGCGGCTTGTTCAGATTGAGTGATCGACACCAGAAGTCTTATCTTCACCCATGTGTCGTAGTTGCGATGGAATATCATGGTTGGGCAATCAACGAACTACCTTAGTGATCCAATCACACTTGCCACATGGCGCTATTTCGATCAAACCTCGGCGGCGGCGAACTGTAAATTTCAAGTTGAACTTCTACGCGCGATGTGATCGTGGGGTGCTCGAATGTCATCGACTGTTCTGTCGTGGTTCAGCGTTAAATTCCAGTACCGGCTTAGGGATATTCTTTCAGGTTCGCTTATACACGCACGCTCGAACAGACATTGTTTCTGTTTCATTTTAAGCCCTCGTGTCGAGCTGGCTACGAATCAGAGCAGGAATGCGACCTGTCCTTAAATGAATTACCGGAGTAACTAACGACCCTCCGGTGAAAGTTTAGGACCAAGCTTTTCTTTTCAAAATTGAAATTGAACCAAAACAAGTTCTGATCAACATTTTCAAACACTCAAGTGACAGCAAGATGTCGACCAGTCAACAACAGCAACAAAGAGAAGATGAAGAGCGTCATGACCTCTTGAATAGAAGCATCCAATCCGACAGTGGTATCAGTCTTTTGTCCATCCCAGAAGATGAAATGTTCTCTAGCCACCGTCACAGCACCTGCAGCACAGCTTCTCCAATCCCAAGAATCGACCGAAGCCAACTACGCAATCAAAACAATGGACCTCAAGTGGACCTACTGGACAACATACCAGTTATCCTAACCATGCCACGGAGAAAAAATGGCAGTGCTGATCATGATATCGAGACAGCATCCCGGCAATCGAAAGCACCATCGATACAGGAGCAAAAACTTGGACTGGACGAAGCCTATTTGATGTACAGTCGAGCCGAGAGTGCAGCTCTGATGATTCAAAAGAGGTTTCGGGCACGTCATCCCGAATTTGTAAAAGATGTGGAAAATGGCAACAATAATGATGAGTACATATTGGAAGAAGATGACAAGGAGGAAGAACCACCATCGACACAGTCGGTGCTTACGTATCTCTTTATTGCTTGCACCATGTTCGTGCCAATACTGATGGGATGGATCAGTAAATGCATTAGCATGTGTAATAGGACAGCCGGTGATGGTGTGGATGCTACGGATGCTGCGGATGGCGCAGTTGCTGTGAACAACATGGCATCAAACGGAGTCGGGGCGAATGGTGGAGGAGGCGGCGGTGCTGCTGGAGGAGCCGGTGGTGGAGGAGGCGGCGGCGGTGGACCCAATCCGTAAGTGTTCCAACCAGAAACAATGTTAACCTCTTATTATTTAATTGACTAACCAATTGACTCGCAGGGTTCAAGCTATGGCTGGACAAGCTGCCGGAGCTGCTGGCGCAGGTGCAGCAGGTGAGTCGTGGAATTGGATCTTGTACTGGTTTGTGTTTGTCATAAAATGCCTCTAACTCATTGATCTACTTTTTAGCTGGTGCTGCTGCCGCTGCCGGAGCTGCTGCGGGTGCCGCCGGTGCTGCTGCTGGTGCTGCTGGTAAGTCACTGAATCGTATCATTTCATATTTGCCGAAAGCAACATATGGCTAACCCACTGAATTTTCTTTTAGCTGGGGCCGCTGGCGCAGCTGCTGGCGCTGTTACTGTAGCTGCTGCGGCTGCTGCTACAGTTGCAGGTGTGAGTCTAGCTGCGGCCGGTACGAATACCACTCTGATGGCAACAGTCCCGATATTGTCTACCTGTGGCATTGCCGAGCCGATGGTACTGCCAGGAAGAGTTACATTCCTTTTGGAGGGTTTCGAACGCGAATTTGATGATCGCGAGGCTGTTTTGTTGGAAGGTCTTTTGGTAGAAGCCTACAACAACATTACGTTGGGCCCGGAACGAGACAATTGCCAAGACAAGTACCTTCGGGAGCTTGCAGAGGCCACATTGTTCGAACAATCATTCTTCCCCAAGACTGAATTCAACAACTCCTACATCGAAACCACATTTGAGACCATCACAGTGTGCCAAGGATGTTCAAGCGACAACCCAATGTTTGGCGATGCAGAAACGACTCGCCGTCAGTTGCAGGAACAACTCTCTAGCGGTGAATTCTTTCAGCTCTTTCTCCAGAAGCTACTCCTCGATGTCAAAGAGATGTCAGACGAGAAAGAAATCCAAGAAGGATTTCTACAAATGGGACGGGGCTACACCAGTGATCCTACATCGGGAGAAGAAACAATGGTGACCGAGATCATTACGATATTCAATGAAGCTGGTGAAGTTGCGGCTCTTACTTTGGCGTTCACAGAGAATGAAGTAACCACGATAACAACGGTCAATGTCCTTCCGGTGGTGACAACGGCACCGTCAATAACAGTGACTATCGAACCAACAACATCAGAACCGACAATGACTCCTTCCCTTTCGCTTATGCCGTCCCCAGTCGATGCTACAAACTTTCCAAGTGGGATTCCGTCGGTCTTCCCCAGCGAATTGCCATCCGAGAACCCCAGTGAATCTCCCAGTGATGTTCCCAGCATAACACCCAGCGAGGCCCCCAGTACGGTACCCAGCCCAAGCCCAAGTGCGACTCCGACGATCAACTTTTCGGGTCAACCAACGAGAGAGCCGTCCAAGAATCCATCCTCTCTGCCTTCTGTTGTACCCAGCGAGTCGCCGAGTATGGTTCCAAGTGTAGTACCAAGCGACCAGCCATCATCCAATCCCAGTAGTCAGCCATCAGATGTCCCCAGCGTCATACCGAGTGAATCTCCATCCATTGTGCCAAGTATCCTTCCAAGTGCAGTGCCCAGTGACGTTCCGAGTCAATTGCCGTCCATGTCACCCAGTGATATACCTAGTTCGAACCCTACCAATTTCCCGACAAAAAGACCAACTCCGGAACCTTCAAGGAACCCAACACCCAGTCCTTCAATCAGTGTTCGACCCACACCATGCATTTGGCGCGCTGCTGAGAGACGACAAGGAGGTTCCATTGGAAGCGGGCCCCAGAATTGCACTGGAATTGACCGTACCCTCTATAACGCACCCATCTACATCTATGATCAGAGCCAAGAGGGAGATACTGTCAACTTTCGAGTTAATTGGGAAATATTCTCAGACAGTGTCATGTCTTTGGCAGCCATGACATATGACTCGGCTGCAAACACTAATACCTGCGACTACCAAACTGGAACATTCAGTAGCCGCAACTTTCAAGGTGTCTGTACTGGCGGCTCCCTCGAAGTCATCTTCTACTTTTACATGTGCGGTGAAGAAGTCAATGTTGCTCCTAGCAACTACTGTTCTCGACCATCGAGTATGAGCAACTATCGAGAGTGGAGATACAATCTGGATTGTTACGAAGTCTGCGAGACAGAGGCACCTACTTCCGGACCGACATCAGGCCCTACAGAGTCCATGAACCCTACTACTTCTCCTTCCGCAAGGCCCTCAAAGTCTCCAACCCCAGCGCCATCCTCATCGCCAACCATCTCATTCAAACCGAGTCGTTCTCCATCTCCACCACCAAGTGGTGCTCCGTCTAAATATCCCACCAGGTTCCCTACCGAAGCGCCAATAAGTGGATCAACATTGAGGTAGATTCCTAGTACAAGTTGAGCTCCGAGTCCAAGCCTATGAGATTATCACACCGACCAACACTTTAAAAAAAAACTAGATAGAAAATTTGTGCCAGGTGGTACGTTGCTACAAAACTAAATTTTGCAAGTACTTAGTTGTATCAACCTGCGTCAAATCAACCTGCACCATGCCAGTTGCATTTCCACATTGCTGTAACATGCAATGGGAATAAAGATTTTGTACGTTGGTTGAATGTGCATTTGTCCTGGCAGGTAGTCCTACCAGTCAAAGATATGTCAGATAGCAAAACGAGAAGCAATAACGGCGATTTATTGACAAATGACAAATGACATCCACGCAACATTTGGGTACCATGAAGATGACTGGGTTGCACGTCCTATCCGTGCTGCTAGTGGCATGGAGCACATTGGTGTCGGCCCAGACTGATGCTCCAACATCCGAGCCCCTGCCAACGGAGCATCCCTGTGTGGCCAATCTTCCGGATGCCCCATCTTGCTGGAGCAGCTTGGACGATGTCTGGTGCAGTGAATGGCAAGTCTCGCAGAATCAGACCATGACGCGAACCTACTACTTGTGTCCGGGAGAATATATTGTAGGGGATCCAGTCTCGAACGACGGGGCTCAACCGTGTAAGTGAAAAAATAACGCGGGACGAATCATACCGGTATTGCGGTGATGAGGTGCGGGGATACTGACACATCCTTGTTCCAATGACTCAATGACAGGGTTTGGTGGCGAGCGGGGAATATTCTTGACACCAAACGTGGAGATTATCTGCGGTGACGATGGAATTGCTTCCACCGATTGTACTTTGACGGGAGGAACCTTCCAGCTTCAAGCTACAAACGGTGGCGAACCTGGAAGTAACCTGGTGCAAGGAATTACGTTCAATCAAGCCAACACGTTTACCTTTGCCGGTGGTTTTGCAGCAACACAGGACTTGACTTTTAAGGACTGTGCATTCCTCGTGAGTTTAATAAAATTGTGTGTCGTGGATGAGTTGTTATGCTGACTGCTAACACTGCTTTGCTTTCTTTTCTTCACTGATCACGAACAACAGAATAACTACAACATATTTGTATGGAACATTGCAGACGACCCAGACAGTATTCTACCCATTACCTACACGTTAGAAGATGTTCTTTTCGAGGTAAGTAAGATTGAACGAATGGTTGTTATGATGAAGCCTCATTCATTCGCCTAATCGTATTCATTTTTTTCCACGACTCCGCCATAGAACAACGCAGTGGTCGTCGCCGGAAACCAACCTGGACTCGTCGCTATGAACAACCCTGCTGCCACCTTGGTGTTGAAAAATGTCATTTTCCGTGAAAACAGTGCAGCAATCGAGGGAAATTCGGTAAGATAGATTTGTGGCTTGAATACTTGTGAATGATTGGTTGCTTCTGCCTGCTGATACACATTTCATTATCATTATTATTACTTTAACAGGTTGGATTCGCAGTCAACTCGGTAGGTGGCTTGAATATGACCGACGTTTGCTTTTTGAACAATCGCTGGTCCGTGGCTCCCGTTATATCGATTGGAGCATCCACCAACGCCAGCAATATCTTTTCGACAGAACAAGAAGAAGCCTTGTTGTGTGAGTTTGCCGCCGAAGTTGACACGTCCAACAATTTGGTGTGTACGATTGACAACGATTCTGAAATTTGTTCGGTCATTGGAGTGACGGAATCTCCCACCATGAGTCCCAGCATTGCGGATTCCGAAAGCCCCACCACGGACGAGCCAACCATAGCACCGGTGGTCGCACCCACCGTTCCAGAAGAGGCTCCCACCCCCACAGGTGCGGATAGTGCTGCTCATGGGCATACCACAATGACGATCTTGCTAGCGTCTGTTATCGGCCTTGGGCTTCTTGTGGTTTGAAATGGATGAATGTACCGGTATTATTGTTTGTTGTCAAGTGGGGAACCGAATTTTGGGCAATGTATGCATATGGTTCAGACTGAATATGTAGTTATGTATATCTATTCAGCCTATCTGTGTACTGTCATCTGAGTAGATGAAGACGTTATCATCCTTCTCTATATTGCTACACATGTACCGTGGTGGTAGTACTTCCACTTTTTTATATTGTGAGATGCGAAACACGTGAGGTCGTGGTTTCCGTTAGAGGTGGCCAAAAGCCGAATTTGGCGCGCTTTGATTAGGCCCAAGGAGGCTCGCGATCTTGTTTGTCTAATTAAAAAAGTGTTCAAAGAATAAAATAGCCCAACAGGCAACGAATTAGTGTTATGTAAAACTCCGTAGAAACTATGGAAGGTTAAAGTTACGAGGGACTTGAGTGCACAACATACAGTATAGAACCTTCCAAGCCGTTAGATTGACGAATCATCAGAGAGGTCGAGACTCCCACTTCGGGTCAAAATACTGCGTAGAACGAAGGCAGAGTAATCACCCAAAACCGAGAAGGACAAGAAGGAGAAAAGAACGAATAACTCAAAGCAACGGTTACAATACAGGAAGGACAAGAAGATATACTATCTTATACCCGAACATCTAGTTTGCATGTGCAATAGGACTTAT
This sequence comes from Cylindrotheca closterium, assembly GCA_933822405.4. Lineage (NCBI taxonomy): Eukaryota > Bacillariophyta > Bacillariophyceae > Bacillariales > Bacillariaceae > Cylindrotheca > Cylindrotheca closterium. The sequence continues at coordinate 301,360 of CAKOGP040001814.1, read as the reverse complement.
TTTACACCACCACCGAACAGTTTCAGAAAACGGTATTAGACCCCTGTTTCCACGATTCTTCTTCCATTTCAAACTCAGACTACTTCCAATATGAACTCTTCGCAACAACAAGTCCGCAAGGCGCCGTTCATATATCCAGAATATCTGTCACAGATGACAGCCAAGATGAAACCCAAGACGACGAGGAGTGAGTTATCAGCAATGAACAATGGATTGTTATTTCCGTCTCAGGGTCTTGGGGAAACCACCAATATCGATGAGCTGAAACAAACTCCCTCCTCATCGACGTCGACAACCGCTGGCGAAACGACAACTAGTGTCCTGCCGCCACCAAAGACGCAATATCACAGGCGAGAGTCTGGCGTTACTGCAGCTTCAGACCCATTGCCAGGCCAACCCTTAATGTACTCTTCCACAAATCCCATGAATCGAGGCATGTTCATGAACCAAAGAATGCCGAACTTTAACATGTCCAATGCCTTTTCGGGTGGCTTCTCCAATCTGTTTTCCAAAAAGCCCTTTCTACAGACTCCTGAAAATACTAATACTGAAGCCTCGTCACAGAAAGGTGGTGGTGATGATCAATCCATATCCTCCACGAGGAGGCAACTGTTTGGCGATTCACCCATCATGCTGGTACCCACCAGAGCACAAATACCAGAAGAAGCACCGTCATCATCGAGACAAGGTTCCGTGACGCCATCCAGAAAAGAAAGCCAATCACCCAAGAAGAGCGAAAGCCCGGCCGTTTCACCCAAGATGCAAGCGGCAGCGTCTCCACCGGCACCTCCGCCCGCGTCTCCCTTTCGCAATTTTGGCAAAGCCTTGCGAATGACCGCGGCTGGAACCATTGTCATGGGTTCCAACAGCAACAGCCACTCTCCCGATGCTGGGAATACTCCTCCTCTTTCTTCCAATCAGAGTGTGGCATCCACCATTTCACATTTCTCCGCCTCTTCTCAATTGTCGCAATCCCAACGAGGAGATCAACCACTGCCACCGCCCCAAATCAAAGTGAGAGACCCTCCCAAGATCAGAGTCAAGCTGAACAATGGCAACAAACAGCAAAATGGCTTGTCACCGAAACGAAAATGCGCTTCGTGCGTGTGTCGGGATCAAAAGTTGGTGGACCAACGCAAGGAAATTGATCATTTGAAGGATGTCATTCAAGATTTACTGGTAATGGGTATGGAATCCCGCGCCAGCATGAATTGGGGAGAGGACGACGATTCGCTAGAAGACTTGCCGTTGCCGTTCATATTAGAAGAACAGGCGGGGCCGCACGAAGGAGACTTGATCAAGGCGGCCGACATGGCACTGGCGCCCAGCCGCAAAGCCTTTGCCGTGGATCCCAACGATCCTCTCAAGACCGAACAGGTGTCTTCTACCACGGCCGTCTTGCAAATGAGTCATTCGCTGCAAGTCAAACAAGCTTTCAAGAGAGGAGCACCCGCTAAAATACCGGAAAAGATTCGACATTTGCGGATACAAGTGAATGGAAATTGGGGGTATTACAGCGGCCCAAAGCCAGAGGTGGACGAGCAGTTGGTGGGGTGTGTGGTACGATTTGACAATGGGGATTTGTATTTGGGAAACATGGAGAATTCCTGCTTTCATGGTCCGGGGACCTATTATCCAAAGGGTGGAAGACCGTTCCGGGGGAACTTTGAATGGAATCAACTATCCGAATACGAGTGCTAGTTGTCCAAGTTTTAAAACATGAATGAATGGGGTAGAATTTTGAATAGAATTAGAAGAAGAAAACATGTGAATACATATATATAACTTGATGTTGAAGTTTACTTTCACTGCCGAGCTGAACAAAAAGCAAACACGTGAGGAGAAGTTGGTATCGCCACTCTATCCTTGCTTCCTCAACACATAGATCGAATGAAATCATCCACATCATCTGCTGGCCCGCCCATCGCTTTACCGAAAGCAGTAATGGTACCCCACAAATTGTCCCCAACAATCCCTCCTGTAGTTCTTGAAAACTAGATAACTACTGCAGTCCTGCACAATTCAAATGGCTGCATTCGGTTCTTTCTTTTTAGATTATGAAATTGATTGTTGGGGTGTGTTTTGGGGCTGCTCTCTCTCTCTCCCGCTCTCTCTCATGATGAAGGAATGAAGGAATCCAAAGTTGATTGTTGGCCAGCAAGATAATGATAGTAGACGTTGGAAAAAGAATCTGCGCGAAGAATGAATCATCATCAATAAGCAATCGACGAACTGCAACATAGATCTAAAGGCCTACTTACAGTAGTAGATTGATTCTGTCAAGGTCCTTTGCAGTTAGCAGTACGTAGCATCATCCTGCTCGATTGATTTGTCAAATCGTTCTCCTACACTAACATTATCTACAGTAGGTTCCTACTCGGATCGACCGTGATTGAAAGGGGACGCGCCATGATGCATATCAATCATCCAAAAAACCATTCGCCATGACTGCAAGCGTCTCGTCCGTCATCAAGTGAGCTACGGTACAGTAGCATTGGAGGCAATCCATTCCAGCTCTTTCGGTGTAAGCTAAAAAAGCATTCGCATCGAACTTTTTGTCATCCGTTGGGGGAGATCAAGATCTCCAATCTGCGTTGAAGGAGTTGACATTTTCTCGATTGCGGTTGAAAACAATGATTCCTTCCTTCCGCAAAATAATTCAACTGACCATCTGTCTCAGAAATAAGCGTGGCCGCCAATAATTCCAATTCGCATTGAGTTCGGATTGCGCCGAGGTTCTGCTGCCAACAACGAATTTGAATCACGCTGGCCGTCAACGAATGAGGCCCAATATCAAACCCAATAGGTCAATCTTCCGTAAAAGATAGCGTAGTGCCTAATTTTCGTTAAATGTCATTCCAGTCGAATGTCTTTTGCGAAATTCTTTTCCAAGTACGTGGTAACAAAACCTAAATATCAACGGGTGGATTGGTACCAGTATTGTACTTGTGCTGCTAAATTTTTTTCAGGTTGGGCCTGCGCGTGCCTCGCTGCGGGAAAGGTTCTCCCGAAGTCCACGAGCCAAGTGGTTTGGTGGAGCAAACCAGGGAAATATTGACAAATTATTGCTACAATCCATTCTCTTTCTGTGTTTTTGTGTTGAGTTTTTGTTGTTGTTATTGTTGTTGTGGTAATACGTTCTTAATATACTTTTGAAAAGAAAAACACTATTCAACATTCTACAGCAACGAGAAGAATTGTTTAAAATCAATCAATCAATCAATCAATCAATCAATCAATCAATCTAGAAAGCAGAAAGCGATCAAAATTGAATCCAATCATGGTAAGGCCTTTTTCTTGCTCCATTGCCTCCGACTTTATTTCCTTTCTCACAATATTCTCGTCTTGTCAATATACAGTTTCGAGGAAAGGTAGCCAGCAACGATGGTCCCGGGCCCTCTACAAAAAAGGAGGAGCAAGACAGGCAAGATCCTAATGGCTCGGAAGTCAAGGGCAAAAAGAAGCGATCGAGAGGACGAAGGCGCAAGGGAAAATCCAAAGGCCAGCAGCCACACCCCAAAAACGTCTCTAATAACAATAGCAGCAATAATAGCAAAAAGCAGCACGACGCTCCCATGAAAAAGCGAGACTTGTATTTTTGCATGACTTGCGCCATGGTGGCCACGGCCAGTGGTCCGGTCGTGGCCCGGGTCACGATTGTCAATTGGGACCTCGAGATGGTGTTGGATACCTTTGTGCATGTCCCCGTTCCCGTGATTGACTTTTTGGACTCGGGGGTGACCGCCCATGACATTCGCAAATCCATTACCAATGTCAAGGCCAAGAGTTTTGCGCAAGTAAGACAAGATGTGGAAAAGATTTTGGTGGGAAAGATTTTGATTGGACACCACTTGAACGAAAAGCTGACGGCCTTGGGGTTGACCCATCCCATTACGGATGTGAGAGACACTTCCTCTTTTTTTGGAGATGCCGATTTGCGGGAATTGGGCGAAGTCTTGTTGCACAAGGAATTGCCCACTTCGGACAAGAGTGACTTTTTACTCCAATCGTGTTGCGCGGCTCTGGACTTGTACAAGACACACCGCAAGGAGTGGGAAGAGGATCTCATCCAACAAGCGCAAGAACGCCAAAAGCTCTTGATGCAACAACAACAGCAGCAGCAGCAGCAGCAACAAACTCCTCCCTCTCGGGGATATCATTATCATCAGGAACATGCTAACCATCATCCATACCATCACACGGATCATGGCAACAGTCCACACATGATGATGCAACATCAACACGGGTACGAGTTCAGCAATCATTCCAACCAACATCCCAGCATGATGGCTCCACATCACCAGCATTCCATGCAGAACAACAATTCTTCTTGGTTTGTCCGAGCCAATGTCCCAGTCTCATCCCAGCCACAGTCAACACCGGCTCTTTCTTCCAGAGCCATGCAGGCACTCTCCTCCTACAATTCACATCACACTGGCGATGAGGCTTTTGAACGTGGGTCCAGTGTTTCGTACGACGGTTCTTTCATTGATTCCGCAGCAGACTATTCGTCTTCCATCTTGGACAGTTCGTCCCATTTGTCAGTGGATACGGCATCGGTGGCCTCGTGGCAACAAGAGGAACCGCCACAAGAGCGACCCGAATCGAATTCGTCTTCTTGGTTTCGCTTTGGATCCAAAAAGAGTTCGCCATCGTCACCACAATTTGAAAAGCTGGAGCGACGCATGTCGGCGGTGTGCGAAGAACCCGAAGACGATTTGGTGGAGGAATTGCAGTATGGCAACACCACCAAACAGCAAGAGGAAGACGACTTGAGGGGACGAGAAAAGTCGTGGTTTGCCTTTCGGCGCAGCAAGTCACCCAGTCAACAGGCAGACATTGTGGACGTTAACAATGATTTGGATTACAGTCGATCGCATGCGGCGCGAGAATTGGCACGATTGAAACATCAGGGTGGTAAGACCAACTTGCCCGTGGAACGGAATTTGGTCGAGCCATTGGAACTGGCATCAGAGCAAGCACCGTCCATGCTCGAATCATCTGCTTCTTCGAATGATCGATCCTCGTCTTGGTTTAGCAAGATTCGCCGCGCCAAGAGTCCTACGGCTTCCAAAATGGCTGCTTCTTCCATGGAATCAACAACAACCACTACTACTCAAGAGCCTACTGAATCCACCTATGCTGAGAATGATGAAGACTGGTTGCAAGAAGTCATGGACAAGAAAATGCCTGCACGAGAGGATGATGATGTTGATGTTGGTATTGATATTGATATTGACAACGCAGAACAACAAGAATCCGAAGCTACCACTGGGTCGTCCCCTTGGTTTCGCAACTTTATGCGGAGTCCCCGATCCCCCAAGTCGAACCGTTCCCGATTGCCCTCGTTGGAAAATGAATTCTCTTCGGAATTCCGGGAACCTTTTGAGGCGGGACAGGATTTGGATGTTTGGGTCGGTGAGAAGCTGAGCGATGCCGATAGTGATAGTCATTGGACCGATTCCATTTTTGCCTCGAGGACTCGAATCGCCACGGAATCCACCATTCCCTCCATTGGCACGGACGACTTTCTAGAGGAGGACGACATGTCCAACGATATTCTGATTGGAATGGAACAGAATCTCGCCTTTTTGAATATCTGAGCTTTGTCTCACATATATCCCCACCACACACAAATACATATATTCATTTTCATGTAGTAATAGTACATGTACAATACAAACAGAAAAAAAGGAGCACGCACAAGACAAGAATCAAGCTAAATACCCAAACGATTTATTTATATACATAACATTGTCCTACAGCATTGGTATATTTTCATCTGTCCTATTACAGTAGTAAAGTAGTAGTTTGGAAGTAGTTTGATCATCATTCATCAATGGAAAGAACAACAGACCTGATATGGACGACTGTTTCTAATGCGTAAAGCATGATGCTAATGATTCATTGGTATTAAGGAAATAAATGATTACTGCAGAACACTCTTTTAATATTGAATATATCCAATGTCCGGCTACGATGCTGCCCTCGCAACCAACTCTTTGATTCTACAATAGTAAGGTACCGACTGGCGGCAGATTGAAGTCGAACTGGTCAAGCAGTGATTTCAAATTACTCCTCCAACACGAGCATTTTACAACGGCAGTGAAGATAGTGAGATTACATTTCCATCAGCACCAGATCAAGAGAGAAATAAAGAAATCAAGAGTCAAATAGTAATCAAAATCTAATTCATCATTTCAAAATGAATGTTAAAAAATGTATATACACATAGAGAGAAGCGGCCATTCAACAATTCCGTCAAGAATGGCAATCAATATTATTCAGTATAGTATCGATCCATTTAAGCGTTGACATCCTCAACCTTGTCGGTCTCTGGAGTAGGGACAGCAAGAGTGTCCTTGGCTGGAACATCGTCTTCTCCTCCAAGCATACGAGAGCATCCTGGGATGCAAACGAAAAAGGAAAGGACAGAAGAAGCAATAATCGTGCTTCCCATGATCACAAAGGCATCCTTGTATTTCAATTCACGGAATCCCATTCCGAAAGCGACAGCTCCTGAGTTTCCTCCGGCTCCGATGATTCCAGAGATGGATCCAGTGGCTGGAGGGTCAACGTATGGGACAATTCCGTACGAGGATCCCTCGGCGGCTTGGACAAACAAGGAAAAGAACACCATGACGACAATGGCTCCCTCAAGAGAGGCAGTGTTGGCAAAGACCAGAACAAGACATCCTTCGACAAGAAGGAAGATGGTTTGGGCCCACAAGCGTCCACGCATTCCGAACTTGGCGTTGGCCTTATCAGAGGTGAATCCACCAAGACCACGGGCGAACAGGTTCATCCATCCGAAGATAGAGGCGATGGCGGCGGCTTCCTCGGTAGTCAGAGAAAACTTGTCCTTGAAGTAAAGGGCGGCGGCGTTGTTCATGGTCAACTCGACACCGAAGCAGCAAGCGTATTGGATGAAAAGGAACCAGGTGTTCAAGTTCAAGGCTCCAGAGCGGAAAGAAGAGGCAGCAGAAACATCGGCCATGGCTCCGTTCTTCTTCAAGTCAGTGAAGTTACCCTTGGGGGAGTCCTCAGAGAAGAAGTACATGCAAATACCGATTCCGAAAGCGACAACAGCTGGGACAATGCTGACCCATCTCCAGGCAAAGTCGGCTGGGTTGGGCTCGTCTTTGAAGAGTTCCTTGAAAAGAGGGAACAGAGCAGATCCCATGACCAATTGGGTGACACCTCCTCCAAGGTTTCCCCATCCACCGACAAGGGCGTTGGCGGTTCCGACAACGGACTTGGTGAACATTCTAGAAGTCCAGTATTGGCACATCACGAATGTACCTCCGGCGGATCCGATGAAAAGACGGAGGACGGCGAGGTTGGTAGCGTTGGTGACAAGTCCAGTACATGCGGTAGGGATGGAAGCGAAGCAAAGGACACAGGTGAAAAGAACGCGTGGTCCGACCTTGTCACATAGAGGACCGAGGAGGAAACGCATGAAGATGGTTCCACCAACACCGACAATGCTCGAGGTCCAGACCTCTTTCTTGCTAAGTCCAAGAGAAGTACGGATCTCAGAGAGAAGAGGGGCAATGGCGAACCAGATGAAAAAGGCGATGAAGAAACCCAACCACGAGAAGTGGAAGGCTCTCATGTGAGGGCGGGCGAAGCTGCAAAGCTTGATTTCAGTGGCTCTGTCATCTTGGTCAGGGTCGACGTTAAGGGCGTACGAGTCGTACTTCTTCCATTCGGTCTGTGGACGTATCATTATGGGGAATAAATCCGTCGTTAGAATTATTCAATTGAAGTATCAAAGCGACAGAAGGGATGCACAGTCGATGTATGATAGACTTACGGGAGCACCGGTATCGATATCAGTTCCGCTCATGTTTGAATATATATATGTTGCAAGAAGTTGCGATGAACCTGTATGTCAAGTAAAAATTATGAGAGGAGTTAGATCGGTAGAAATCTTCACTCTTGCCGGTTTGTGTCGACTCTCACACCGCTTCCGCTCCGGAGAAAAGAGTTTCGTTGAGCAGAATCCAATCCAGATGCTCGCGCACAATAAACAATGCGAAGGCAACATATTGAAACAGCGCTATAGAATTACCACATTTTTCGTGAATGTGGAATTAGCTTGAGAGCGACAGGCTCCAGAAGAATTTTGACCGCGCATACGGATGATGAAACAGACGGTTTTAAATTGAGCGCGTTAAAACACAGTAAAGTGTGTTGGTCCAAGTATCGCACAGACGAACAAACTACGTTGAACTTCTTGGTGAAGCTGGAATTTAGAAAAGCTCAAACTCCGGCACTTTTCCAGTTCTGCCTTCTGTGGTGGTCACGAACTTGGAACTGCCGAGAACTCTCTCCTTACCGTCAAGCCTTCTGCTTGGAAGCGACTTACCGGTAGTAGTATGACAGCTAATGTGACGGCCAAGGTCTTAATATCATGTTGTATTGCGCTAGCAGGAAGGACAGTAGGATGCACCGCCTTGAATGTTGCAGTCTTGGGATCTGGAATGACAGGAGCTGCATGTGCCCAAAAACTGGCTGAAAATGGTGCATCTGTGACAATTTTTGAGGCAGGACGTGGCGTTGGTGGTCGTATGTCAACACGGAAAACTGAAGAGGGCTTTCAGTTTGATCATGGGGCCCAATATATATCATCGTCAAAGACAGAGGAATTCAGAACTACCCTGTCTGCGTGGGAAAAGAGCGGTTGGATAGAGTCATGGGAAGGTGATTTCTGCACAGTTGATGTTGACGGGATTCTGAAGTCTGATGATGCGAAGAAGGAACGATGGGTAGGATGCCCATCAATGAATACGATTTGTGAGAATCTGCTTGACCATAAGTCCATTCAACTTTATCTGCAATGCAGAGCGAAAGCAGTTTGGAAAGATGACAAATCACAATGGGAATTGTTTTCGACAGGTGAAAACGAAATTTTTTTGGGGTGCTTCGATTGGCTGATAGCGACAGATAGAATAAGTGCGGCTCCGTTTCGAGACGACTTCTCAAACGCCTCTCTTGATCAGCACCGACACGATGTCTCCAAAATTCAATCTGTCCGAGCCCTTGCTGCCATGGTCGTTTTTGATCGACCAATTACGACGTTGTCAATGAATGGGATTCTATTCGATAATAAGCCATATGACAAATCATCACCACTATCATTGGGTTGGGCGGCAAGAGATTCTTCCAAGCCGGGCAGAAAAGGCGAAAATGATGATCGGGAATGCTGGGTGCTACAGACATACCCAGAAGCAGCAGAAGCGATCTTGAATGAAATTAATGACGACGACGACGACGACCTAGACGCAATCCGAGAACGCGCCCGAGAGGTTCTTGTCTCTGATTTTATCAAGTTTCTGAAGGAGAGAAGTAGCAGTGATAGTATGGAAGTCCCAAAAGTTGTAGCATCCTTTGGACATCGTTGGGGTGCAGCATTTCCAATTGCTGGGGAGCACTATTCAAACAGAGAAGTCCAGACATATCCATCGAGAAGCTTTATCTCGTGTGGCGACTATTTTGGGAAGTTATCGGGGAGAATAGAGGGTGCATATCTCAGTGGTATCGCAGCTGCGACCGAGTTGCTACACTCTGAGTCGGTCGAGGTTCCAAGATAACATAATGGGCACCTGCTGCAACTGTATGCACTTTGTATTTTGGCAGTTCATCACAGCAACTAAATGTGATGGATTTACAATCTTGGTAGCATAACTAGAGATGTCATTTAGAATGAGGAACACACCGAGACGTTGAGGTGTAATGATATTCACGATTGTGGTAGATTCACACTGTTGCTACAATGAACTAAAGATGATATCACTTACAATGAGGAAAATGAGGCATTTAGATAATTGATATTCGCGATTGTCGAATTTTGAAACCGAGACAATGCCCAGCATGCTTCCCCTAGTAGTGTCCAAAACTTTGATCAATAAGACTCATATATGGACTACCTATGCTACACACGATTGTAGCGTTTCGTATTGTGCTAATCAATAAGCAAATCAAACTCCCAATGAAACGATTCCCCTACGCGAAAGATCACGTTCCCTTGTCTTCAACAACATGCGCTACCCCAGTCTCGTTGTTGGAATTGTGCGTGCTCAATGGAAGCTTGGCACAAACTGACTCTCTCGGACCTTTCTACCGCGATTCTGGCGCTGAATGTATCTTTGAAATTGTTCTTCGTTTCGTTTTGACATGGACATGGTACGCGGGCGAGATCTGTTGGCTTTCAAAGGTTTCAGTATGGGTGTTTCTGGCTCTTTCTTTGGAGCATTCTTGTGCTTTATCAATCTCGATAGATTAACATTTGTTATCTCCACAGGCCCTGTTCGAACTGGAGTTTTCTTCTCTGTTGATTCACCAGTTCTTCCCTCCTTCGGCGAATCCCCGGAGTCTCTAGACTCGAGCCGTTGACTGCTGCTTGACAGGGCAGCTGGATCATCCGAATCAGAGGAACGTGATGTTTCAATCGTCGTATTGAGTGAATCTGTTTTCTTGTCTTTAGATGGAGTGTTCTTGTGTAGTGGACTGCCTTTTAGTAGAAAGTTGATGATCTTGCTTTTTTTCGCAGTCTTGCGAGGAGGAGGAGCAGCTTGTTCCGAGACTTCTTTTAAGATTATATCTGTATTGTCCGCAGAATCCCCGTGGCTCACTCCATATTGGTAGTTCTGATCGCCAGGTGGATCCTCACGAGTCTCCAACTCGTCCGAAGCAAAGGAAACCTTAGGGGGTCCAATTTTTATTGTCTCTGTGGCATGTTCTGTCATAACTCTTTGCGCGCTTTCATGAGCAGAGTCGACAGATTCTGAAGATTTTGTTGCTTTGCATTTCTCTTCATTTTTCATCCTGTCAACATTGATAACACAGTTCACAATCGAATCAATCTCAGGAACACTGGCTGTATATCTATCACCTTGAGGATGAGAGCGCATGCTCGAGGGAGACGTTGAATGTTTCGAAACCTCGGATTCTCTTTCAATTGCCGAAGTCTCCAGTAGATGATGCTTTTCTTCCCCTTTGCTCGCACTTGATCGTCGACGTCGGCCATCAAAGTAACCAGAACTACGTCTTTGCTTGCTGCCTTCTTTCGGCGAGCTCTTCTTTCGAAACAACTTCATTATGACTAGTGCTGGTAATGTGGAATGAAAATGAAAGTCAATAGGTCTGTGGCACTCCCTTTCTCACACAAACTTTGTTGGAGATGTCATTTGACGGGATCAGTTGGGCATTTTCACCGGTTTGGCGATTCTCAATCGCGACTGTTGAAAATGTGTTTAGTTTCAGTCAACGCGAGCCGGTTCCTAAGTAACACTGTTGATCGAGGAAGTCGGAAACTGCTCAATACTGTATGTTGTTGAGTTCTTGTGAAGCCAGCCGCGTCTCTACTTGGCATTTTCGCAATTTTTTATATATATTCTAAAAAAAATCGCTACAGTAAGTACTTGTTTTTGAATATCATCCCAAGTCTTTGAATCTAAATTGAAACAACTTTATCAGACCCCACGCTTTTTAGGCATGATGATGATTGTCTTTGGGGCTGAAGGCTACCAAGATATCTTTTTTTAATGAGCCTTCGCGATGGATATTTCTGAGCTAAATTCTTGACTCGCTCCTCCAGCAATTGGACAATCCCAACCCGTCCAATGTCCAAAGGATGTTGCATCTTTTGAGTTCCTTCAGAAAAAAATGTAAATTCAGAAACAAGAATATCTCGAGCGAGTTCTCGGATTGCGTCCATCAGGCTGTCGTCGCCGTCGTCCTTCATGTCATTTTCGCTTCTCCAACTTCCGGTTGTATACAATTCCCAGCATTCTCGTCCATCACTATTCAGTTGGTCGGTCGACAAGAGATGCTTCCAAATCGGACAGGAGATGCTTCCAAATCGGACAGGAAATGCGAAAGTGACGATAAGTGTTCACATGGCTTATTTTCGAATAGAATCCCATCATTCATTGACACGGTTGTAGACTAGTTGATCTTGGGCATAGATGGAGCGGGCGTTGTAGGCATTATTTGCGTCGATGGAGCACTCGATGGGAGCAAAGTTGGGTTGTAGGCTTTGATGGAGCCTGAGATGGCAGCATTGCTGGCGAACAAGCAGCTGGTCGTCCTTCAGGTTAGGAACTGAACATAGCGCTATGTGAAGAGCATGCGTTGCTGCAACAGTTACAGACCGAGTCTTGGGGAAGAGCATTACACCTTGTGGCTTCGTTCTGATCATCAAGAGAGGCACAATTTGGAGGCCTGGCGTCGTCTTGGAGCGGTAGCAAACAACTGTCGATTCACAATTCCAGTACATCCGTAAAGTAAGAGGGAGCAGCATTGTTCATTTTCACCTGTGGTAAGACACTTCCCGCTGCGACTTGTATTCTTTCCACACCCCTTTCGCTTTGCATTGCAGGCAGAGTTGAATAGATTCATGACCAAACACTTTCCAACATTTCTATCGTGTCACTGGTGTACTGCAAGTCCTCAGTCTTTTTCACTCCATTGTCCATGTCTTCTTTCAAATTTCCTTAGCATCAGTCTTAGATCGCAGTTTGTTAGTAGCGCCACTTCTGAAATATTCCGTGGCTAATGACGGTTTACGTTCAGAACCATGATCAAACTGAAATCGTTTGCAGTTTTCTGCGTTGACATTCGGCTACCAATGCACGTCTCGGCTGCAAAAACTGTCAAAGATGTACAACCTTTGGAACACATCATCCAGCTCATTTCAAGCAATAAGATTCATAGCTGCAACATTCAAGGCGGTGCGTATCTTCGCTCCTGCTACACCTCGAGGCAACAGAAACTTCGCACCTTGACTTCATCAGCTGACTTCGGCAGACTTGACGGCCAAAGATCGATGGCAAAAATTAAAATGTTCGGCAGTAGTTTGCAGTTGACGACTTGCAGACGCGATGAATACTGTGTACCGGTATAATAGGGTAGGTTCATTTTCTAATAGCTGTTGCTGCGTATTTTTTACCGTATAAAAAAAACGCACGTAAAAATTGAATCTGATCCTCTGATCAAGAATTCAGCTGTTCAAAAGTGCCAGACTTTTCGAGCTTCGACACTAATTTCGCATTTTGCTATTCGCGTGTGTTCGTATCGTAGCTTTTCTTCTGACGATACCGGTACGTCAAAGATAAAATACGCCGGTACACAACTTCTGATCTGCTAAACCTCTTTTCTCCGATGCGGAAGTAGGTTCAATTCCTCAATTTTGGACAATTTTTGTCAATCCACAATCCTCTCACAATTTCTTGCAATATATATTCAAACATGAGTGGAACTGATATCGATACCGGTGCTCCCGTAAGTCTTTCATGTTACTTCAGCTGTACTTATCAGCTGAAGTAGCGCCTTGTCGCTTTCACAAAAAAAAATTCTAACGACAATATCTCTTTACGACAACGACGGATTTATTCCCCATAATGATACGTCCACAGACCGAATGGAAGAAGTACGACTCGTACGCCCTTAACGTCGACCCTGACCAAGATGACAGAGCCACTGAAATCAAGCTCTGCAGCTTCGCCCGCCCTCACATGAGAGCCTTCCACTTCTCGTGGTTGGGTTTCTTCATCGCCTTTTTCATCTGGTTCGCCATTGCCCCTCTTCTCTCTGAGATCCGTACTTCTCTTGGACTTAGCAAGAAAGAGGTCTGGACCTCGAGCATTGTCGGTGTTGGTGGAACCATCTTCATGCGTTTCCTCCTCGGTCCTCTATGTGACAAGGTCGGACCACGCGTTCTTTTCACCTGTGTCCTTTGCTTCGCTTCCATCCCTACCGCATGTACTGGACTTGTCACCAACGCTACCAACCTCGCCGTCCTCCGTCTTTTCATCGGATCCGCCGGAGGTACATTCGTGATGTGCCAATACTGGACTTCTAGAATGTTCACCAAGTCCGTTGTCGGAACCGCCAACGCCCTTGTCGGTGGATGGGGAAACCTTGGAGGAGGTGTCACCCAATTGGTCATGGGATCTGCTCTGTTCCCTCTTTTCAAGGAACTCTTCAAAGACGAGCCCAACCCAGCCGACTTTGCCTGGAGATGGGTCAGCATTGTCCCAGCTGTTGTCGCTTTCGGAATCGGTATTTGCATGTACTTCTTCTCTGAGGACTCCCCCAAGGGTAACTTCACTGACTTGAAGAAGAACGGAGCCATGGCCGATGTTTCTGCTGCCTCTTCTTTCCGCTCTGGAGCCTTGAACTTGAACACCTGGTTCCTTTTCATCCAATACGCTTGCTGCTTCGGTGTCGAGTTGACCATGAACAACGCCGCCGCCCTTTACTTCAAGGACAAGTTTTCTCTGACTACCGAGGAAGCCGCCGCCATCGCCTCTATCTTCGGATGGATGAACCTGTTCGCCCGTGGTCTTGGTGGATTCACCTCTGATAAGGCCAACGCCAAGTTCGGAATGCGTGGACGCTTGTGGGCCCAAACCATCTTCCTTCTTGTCGAAGGATGTCTTGTTCTGGTCTTTGCCAACACTGCCTCTCTTGAGGGAGCCATTGTCGTCATGGTGTTCTTTTCCTTGTTTGTCCAAGCCGCCGAGGGATCCTCGTACGGAATTGTCCCATACGTTGACCCTCCAGCCACTGGATCCATCTCTGGAATCATCGGAGCCGGAGGAAACTCAGGAGCTGTCGCTTTCGGAATGGGATTCCGTGAATTGGAATACAAGGATGCCTTTGTGATCATGGGAAGCACGATTATTGCTTCTTCTATCCTTTCCTTTTTCGTTTGCATCCCAGGATGCTCTCGTATGCTTGGAGGAGAAGACGATGTTCCAGCCAAGGACACTCTTGCTGTCCCTACTCCAGAGACCGACAAGGTCGATGATGTCAATGCCTAAATTGATATCTGTTCCTTGGACAGACATCAAGAATATGGCTCCGACCATATTGCATAAAAAATTCAGTGGCTTTCGTCTCATGTTATTTTGGCATTGGCTAACATGACGGGTTCGACGAAATGCCTTTGCATGTTGTAGTAGTGATTAACATTAAAGAACTTTTCTGATTCATGCGCTGTAGTTTCTTTTATACATTTATTTTTTTCAATTCCTCCTACCGGTACTCCTCCTAACTGATGCAATGGAGCAATTTGTCAAATATTTGGTGTGCTAGAAAATATCAGTTGATCTTCGGTTGATGCCCTGAATTGCCTCTGGATACTACAATCATGCATGAAAGTGTCTTTCCGTGGTATTACAGCATTTTTCTTAAATTGGGAGTAATTGTTGAAGGTTCAAATGCGATTCTAAGATGTACAGGACACTTGCAGACATAACTCTGTTGTAGACTTGAGCATCACAGCTGCATTTTTGAATCCTTGCAATACGAAACTCACCAAATAGAGAAGCATACTGTAGCCACCGCTCAGTGAGAATATCAAATACTTTTCGACAGCCCAACTGCAGCTTCAGCTTTCGCATGATGTACCCTAGTTTTTTTTCCAAATTGATGCGATGCATTTTCAGCAGCAGTCGCAGGATCGGTATATTAGGAACTGATGCTACGACGAACTCGAAGCTACGACGACGGTAGCAGAAAAGTGACGGACCTGAGACTCATTGATCGTTTCAAGAAGTACAGCATGGCAGTTGGGTTTCAGGGTATTATTGTAGGCAATGTTGTCGAAATACCAGAGAACAGCGAGCTATTGGTCAGAACCGTGTTCAAATCATTTTTTCTGGTGGATGATTTGAAGACGAACGGCTAGAGAGGTATGTATCGCTCTTTTGGAAGATGTGCGAAATCAATGCTCAGTACATACAGATCATGACATGGCCCAAATAATGTGACTCTTCGTCGACGAGAGAAACATCGGTCATCTCGTACATTCTTCTGGTCTAGGGCTCTTCCTACCTGTTGGATCCGAAGTTCTCAGGTTGTCAATGAACTTTGATTACAAAGATTTTCGTTCGAGAAGTTGAATGAAGCATAGATTTTCAGTTTCAAGATGAAGTATGGTTCTTTGAAGAAATCTTTCAAATGTGCATCGGTTCTCGAGTTTTCCATATCTTAGATATTGTTGTTGATGCTCATGAAAGACTTTCCTTCGAGACGAAGCATGCAGCATCGATTTTCAATTTTCAATTTTACATGAAGTATGAATGAATCAAATCGGCCCAAGAACTCCAGGCTATCGGGAAACAGTATTTCAGTCCTCAGCATCAAACCAAATCAGATTCAGATACAGCATCAAACCAAATCAGATTCAGATACAGCATCAAGCCATTTGAGCCATATCACTTCACCTTTATCTAGCAGGCACCCGTATCGGTGCCGGCAGTACGTGTACGGCTTTGTCGTCAGACAAGGCCCAAACCAAACCATGGTAGAGGTATAAGTCGGAGTGCTGTAAAATTGTCTTGGAAATTGATGCCGAGAAACGAAAAGATAAAACTTTCAGAATCTGGTGCTTCCTCATTGGCGGACGTGTTTGCTTCTGACTTTATATCAGAAGAAGAAAACAAAAGCCGAACTTTGGTGTATCAACATCAGAAAAATTGTGAAAAAAGAGAACAGAACAGAACAACGGCTGGCTCTCGGGACCAAATCTTAAAAGTCTGCTTGACCATCGAAGATTTTCCACGTAGTTTCCCTCGTATACCATAAGTGCGATGTTCGGCATCAGCGTGTGGACCTCCAGACGTGGGATCAAAGTGCCGGAGCTACCACACGTGTTCCTGTCGAAATATTGAGCATGCGAAGTTTCGACATCTTGACACTTCTCTCATAATTTTGCTTGCCATTCAAATTCATAGCAACTTCTTGTAAACGTATCTCATACAAAAGCATATAATCAAACATGAGTGGAACTGATATCGATACCGGTGCTCCCGTAAGTCTACCATGCATGGACTCCTTTGAATCCTTGTTGCATTGACATTTCAATTCAATAATTCTAACGTCGAAAACTCTTGACATCATCTCGTCTATTTCACAAATCTACCGTTTCAGACCGAATGGAAGAAGTACGACTCGTACGCCCTTAACGTCGACCCTGACCAAGATGACAGAGCCACTGAAATCAAGCTCTGCAGCTTCGCCCGCCCTCACATGAGAGCCTTCCACTTCTCGTGGTTGGGTTTCTTCATCGCCTTTTTCATCTGGTTCGCCATTGCCCCTCTTCTCTCTGAGATCCGTACTTCTCTTGGACTTAGCAAGAAAGAGGTCTGGACCTCGAGCATTGTCGGTGTTGGTGGAACCATCTTCATGCGTTTCCTCCTCGGTCCTCTATGTGACAAGGTCGGACCACGCGTTCTTTTCACCTGTGTCCTTTGCTTCGCTTCCATCCCTACCGCATGTACTGGACTTGTCACCAACGCTACCAACCTCGCCGTCCTCCGTCTTTTCATCGGATCCGCCGGAGGTACATTCGTGATGTGCCAATACTGGACTTCTAGAATGTTCACCAAGTCCGTTGTCGGAACCGCCAACGCCCTTGTCGGTGGATGGGGAAACCTTGGAGGAGGTGTCACCCAATTGGTCATGGGATCTGCTCTGTTCCCTCTTTTCAAGGAACTCTTCAAAGACGAGCCCAACCCAGCCGACTTTGCCTGGAGATGGGTCAGCATTGTCCCAGCTGTTGTCGCTTTCGGAATCGGTATTTGCATGTACTTCTTCTCTGAGGACTCCCCCAAGGGTAACTTCACTGACTTGAAGAAGAACGGAGCCATGGCCGATGTTTCTGCTGCCTCTTCTTTCCGCTCTGGAGCCTTGAACTTGAACACCTGGTTCCTTTTCATCCAATACGCTTGCTGCTTCGGTGTCGAGTTGACCATGAACAACGCCGCCGCCCTTTACTTCAAGGACAAGTTTTCTCTGACTACCGAGGAAGCCGCCGCCATCGCCTCTATCTTCGGATGGATGAACCTGTTCGCCCGTGGTCTTGGTGGATTCACCTCTGATAAGGCCAACGCCAAGTTCGGAATGCGTGGACGCTTGTGGGCCCAAACCATCTTCCTTCTTGTCGAAGGATGTCTTGTTCTGGTCTTTGCCAACACTGCCTCTCTTGAGGGAGCCATTGTCGTCATGGTGTTCTTTTCCTTGTTTGTCCAAGCCGCCGAGGGATCCTCGTACGGAATTGTCCCATACGTTGACCCTCCAGCCACTGGATCCATCTCTGGAATCATCGGAGCCGGAGGAAACTCAGGAGCTGTCGCTTTCGGAATGGGATTCCGTGAATTGAAATACAAGGATGCCTTTGTGATCATGGGAAGCACGATTATTGCTTCTTCTGTCCTTTCCTTTTTCGTTTGCATCCCAGGATGTTCTCGCATGCTTGGAGGAGAAGACGATGTTCCAGCCAAGGACACTCTTGCTGTCCCTACTCCAGAGACCGACAAGGTTGAGGATGTCAACGCTTAAAAATGCATCCATATCGAATGATATTGGTTGCTGCGGCTGCAGCCCTTGCTTGTTGAAGTTTTTGTATTTTTGACAATTGGTTTGAGGAGTGGCAGCCGTCCTTCATGTGTAGATTAAGTTTCATTTTGAAATGATGCTTAAAATTTTATTACAGTTTGTGCTACAACTACTTGTCTGCAGTGATACCAGTATTCATCAATTGCTCATTCGATACCTGAATTAGATCATTTTTCTTAGTCTTGAATCATTTGAAGAAACGATTGATTTTATAGTACACTCGTACGTCGATTGGTAAGGCTCTGATTAATGGTAGTGTTTTATGGTGCAGGAGATCATTTTTTTCCTTTTCTAGCACTGTTGTATGATGAAAGGTCGTGGGATAATGATGTGCACATTCATTGCTTGGTCTCTTATAATGGTATTCTATGCTACAGGTAAAATAGATCACTTATTCTTCTTCTTGCTTCGTTGGATGAAAGGTTCTAATTTGAGTTGGATGGTTCTCGTTTCTCTCGCCACTCTAGCTTGCCCCCAACAGCATGTTCTGGATGCCTCGCAGTAGATCGACTTTTTGCAGCTCATGTAATAGATCGACTTCTTCTGATGCTGGATATATTGGATCTTGAAGAGAATCGAGAAACGCATCCCTCCATCGATCGCTCATGTCAAAGAAATAGTTGCTCGAGTTGTCCAAAGCTTGCGCCAAGCTTGTTCGATGTTGTTGGCTTTCACTACAACCTTGGTCTCCGCGGATACTATGATGGAGATCTACCATAATTGCCCTTGCATCTTCCTTGTGTTGGTCAGTTTCGACTTTATGATCAAGCATTGGTTTTTAATTTTCCTTTGTATACGTCTCTGTTGTCCAGTTGGTTGGTTATGGTCGGATGGTTGTTTTTCTGAGATTCATGTATGATACCGGTATGTGAATGTGAAGATTGAGAAATAATTGAATACCGCGGTAACCAGAATCCCGAAACACGAACCCAGAGCAAGCGCGATGGCCACAACATTCTTCAGTTTTCAGGCTCTAACTAGGGAAAATGGTGGCTCGCTCGTGTCGTTTCGCCTTTGTTCCGATCGGGGTTCGTGATGCACCACATTGCAATCCTAACCATTGGTCAGTTGCGGTTGCCATCATATTTGGAACAAACCAAAACCGAATACACAATACAGTCAGTACACTCATATTGCACAATCACCGCTTATCACAATGAGTGAAGTACAATCCAATAAGCGTCCTCTGTTCTCTCGAATAAAGGGAATATGGAGAAATCGAATAGATGAGGACATGGAAAAGGATATCGATGAACTGGACAACAGCCATCGAAGCAGTCGACACACGGTGAACTTGGATGAAATCAGCAGCACCGCTTCGAAGATAACGAGTCAGGACTTTTTAGATACGAGCAGTGAGCGGAAATCGCACAACGAGAATGGAGGAAATGATGACATCATCAGTCCTCCAATTCGGATAGAAGAAGATGAAGTTTTAGTGGCAGAACCTTATGGAACGGTTTGTACCCAAGAATCATTGGTTGAGCCTAGGATCCCTCAGTCGGGGCGACATGTCCATTTTTCTACAGTGCGAGTAAGGGAATTTCCCATTTCCATGGGAGATAATCCAGGATCGTCTCGTGGTGGGGTACCAATAACAATTGGTTGGGAGACCATGGAGGAAAATATCTACAACGTAGACGTTTTCCAGTGTCGGGCAAAAGCTTGTAACTTACATCAGTTTCGAATGGCTCCTGTGGACAGAGTCTTGATGCTGAAGCGCCAGGGATACAGTGGACAGGAAATTAGAGAAGGGACCTCTCAAGTCGATCAATTCCGAAAACAAAGAAGACGGACCATAAGGACATTACATTTCTCGGGCCTTCACGAATTCCTGGAAAGACTGCAACGATCAATAGCAAATGCCACCATACACAAGTCAAGAAAACGGAAAGAGCGAGAGTTCTTACGCCAGTACAAGTCCAAATCACCATCTACATCATTTGAGGCTGCAAGATCCACATTCCGTGCCCCAGCCAAATTGAAAGATTCGATCGTTATTTCGGGGGGAAAGAATGTTTATTTGGATTAGGTGGTCCCCATGTGCCACTGTCCCAGATACCAACTTTATTTGAGTCTTCTGCGAATGCAATTCAACCCTCACTACGAGAGTATTTTTTATCATAATGTATGCATCGAATCAATCGACCTATCTATACCTACAGTACCAGGTACCGGTACCATATTGAATACATTTGATGACTTTTATTTTATATGCGTTCGATATCCATTTCGGGGGCATCCCCGGCCTGAACTGTACTGTCCCAAAATACACGTCAGTCGCTGTTTCGGCTAATTCTCGTTTCTCGTGAACTCGCGACAATGAGGAACACAATTCCGATGGAAAGTGCCTTCTCCGCGCTCATGAGCTTTCGAGCAACCCAGTAACGGAAAGCAACTATAAACCCACTTGCTCGCCTCAATCATGATTGAAGTGCAATCCAACAAACTTCGACTGCTATCGCGGCGGGTGAAGGAATCGGCAATGAGATTCAAAAATCAGAGACGGCGAGGGGATGACTTGAATAGTAAGAATGAACTGGATAACAGCCATCGAACAAACATTAGCAAGGATGTTCTTGGCTGCAGCCATAGAACATACAATAGTTATCATACTGCAAACAACTTGGATGAAAGCAGCAGCACCGCTTCCAAGCTGACGAATGCAACGACAGAGGAATTCCTCAGTGAGCGTATCGGTAGGTCGTACGAGAGTAGTGAAGGTACCGCCAGCACGCCAATTCGAATAGAAGAAGATGAAGTTTCAGGAGGTGAAGATAAAGACGATGAGGCAGAACCAGATGAAATAGTCCAGTTCCAAGAGGCGTTAGTTGATCCTTCGTGCTCTCATTCAGAACAACGACATGTCCATTTCTCCACGGTGGAAGTAAGAGAGTATCCTATATGTATGGGGGATAACCCGGGATCGTCTCGTGGGATACCACTTACGATTGGGTGGGAGATCCAAGACCAGGAAATTTGCAATGTGGAGGTTTATCAGAATCGACCAAGAAGATTCCAGTTGCATCAGCTGAAAATAACCTCATTGGACCGAGTACTTATGCTGAAGCGTGCGGGGTACAGTGGACGTGAAATTGGAGAAGGAACCCTACTAGTGGATAAGTTCCGGGCACAACGGCATTGGACAAGAATCACTTTGCGGTTTTCAGGCTTTCAAGAGTTTTGGGAAAGGCGGTGGCGATCGATAAGAAATGGCACGGTTTACAAGTCGAGGAAGAGACGAGAGCGAGATTTGTTGCGTCCGTACAAAACAAAATCGAACATTGAGATCCCAGTTGTACCAGCTTCGAACGCCCCCATTGGACCGAATTTTGAAGGTGAAGTGTACAGGGTACATTGGACGTGAAACTCGAAAAGGGAACCCTAACCCCAAACAAGGACTTTTGATTCTGCTACTACATGGAAATGATTTTGAAATAAATTCGCAAAAGGTTTCCAACATCTTTAACAACTACATGCAGTGTACGATGCAAAATATGTTTGTCAAGTGTACCAACACCGTTTTGTATTACTGTTACAAATGATACTCATTGAAAGGTGGGAAAATGATAGGCAATTTCTTCAATATTCTTCCCTGCCTCTTGCATGTGTCGACATAACTCCAAGATGGTAGTAGTCGTAATGCCAAGAGTCATGACAGCTTCCGGCTCGGATTCTTCAAAGCCATTGTGTTGCACAAAGTCGTCAAAGGACTTGGACCAGTCCGACACAATTTTCAGACGAACATCTTCCAAGGATCGAAAGGTCGACGCGGCATTGACCGCCTTGACCGAGTTCCCTTCTTGTGCACGAATGCGACCATCGGCAAAGACAGATTCGAGCCAACAACATATGGAATCCATCATCGCGGAAGCTTCCAGTAGGGTGGTTCGGTGAACATGTGCCCATTTGCTAAAGCTGTCACGAATTGAATGCTCTCCTAGCAGATAGTACTGAGCCAGTTTGCTGAGTGTGTTGCAAAGCAAGGCAGCTTGTCGTTCACAGCTTCGTTGCTGTCGTACAAGTCGACGGAAGGAGTCTGCTTGGAGTCTCTGTCCCATGCCAAGAGACGGCTCGGCAATAGCCGAATCAATCTCGTTGGATAATTTGTCCGCCTGTGCCTTCAACTTGGAATGGATTTCAAAAAGAACCTGCGAGTGGAATGGATCCTTGGAGTCGTTCATCACGCTGTTGGTCCCATGTTGAGGATATTCTTTCGACTCGTTAACATGTGCTTCCAGTTTCTCCGAGCAACGAACTGCTTGACGCAAAAAGTCTCTCATGGTCATGCAAAAGTCGAGACTGGTCGATTGTACAATCTTTCGACTGCTTCGAGGAAAAACTAGTAGCTCCGTAAAGGCAAAGATGATGACACCAATAAAGATCATCTCGATTCGTTTTGGAACATAGCCCTCAATATTGTATCCCGTCTTGACACTACCAAACAGCATCATAGCGACACTGATACAAGAGTAGGTGTACATGTAGGCATGTTCGGGAGTCCGAAGATAGATCATAACCAAGGTGAAGAGGACCAGTGTCACAATCTTGAAGACGTCGTTGTTATGAAAAAAGTCCCCCACGATGAGTGAAAAGGCACCTGCAATCATGGTCGCCATGAGACGATCAGCTGCCTTTTGAAAGGAACTCCCCGTTGTCGCCAAATTCACCGAAGCGATGGTAATTCCAGGCCAGGTTCCATAGGGAGCAGCCATTTCTTTGAGGTAAGGCATGGATACAAAAAAGGATGCAAACACCATTCCTAGACCAGTCTTGAGTGCCATGCGACGGTCGTCTTCGTTGTGCCATTTCCATTTTTGTAGCCAAAATGCCATGAAGGCGCCAAGTTTTTGTCGGACTGGATTGCAGCACTTGCGCTTGGGTAGTTCTTGCACCATATCGTCCCTTGTGCCGTCATCTAGTTGCTTTGGTACATCATGAACCTCTAAATATCTTAAAAGACTTTCCGCCAAGGCAAAGAGGGAATGAAAGGAGGACATTCGCCGCGTCAAGTGTGCAAAGAAGGGGGTTTGTTCTCGGTGCGAGGATCCTTCCACTTTGTGAGCAGCTTTGCAAATGGCCACGTGAAAGGAATGTTCACAAGCCAATAGCGCTTGCCGTAGTTCCGCCTTGACATTTGGTAAAATGGTCCCATGTTCAGAAGGGTGAGCCCAAGCATGGCAGACTGCAATCGAAACCACCATCGCATCGACCAATCGGTCTCGGCTAGGAGCAATTTCTGTATTGAGAGTCACCTTGGCTTGAGCCAGTGCAGGACTGGAGTAATTGCCGTCTTCTCCGAGTACCTTTTGCATGAGTGCAGCTCGCAGTTGCTGGAGTGGGTGTAGTAGGTTTTCGGCTTGTTGAACCCAAGCTTCCAAATCTCGACCCGCCTGAGCACCACTTCTCCATCGCAACAAGCGCAATTCCACCTTGGTCGCTGGCAATTCCTCCTTGAGGGAAGCAATGGTTGCAGCAATACGGGTCGACATGAATTCAATAGTCGAAATAGCCTGTCTCGCTCGCTTGACGTTGGTGCCATTGTTGTTGGAGTAGTCCTTGGTCGACAATAACAACATGGTCATGTCCTTTTCAAATCGGTTCAATTGGCGACAAGACTTGCTGAGAGCCAGATTGGGAATTGGAAAGATGTTCACCAGTACCGCAATGGCCAGACAAATAAAATAGGATCCCGCCCATGCCATGGGTTTCCACCAAATCCACCCTCCAAAGGGTGACGCCACGATAACGTACATGACCACCAGCATCAACGAATTGGTCGTAATTTGGGGACATGTCATGATGAGTAATGACAAAAACAAGACGGCAAATGGAAAGACAATCGACTGTTGATGCGAGTCCAAAAAGCTCAATCCATACGCCACGGGCCACGACACCAAGGTGGCCAGCACGATGCTCTTCGAAAAGGCAATCACCTTGGGCAATGCAGCTCCGAGACTGGTGCTAATGTTAACGTGGTACCAAATGTGGCCAATCCAGGCCGCCCCCAATGGCGCGGTAGCCTCTGGTACCACTAAGGTCCCAAAGATCAATGCCGATCCAAAGGCCACCCGAATGGCTTGGAGGGTCCTACCAAAATAGTCTCCTCCGTGTTCTTGCGCCAGTCGTAGACACAATGGTGATTTGCACCACCGCCACCACTGTTTCTTTCGTTGCTCATCATCGTTGTTGTTGCCCTTTATATCTTTGTGGTTTTCACGCAACGCCACCGAGGTTGGAAGAGAAGAAAGGCTGGTTTTACTAGCATCGCCAACATTCGTCGTATGGCCACCACAGCAGGGAGACGTAGAAGAATCCATGGCCGAGAGTTCCGTTTGAGATGCCAGTTGCACAGATAACCGGTGGGCCTCGTTTCGCAAGTCAAACAGCGTTCGTGGATCTTCCAAATCTTCATGCGCCGAGCTCTTGCTAGTCGAATCTTGGCTGGTTTTCCGCTTGCTCTCTCCACGGACAATGACGTTCGGTTCCTTGTAAATGGACGCCATGTGCCAGGAGGAATCGAGTTTCCTCTCGGGAAGTTTGCTCTTTCGATTCAATGGCTTTGATTGTTTCATGGTATTAGAATATTATTGTAGCGGCTGGGTTTGTATTATCATGATTTGTTCATTCAACAAGAGAGCGCATGTACATCAAGAGCAGAAGACTGAATGATGATGACTGGACCGCACGTTTGTGACGGAAAGGTCAAATGGGATGATGCGTCAATTTTTCATTTGTTCTGAGCTGTGATTACCACGATTCAATAAACACACTAAGTAAGTACTATGTGATCGTTTTCAATACTGCATTCTGATTGGACAAGTACGCCCGTCAAGCAGGGGATTTGAAATCCTGCTATTGTCCGGAACGCTCTGCAAATATGCATGAATCAAATCGTTCGTCGTTGTCATGACGACATAGAAATTGAAAATATATTATAAAAATCAATGCCCTTCTATTTGTGATTGCGATACTGTGTCTATTTTTGTATCGATCCAAGGGTATTGCATATATTTCTGTTGCCAATAACGTAGCTAGACAGTACATACATACATACATTTGATTAATCCAACAACGGCCATCATGAACTCAATGGGCGGCGGAGGAAACTTCAAACAAGAGTCCACCTTTCAGGGTGAAAATGGTGGTGATGCCACGGATGCCGAACTATTGGCCTTACTTCGAGGCGTTTCGGCCAAGAATGCGAGTGCGGATCGTTTTGCTGATGATGACAATGACCAGCAGCAACAACCACAAGAAGAAGAGCCCGCCTTGGTGGTGGAAGAGCCTCCTGTCAAGCCACCACCCCGAAACCGACGCGATCCCAATGAAGTTCCACCATGGAAGAAAGGAAAGGCCAAACCAGCTGCTACTGCTACTGCACCTGCACCTGCACCAGCTCCACAACCAGCAGCACCACAACCATTCATGGGAGGTGGAAATTTCAAGCAGGAAACTAATTTTAATGGCGAAAATGGCGGTGAAGCGAACGATGAAGAGTTATTGGCTCTATTGAGAGGTGTCTCGGCCAAGAGTGCCAGTGCGGATCGATTTGCGGATGATGGCGAGAATGACAACGAAAACGTTCAAGAAGAACAATCTGCTCCGGCACCTGCACTAGCACTAGCACCAAAACCAAAACCAGCAGCCCCTAGCAGAAACCGACGGGATCCAAACGAAGTTCCTCCATGGAAGCGTGGAAAGGCCAAGGCGAAACCTGCAACTCCACCGAAGGCGGAACCTACACCACCACCAACGCCACCACCATCAGAGCCAATGCTGCCAATGGGAGGAGGTAACTTCAAACAAGAGTCAACTTTCAATGGAGAGAATGGAGGTGAGGCAAACGACGAGGAACTCTTGGCGCTACTTCGAGGTGTTTCGGCAAAGAGTGCCAGTGCGGATCGGTTTGCCGACGACAATGACGATGCCGTCCCAGAACCGGATGCTTTTGTTGCTGCACCTCCACCGGCTCCAGCGCCTCGCAATCGACGTGACCCCAACGAAGTTCCGCCATGGAAGCAAAAAAAAAACAAGCCCAAGCCCGCCACGCAAAAAGAAAATGAACCGGCGCCAGCTCCCGAACCAGCACCATTCATGGCAGGTGGAAACTTCAAACAAGAATCTAATTTTAATGGCGAAAATGGTGGTGAAGCAAATGATGAAGAGTTGCTTGCTTTACTACGAGGAGTCTCCGCCAAGAGTGCCAGTGCGGATCGATTTGCTGCCGATGATGATAATGATGGTAGTGCAGGCCAAGAACAAGCTATTCCTGAACCAGCTCCTGCACCAAAGCCAAAGCCAACCCTCAGCAGAAACCGACGAGACCCGAACGAAGTCCCTCCGTGGAAGCGAGGTAAGGCCAAAGCGAAACCTACAACTACACCAAAGGCCGAACCAACACCGGCTCCAGCGCCAGCGCCGGTCATGGGAGGTGGCAACTTCAAACAGGAATCGACATTCTCTGGAGAAAATGGAGGTGACGCCAACGATGAAGAGCTTTTAGCCTTGTTGCGGGGTGTATCCGCAAAGAGCTCCAGTGCCGCCCGATTCGCTGACGATGATGGTGGAGGAACAGGTTCTTTTCAAGAACAAGCTGCTCCAGCTCCGGCACCAGTCGCTCCACCGAAACCAGTAATCAGAAGTGCCCCTGCTCCCTCCCCTCCAAAGAGCCAACCTGCTCCAGTCCCAGCGCCACAACCTGCGCCAGTCATGGGAGGCGGAAACTTCAAACAGGAGTCTACCTTTTCTGGCGAGCGTGGTGGCGACGCCAACGATGAAGAATTACTCGCATTGTTGCGTGGTGTATCAGCAAAGACCGGTTCGAGTCGCTTTGGAGAAGAGCCCACGCCGCCTGTTGAGGCTCCAGCGCCCGCTCCTGCACCAGTGGCCAAACCGCCACCACCCTTGTCCGGAACTCCATTTGATCCAAATCCACCTCCAACTCCTTTCGCAAGTGCTGGAGGAGACCAAGACGAAATCGTTGTTACAAGAGAAGACCTTCCGACGGCACTTTCAAGCAGTGATTGGAAAGTACGGAAAAAGTCTTACGTTTTGCTTTCGGAGCTTATTGTTCACTCAGGAGGATCACAGGCACCAACGGGAGCGGTGAATGCCAATCAAATTTATCCTGGGCTTGACGATATGATAGCATCCACTTGTTTGATGGAGAAGAATGCTAATGCACTGGAGTCTGCCATGGAAATGTCTACCGCATATGCCGACTACTGTCGAGGAGGTATGGATGCAGAGCGAGCAGAGCAGATGACAACTTCTCTCATCAAAGGGACTGGGTTCACAAGTCCAAGACCAGCAAGTGCACGAGTAGCAGAAGCATTGGTCCTCAAAATAATGGAAGTTGGAAGCAGCGCCGACTCACTGAATGCCGTCATTGGGGTCCTCATGGATCAAGGATTTGCGTCACGAAAACCCAAGATTGTTCAAATGTCCTGTAATCTGATATTGAAGGCAGCTCAGGGGTTTGGTGCCGCTTGCTTGCCACTAGC
The DNA here is from genome assembly GCA_933822405.4 of Cylindrotheca closterium. Classification (NCBI taxonomy): domain Eukaryota; phylum Bacillariophyta; class Bacillariophyceae; order Bacillariales; family Bacillariaceae; genus Cylindrotheca; species Cylindrotheca closterium. The sequence continues at coordinate 273,443 of CAKOGP040001814.1, read as the reverse complement.
TGCTATTTCCCAAAGCATGCCAAAACTGCTGTCACATGCCAACAAGAAGATTCGAGATGTTGCATTGGAAATCGTTGCGGAACTTTGTCGAGCCTTGGGTTCCAAGGATCCTCTCGAAGAGATTATCAGCAAACTGAAGAAAGCACAAGAAGCCGACCTGGATGACATGCTTGAGAAGCAACCACAGCCCAATCCTCCACAAATTGGTCTTCGCTGCAACAGAGTAGCCGGAGGGAACCAAGCTGCTGAATCTCCTGGAGATGCCCTTGCCGCATTGCAAGCCAGCGCCAAAGAGCTCGAGGCGGAGCGATTTGCCAAGCGACCTGAAGTGGATCTCTTTGCAGAACTCCGTCAGGTGGACTATGCTGGAAAACTCAAGTTGGCAAAATGGAACGAGAAGGTTGCCGGTTTGACAATGATATTGGAAGCTGGTGGAGAAACTCCATACAAGCTCAAGCAGCCGTCTTCCTCCATCAATTACGTCCCACTGATAAGTGAAATGAAAGCCATTTTGTCTCATACGCACTTTGCGGTCGTGTCAAAGGCAATGGAGGTGCTGTCGATGTTGGCGCAAGGAGTTGGGGCAAAACTGTATCCAAACCTACGACCTTTGATGCCAAAGTTGTTTCAGTTGTCCAAGGATAAGAAATTGATCAAGTCAACATCTGCATGTCTGGACGCATTATTCGGGAATGTGATTTCCTTTGATCACATTTTAGAGGAGGAGTATGCAATCAAGGAAGCCTTGGAAGAACGCAAGCAAAAGAATGCATTGGCTAGAACCAATGCGTTGGACTTTTTGACCCGATGCGTGACGCGACGAGAAACGGCTGGTCCACGGGGAGCACTAGACCCATCAACTGCAAAAGAGTCGGCAAATCTGGCTAGCTTGAAGCTGAAGGATACTGATGCCAATGTGCGAAAGGCAGCTGTCAGAACGCTCAAGGAACTTCAATCTGTGGAGGACCCAGAAATTCAAAATTCTGTGGAGAGCGTAATTGAAGAGTTGGAGACTTCCAACCCGCGTGTTTACAAGCAACTTTCTGGGAGCAGCGGTGGGGCTCCCAAACCGACCAGGACTTCAAAGGCGAGTCCGCCATCGTCACCAGTCAAAAGGGCGTCGGCCACATCTCGCTCCAAGGTAAAGACCACACCAGCTGCTCCGCCTCCTCCTGTTGCAAAGAAGGCCCCGACACCACCTCCCAAAGCGAGACCAGCTGCTGCACCTTTCAATGTTGAATCTGGGGACATACCTACCACCGAGGAAGCCATTGCAAGATGTTCATCCTTGGATATTCCACCATGGGAGACAGACGAGGACAACGGTGACACTATTTCCGGAATACAATGTAAGTTTTCCACAATTATTATGCGCCATTGAAGCGTTCATTTCACGCTGCTCATACGTGTTTTCGTTAGCATCCAAATGGCAGTGTCGTCAGGCGGCCATAAAAGGATTGGCGAACTTTGTCTCCAATCGCGAAGTTTTGTCATCTCCATCAGAGAGTGTATTGGAAGCTAATTGCATTGTGGTGCTGGTAAAAGAGCATACTCGAGGTTTCAAAGAGTCGAACTTCAATGTCACTAAGGCTATTATGGAATTATTCCTTGCGTTGTGTGACTATCATGAAAAGGCCGGTATCCCGTTTTTGGAATGGGCTTCGGCCGATGCAGCTACGCTGGCGACTGAGAAAATTGCTGACAGGAAGCTTTCAAGCTTTGCCAAAGAGTTGCTGTCTAGTTTGTGTGTTGTTCGTATGCCTTCAGAAATCCACATGATTTGCTACGAAGCCATCAAAAAGATCAGAGCTCCTGCTGCTCACGAAGAATTGGCGAAATGGATTCAACATTTCTGCAATGAATTCGGAGCTGCATCACTTGGCTCTAGCGTTAGCGAAGCTGTGCCCTATTTGGTGGAGGTGAGTTATGCCATTCCCTATTATCACGTTATTGTCAGACTTGAACTCATCTGAACTTTCCATTTGTATGCAGGGGTGCAAGTCGAAGAATGCTAAGGTAAAGAAGGAATCACTTTCAGCAGCTGGGCTATTGCACATTCAGTTAGGACCAATTGTTCGGCCGGTTGCGTATACTGCCGCGGGCAAGGATGATTCAATTCGTTCTTTGTTAGAGAAAACTTTTGAAGATAATCCGCATGATCCATCCTTCGCGGCCACGCAATGGCCAAAAAGTAGCATCTGTGTCGGCTTGGACGGCAAAGGTGATGGATCCGATGCGGATGCTGGATTCGGACTGGATATACCCAAGATGGATTTGTTTGCAGAGTTACCTAACGACTGCATTGATAAGATGGTAAGCGATGCTGGAGTTATCGAAGAAGCTAAAAACGACTCGATCTCCCTAACATTTGACTTTTCCCAAATCACAATCAGGGATCGAAAGAAAGCAAGACGTCGTGGAAGGCCAGAAAGGCAGCCATGGAGGATGTATCTAGCGCACTGAAGCAATGCAATGGTCTATTGGATACAACGAACATAAAACAACTAGTTGCCCTCTGTCGCGAGCTGTGCGAACGCCTCTCAGATACACAAAGCAATTTGAAGCCTGTCGCAGCTCGTCTCCTTGGCACCGTACTCTCATTAGTTGACGCTCCGGCGCAAGTAAAACTTGGCAAAGTTATTTATGCGCCACTGATCAATTCTGCAATGAATGAAAACAAAAAGGCGATGCATGATGCTGCAATGGAGGCATTGCAAAAAGCCACAACTCTGCATCCTATTGAGGGAGAAGGGATCAACAGCCAGGTCATCATTCCCTTTGTGTCTGCGCTCGCGATGGTTCTTGATGAATCGGAGTTTAAGGTATGTCTTGGAGCTTCGCATTAATCGGGTCTTGCCATGTTTCTCACTTTAGCATTCTTAATCACCAGGCAAGCGGCCTTTCGGATGTCCTCAACTTGACACAGACATTTGCGGATGACCTACCAAATCTTGATAACGTCGCCTCGCAACGTGGAGAAACTGTTGGAGGCCGATTTGCAACAGTTATTGTCGATGGATTAACATCTCCAAAGGCAGATATTAGAGCTGCCTCGGAGGCTTTGCTTCAAGCTTGCGTGGACAAGGAAGTGTTCGATATTTCGACTGCAAAACGAAGCGCCAGCAGACTAAAACCTGCAAAACAAAGATCTATTGGTCCCATCTTGGCAAGAATGTCAGCATTAGACGAACCAAGCGAATCACAAGAGGTGGAGAAAGGAACCATATCTACTAGAGCTATTGGGAGAAGATCTCAGACTACAACTTCTAGGAGATCCATTGCTCCACCCAATGCAACCACAAGGAAAACGAATAATAATGGCCGTGGCCGTCAGCAGGAAGCCGTATCGGAAACCCTAGAATCAGCGCATCCTTTGATTGGACTTGGGGCCGATACAGGAAAGCAAAAGTCAGCTTCGGCGATGCGACTGATGACTTGGCCAGAATACCCGGACGAACCAAGCGCAAATACGTATTTCACTGGATTGAAGAAAACTTGGTCACCACTACTCCCCCCTGACTCAGTGAAGGTCCTCTTCCCTGCAGGAGGCATTCGCAGGCATGATGATGCGAAAGCAGGTTGCGATCTTTTGAAGCGTGCCATTGAATTGGACAAGGCTGGAGAAGGTACCGCAGTATCTGACCAGTTTGGGATAATATTGAAGTGGTCAGTCTACGTCCTTTGCCGAAAAGAAACCACTGCTGGACTTCAAGAGCTACTATCTTTCTTCTCCGAACTGTTCTTGCACATGATGGACATAAATCACGAACTCACTGATTCCGAATCCGGTATCTTGTTGCCTTTCATTTGGGACAAATACAGTGCTGCGAAGGTGCGTTTGTTGAGATAGCACTACTGTTATCAACTCATGCCGAATCTTACTTTTCTTTTTCATAGGGTCGTTTCAAGGATACATACATGGAATTGCTGGATCTTTGCACTTCCGAGGCGCTATGTCCTCCAAAGAAGCTAGGTCCACTTGTCTGTGTACCAGTGCTTGAAGCATCTCCTTATCCACATGCACGAGTTCTTGCTTGCAGAGAATGTTACGACTGCGTCGAAAAGATCGGTCTCAGTGGCATTGGGAAAAGAGGAACACTTGCCTTGGCGAAGGCTCTGTCGGAAGAAAAGCTGCTTGAGAATCGAAATGCATATCTGGATTTGATGGAATCGTTGCTATTGAGAATGAATGGGGACATGCAGCGTTTGGCGAGAATCTGTGGTTCGTCATTATCTGCCAAGGCTCGTGATTTGCTCGAGGAAAGAGTTACGTCTGGTGGTGGTTCCAAGCCCACCTCTGGAACAGAGAGCTTACGGCGGACTCAGAAGCCCAGAGGGTCACCGAACCGTGAAATACCGAGTCCTCAAAAGATTCCGAGAAGCCCAACTTTCGCCAAAAACAAAACAATAGTTCCTAGGAGTCCGACCTTTGAACCAGCGAAATCAAAGGGTGTTTCAGGGGGGTACAACTCAGCTTTTGGCGATGAGTTGCCTGCACTTGGACTTCGTGACTCCCCCAGGACCACTCAATCATCTCGTCTTTCACAAGGCCCATCAAGCTACTCGCAAGGAATGCGCCGTGGCAGTGCCAAGCTCGACGTAGATTCAGCAAACGATATTCTATCAAACCTTCTTGATGCCGAAGAAATGCTGGAGGGTACTGGTGGAATTGCAAGGTCAAATTCAATTGCTTCTTCAAAGTCTTCTATACCGGAAACAAATTCTCAAAGCAAATCCACAAAGCTCTTTTCGGTGCCTACCCAGATGTCAGCGGCAGCCGCTATGGACAAACCAGATTCTTCAAATTCAGCATCCACGGAAATCGGCGCGGCAGCTTCTCTTCGCGCTCGCCTTCTCAAGATCCGTGAAAAGACCAAAGTCACAATCGATACTATTGAGGTAGAGGAAGAAGCTCCTCAAGACAAGTTTGGCTTATCCACAACATTTTCGCAAGAAACTTCTTCATCGACCGCAACTGGACCAGAGAAAGCGTTGTCTCCCGTGCGTGGTATCCCGTTTGACAACGATTTGTATTCTCAGGGCGAGCCACGAGAACGCTTGAGCGCTTTCCTCGATACACTCTCGTCTTTGATTGCGAAGAAATCGCCTCTTCAAGAAGATGACGACGATATCTTTGCAACCACTGATGTCTTGAAGACTATTCATGCAGCAGTGTCTGGACAAGCAAACCTTGCAGTCGATCTGTCATCAAGTGACGTAACTCACCTCCGTGTGGAGATCGCGGATCGCGCCAGTGATGTTGTAGCGGCATTGACCAGGTAAGTATCCTTATGAGTACCAAAATTCTGGTAATCGAAAATTCTCTAACAAGTGCGCGATGTTAGGTTAATTGGGTTCGGCTTTGACTGCCACGATTCAAGGTGTTCTGCTGGAATGTCAGTTCCTCTTTTGTCTGTAAACCTAGCCTCTTTGATGGCCATTTTTAGATCAGATGATTTGGCGAAAAAGGTAGCTGTGGACGATTTGACGCTCTTGATACGAGAGGCAGGGAAAGCTCTACTTGACAAAAGACTTGCCACTTCTTCTTCTGTACCGGAGGGATCAAAACTAGACGACGCGACAAGCACGCAGATGGTTCGAGCTATCAACAAGGTGAGTTTCGAAAATTGGGCTGTGAAGTTCTCGTTCAAAAATTCCAAATCTGACACCTTCTATCTTTCTCCAGCTTGCGGTCCAAGCAGCTACTGGTACCAAAAGGGATATTTCCTTCCAAGCTTTGATTGCTTTGCAACAGCAACTATCAATGAATGCGAAGAATTCTGATGAATCGATGTTCAATAGTCGGCTGTCGAGAGTAATTGCCAAACTGTTCTCGCGAGTCATCAAAGCTGAAGAGGGCACCCCTGAGCCATACAATTCAGGCGAATTTGACATAGAATCTATTCTTTGTTGCCTCGAAGATTCGCTGGATGCTACTTTATCTGATGGCGCTGGCGCTGGAGGGAACCGAAATCTGGCGATGTTGCTCATGACGTCCATGTTGAAAGCACGCGGGGAAAGCTTTTCGCTGCGCAGTCAGATGGATGAACTAGGAATAGATTCCCAATCATCGGAGCTTGGCAAACTTCTTACTTCATGCGCAACAGACCTTGGAATCTATCCAGGATCACCAGCGAGAGGAACTCCTACCGGTGTTGCTACGCGGGATGTGAGTGCCCTTGTATCTGCCGTCGGAAGTGCACAGGGAGAAGAGCGAGAAAAAGCAATATCAGCACTTCGGGGCTATACTGACATGTATGGAAATGCGGATTTGATGGAACATTTGGAGCAAGTGTCAGATACGTTCCGGGAGTTCATTTTGGAACAGCTATCTCTGAAAGCCAGCGATGTGGATGCTGCGCCAGCTGCCACAGCATCAGAGTCGATGACTGCCAGGATTAAGAGTCTCCGCTCGAAGTTGAATGGAACGGATTCAGCTGGACAACCCGTTGCCGAAACAGTACCTCCTGCAGAAGACTCCGCACCAACTGTTCGGGCATTTCGGGCGAGATTGGCGGCAGCGCAAGAAAAGAGGGGTTCAGGTTCAAGTTCTGTCAACAGTGTCGAAGAACCAGCAACGCAACCTGCTGAATCACGCGCAGCAGCCCTTCGAGCTAGATTGCAAAAAGTGAAACAACAGACTACAGAATAATCAATAATATGATTGAGCTAGTCCTATCATAGAAGCTGTTAATATTAATACTGACCAACATATGAAAGTGGGATGACTGCAATCGAGCCATTCACACAAACTCAGTTATTTTCTCTAGAGATAATTGATCATCTCTAGAACCGCGGCGACGAGCGATAGCTTTTGTTTGACATTGAATTGCTTGGCTCTAGAGGCTTGTTCAATGCTTCAATTAATAACTCGGCTGGAAGCTCCACGTTTTTACCATTCCTCTGGACCAAGCGTTCGATAGCATCGGCCATGGTTTCTTCTTGTAGATCCGAAATTCTTGCCTTCAGATTCGCAATTTCAGGTTTGAGCGCAGATGCTGACACATCATCACAATAATAATCATCTTCGTCTTCGGAATCGAATGCAACAGCACAATCTGCGATAGCCTTTTTGGTTTCAGCTGTGCATGTCCTTCTTGTGCCTGGTGTAACAATCATAGAGTCGTCGCTTGTTTTCTTCTTCTTGTTGTTGTAAGAGCGTTTGGCGACTTTGAGTTCTGTTTTGCATGTCGATTTGCATTCCGGCGGTCCAGTTGTCGGACCAGGGCAAAAAGCCAACACAACCCACAAGAAGTCTTGCACCACTTTCTTGACAGTTTATGTTTGCAAGTGAACTTCTTTCTCTGCTTTGTTGTTGGTGGTGAAGGAGTCGCAACAACCGCCGCACCAGCTGCCTTCCTCCTCCTTCTCGTGCTTCCCGCCATTGTACTATACAAATGTATGGCACGACATATTTCATAATCTCGATGTCAAATATATTGGCGCACACTTTTTGATTTGGGGGGGCCATGATGGAAACTAAGAAAGTCCCAAAAACTCCAACGTTTTCATTTCGGCACGCGCGCATCATTTCAATTTCGCATGCATGACGAAATTTCATCATCACATTACAAAAAAATAACACACAGTATCATAGGTATAGCCATGACAAATGAAAGCAAAGTAGCGTCACTACAAAACACAACAGCACCATTGGACGCAACTACCGATGCATCTTCTAACCCAAGGAGTGGCCTTGAAAGCCTCGCTTCTGGTGCGTCGGCTGTGGGACCTATTTGCCCTCTGTGCGAAAAAGAAGTTACAGTACGTTGCCATGATATTTGAAGCAATACTGCTTCATTTAGGAACTAGATCCCTCGTAAATAAGTGCGCTCAGGCGGCACTGTGTGGCGCATCACCAAGATGGCTATTTGCTTTGGAATGTTGTACCCGATTCCGGAAAGGCGAAAGACGATATTGACAAAGTGCTTCAGCAAGCATTGGTAGCAGGTTGGCGGCTGTTTCCACTTGATCCTGATCTCGACATGGCATCATTTGATCATTGGGATGCATGCGATTTATTTATTTCTTTTTTTTACGCATTGCTAGTGCTATTGCGTGGATCAAATGGTGCCTATCAAGAGGGACGAAAATTCGGAATCGGGTCCAAAATTTCGCCCAGGTCAGGGAAGACGCTGATGGAACCTTGACATATTATCGATTGCTTGCTATAGAATACCGAGGTACATGAACACGGACGCATACAAGGAAGAGTACGAAACCACCAAGCCGGGAAAACGGATAAATGAATTGCAACTTTTGGCGTTCGAATTGGGTCGCTTCCGACCACGCAGCTCCCTGTTCTATCGGCCTGGATTACCTTCATCGAGCACAGTCACGATGTAATGTCAGGGAAGTACAGTATCGCTCAAGATAAGCTGGACGAAACGTCAAAGCGGCTAAGATTTCAGTACACTGCCTGGCAGCACTTGCTTTTTGTTTGTGCCCAAGAAATGTCGTCAAGTGCTCAGTCTTCAGGCGCTCATAAGAGGATAATACTGGTGGTGGTGATACGTCTCGAGTCTTGCCCTCATAGTTGCAACGTCTTTCTGTGGGACGAAGAGTCGTTCTAATGTTTTGGATTGTCCTGCTTCTGCCACTGTCATGGCGTCAAGAAGAGATTTTGATTTGTTGGATACTGCTTGAGCAAAGCAGAGATTTTGGTCATAGGAAGCGGTTTCTCGCTTTTGAGATTGTTTGAGCAAATATATTGCGGTCTTCTGTGATTTGCTCGCATACATTATAAATGTGACAGGTGTCTCTGCCACTGAGGACATTATTGGGCGGCGTTCCTTCTAAATCCAGCGTCTCTGCTTCCGTAAAGTGTGGTGGCAGCCTTGTAGTCTCTACAATAATAAGAGTCCCCTGAGGTCTTCCTTTTCTCGGCCAAATGCAATGGTACCTACTCTTAATAGACACTAAGAAAGTCCCACAATTCCCAAGGAACTTTTGTCGATAAATGTTTGTCGAAAAGTTACGATTAACATTTTGCTTTGGTGGCGACAACGCAATTATTAATATTTCGGAGTTTATTGTTTTTCATGTTCGACAGTAGACACCACTTCGGTTTTCAATCGCCGACAAATCGCAACGCTTCCACCATCACCCTACACCAAGCTACGCAGTACATGTATACAGATAGATAGATGGGTTTCAAACCAAGACCTGCACCACCTCCGCCCCCACCGGGTCCCAATCTGGGCACTGCAGGAAAGAAGATAACGCGAGGCTTTGTGGAAAAGAGGACATCCACAGTTGCCAGTCCTGGATTCTTGACCAGAAAGAGCAGTGTGACAACTCCGAACAAACCTGATACCATCAAGCAAAGCAATCTAGAAGAAGAGCGACCCAAAAGCTTGAGGAGTGTGCGATCCCGCAATAGCTCCATCCCGCCGAGTGGAGAAGAAGAACGACCTAAAAGCTTGAGGAGTCTGCGGCCGAGCAAGGGCACTAATGCTACGCCAAGCCGGCACTCGAGCCTTACAACCTCTGGGTCTGCTGGTGCTGCTGCTTCCAAACCTATCCGGCAATCGAGCTTTACAGCTTCTGGGTCTGCTGGCGCTGCTGGTGCTTCCACACTTCGCCGGCAATCGAGCGTTACAACTTCTGGTTCTGCTGCTGCTTCCACACCTCGTCGGCAATCAAGCTTTACCGCTTCTGGGTCTGCTGCTGCTGCTGCTTCCACGCCTCGCAATTCCACAAAGAAAACCGTGTTTCGTAACAAAGTCTTTCAGAATGGAGTACTTCTATACGAATGGGATCAGAATCCCAAGTTTGTTTCCATTTATTATCCCACTCCGAATGCTGATTTTACAGCGTTCTGCAACATTTTCGAAGGGTACGTACCTTTGGCATTTTATCTCTGACCCAAGTATGAACTCTTCTAATCTATTTTCCTTTCTCAATCAATAAACAATATAGACTCGTCCAGCTGGGAACCAAACCCAAAGGACTGCCTACCAAGTGGTTTTTGAGTCACGACACGGGTGGTCAAGTCGACGTGGAAGAATCTTCCTGGAAACAGTGCAAACAACATTGCAAGATTATTCTGGCCAAGGAAAACAAGGGCAGCACCTGGGCCCGCGCCCTCAAAGACGACCGAGTGGACGATGTCCAAACCATCCAAAAGGCTCGGTCAATGTCACCATCCATCATGAAACAAAAAGTAAGTCAACAACGTCGACGATCCAATGATGATGACAATGATGGAGATATGCATGATGATTTGCCACCAGAAAGACGAAAGAGCAGTCAATCACCATCCAGCATGAAACAGGAAGTACTGCAACGGAGAAGATCCAATGACGACGATGTCAATAATGATGCCGATGATTTGCCACCCGAAAGACAAAGAAGTTGTCGATCTCTTCGTAGCAGAAGATCCAATGATGACGATGATAATCTAGAGGACGATGACTTGGAAGCGAGACCAGCGCGCCGTCTCAGCAGGAGATCCAAAGACTCGAATAAACAGGATGATGATGAAGACGTCGGAGGAGAGCGAAAGAGGAGGGAAGGCAGAAGGAGGCCTGGAAACAGCCGCCTCGTGAATCGTCGCTCCAGCAGCCATGATGCTTTCGATTTGAACGAACCAGGTGAAGAACAACCACAACCCAAACCAAGGAGAAACAAGTCTAGCAATTGTGCCCCGCCTAGGAGAAAGTCTACCAATGGTCCACCGCCTAGAAGATCGAGATCCAGCGCTTCCGCAACAGCAGCCAAGAAACCAATGCCTGCTGTCATTTTTGTCGATCCCAACAAGGTAGTAGAAGAACCGAAAAAGATGCAACGGCCAACAAGCAGGCGAGCATCTAATTTTGCCAATGGTCGTTCCAGGAGTTGTGATAGCATTGACGAGGAACTTGTTCCACCAGAGAATATCGAAGTGGATATGAATTCGGATCTCGTGTCAGTTCTTGGAGCCTAAGGTTATAGGCGACAGGAACGAAACCGCTACATTTTAAACTGCTTTTGATGTTAATGTTGTGTAAAATAGTACTCTAGGAACGGCCGGGAAATAGAAATTTAGCATACAATTCTTGGGAGTAAATATTGATTTTCCCGGCCTTTCTAGACGTAATGATGATAGACAGTGCACAGTAACTGAAACTACTGTATCTTTTAATCAAGAGCAGACCATCGACTCGTTCGACTGAGTCATTGGTGGCACGTGCTTCGCAACTTCAACAAGATTCGACAAAAATTTGATTCTCCTCTTCTTGTCACGCTGTCATACAATACACAAGCGAAGATGATGTCGAGGACATTTAGGATTCTTGCTGCTTTCACTTGCCTGTTTCAGCCCTCGCTTGCTCAGGGAAATGAATGTGTGGACGATGACACTCAGATTGCACTAATGGGAGCCCAACAGGGTCGAAATGACATGACAGCCTGCATCGATGTCATGGAAGGTTGCAACATTCAAAATCATTTAGGAGATTCCTTACGAGAGATCTGTTGTAAAACGTGTTCCGACTACGACCCGAACAAACCAGCTGTGGCAACGCAACTCCCCAGCCCAGGCGAAACCGTTCAAGTCTATCTTTTGGCAGGTCAATCCGAATGCACAGGCCAAGCAGGAGTCGGCGAGTTGACTGCTGATCCTCAAAGGTATCCCGAGTTGCAAGGCGAGATTTCTGGAGTTTGGTTTGCTGGCTACGCTAGTCCCGCTGCTGTCGACCGTTTTTTCATTGCTCCCATGAAAGCCGGAAGAGACCGGACTCTGTTTGGACCTGAAATCTCCTTTGGGGAACGCATGCACGCGGTGACAGGCAGGCCAACCATGGTGATGAAGTACTGTTCGGGTGGTACAAATACCCACTCTCATTGGAACCCATTCAATAGACGAAATATGTGGGATACGTCTGCCGACGATGGGACAGCTCAGTGGATGGCAACCAATGGTGGCCTCGACTTTGCTACCAAAAAGACTCAATTTAAGAATATGGTGTACACGATTCGACGAACACAGGAGGCCTTATTGAATGCTGGAATTCTTTTCAATTGGGCGGGTATCGTTTGGGTTCAAGGACAAGCCGATCTCAAGGGTGGAGATCCTGTCTGGAAACTATTTGGCGAGGGTACGGCTCGAGTCTGGGACGGCTTTCGACGAGAAGTTGGACGAGACGTCCCGATTATTGACACTGGTTCCAACACCCACAATCAATTGCAGAGCGGAAAGGAATACGCGACTCAACTAGTCAAGGGGTGCAAGGCCAAGAATGTTGAATTTGCCCTCGCTTCCAACGACGACACTGCATCGGATTGCGTTGTGTCAGCCTCGACTCCATGCTTTGATTCGCCCAACTTGCATCTGAATGCAGGCCCCCTATTGTTTTATGGATACGATCCTTTGTTTCCAGCAGGAGAACGAAAATGTGAAGATCGTAGCACCTGCAAAGAATTTGAATGGTATCGCAAGTACCCAACCAACATTCACAGTGGATACGAGGGTATGATTTTGAAGGGCCGCATGCTGGCGAATGCCTTTGTTAGTGAGTTTACGGACTACACGTTGCCGTCTTCATACCTTCATTCAGATCCCGCTGCTTTGTATCCATGGAAACCATGTGCTACTGGGACACTACCTTCCGAGGGGAACTACTGTTGGATCGACTACCGGGATGAGAGCATGATGATCAAACCTTCCTCCGAGTTATGTTCTTATTCTCAGAATATCGTCATCGACGACAGTAATGGACCTTATGGAGACCAGAACAATGGCATAACAGATGACAGCGGCAAAGGTGACGGCAGCACTAACAATGGCAACAATGACAACATCTTCGACCAAGACTTCATAGAGGACGATGACTTCGACGACGACTTTGACGACGACCTTGATGACGACTTTTACTACGGAATTGGAGGTATGGAAGATACTTCGGCTGGAAATGGTCGGGGTAGGGGTCTCCTGGTGGTTTTAGGTACTGTCATGTTCTTCCTGCTTCAGCCGTTCACGTTGTGATCACTATGAATGAATGACGAAGGGTGTTACCTTCCCAAGTCATCTGAATCTCCTTTGTAGAGGAATCATCATGGTTCCAAGGGAGAAAAGCCAAAGTTATGGCTAACAAGCCGAAGGCTCGCATCCTTTCTATTTCTGGACCTGATTGCTATTGCGAAGCAACCAGTGTCGGACTAGCTACCTGGACAGCATTTAGTCGCTACAGTGGAGCAAACAAGGACAATTCCGCCCGTTGCATTGTTACGAATGTGATCACTATGCCATGTGTATTGTGTTTGTCTAAGAAGCACCATGAGGGGAATCAAGATATAAAAAATATCGCAGTACTACCTATCAAAAAGTGGCTCAATTCTTGCGATGACTATTATATGGTTCAGCACTTTGGTCACTCATATTCGTCATAAGCGGCTTCGGCATTGTGTCTGTCTATCTTTCGAGCCATTAGAAATACCATGGGGGTGATTAACATATAAAAGATATCGCAGTACTAGGTACCTACTGTATTTTTAAATGTCAGTGAACTCAATTCGTGCGATGAAAATTCTGGTTTGGCACTATACTTCGGTCACTCATCATGTTCGTCAGTTTCTGTACTGTAGAAAAAGCAGTTTCGGCATAAAATTTTTGTGAGCGAGAATCTTTTAAAATATGGATTGCTAAGCTCATAGCCGACAACAAACACCTCCATCAACTCAGATGATACTATCCCATTTGATTTTTTCTGCTCTCGCTTGCGTCTTTCTCACCGCAAGTAGGGTATCTGCGTGTGTCGACGATGACGAACGGATCGCGCAGTTGGCAGCTCAGCAGGGTCGGGATGACATTAGTGCTTGTGTCGACGTTCTTGGAGGGTGCAGCCTTCCGAATCAATTGGGCCAAGTCTTGAGGCAAGTCTGCTGCCAAACTTGCGCGGATAACGATGCCGGAAATTCAGGAGTTGAAACCTCACTTCCTGGCACTGAAGAAACCATCCAAGTATACCTCTTGGGAGGACAATCCGAATGTGTGGGTCAGGCTGAAGCAACAGACTTGGATGCAGATTCTCAAGGATACCCTGAACTACAAGGTGATATTCCTGGAGTTTGGTTTGCTGGCTATGCTAGCCCCGCCTCAACAAGTCGCTTCTTTATTGCTCCAATGAACGCTGGAACAGACAGAAGTATGTTTGGACCTGAGATCTCCTTTGGTGAACGGATATATGATGTCACTGGCAAACGAACTTTGGTGATGAAATACTGCGTCGGTGGCACCAATGTGTTTTCTCAATGGAATCCAGAACAACAAGACAACATGTGGGATACGAGTGCGGATGACGGAACCGCTCAATGGATGGCAGAAAATGCTGGTCTCAATTTTAACTCCAAGAATCATCTATTCAAGAATATGGTATATACCATTCGAAGAACCAAGGAGGCCTTGACAAGTGGAGGTGTCCCTTACGAATGGGCTGGTATTGTATGGGTCCAAGGTCAAAGCGACTTGGGGGCTGGTGATTGGAAGTTCTTTGGAGAAAACACAGCTCGTGTCTGGAATGGCTTTCGTCAGCACATTGGGAGCAATGATGACGTCCCTATCATTGACACTGGTTCCACCACCCACAATCAACTGAAGAGCGGAAAGGAATATGCCACTCAAATAGTCAAGGGTTGCAAGGCCAAGAACGTCGAGTTTGCCCTGGCTTCCAACGAGGATACTTCCAGCGACTGCATACCAGGACCTGGTACTCTTTGCCCGGATGCACCCAACTTGCATCTGAATTTGGGCCCATTCTTATACTATGGTTATGATCCTGCCTTTCCGGATGCTCAGAAGAATTGTCAAGTCTGCGACGAGTTCCATTGGTATCGGAGGTATCCCACAAATCTTCACAGGTAAGAAATCTGATGGTTGCTGCTGCATGTAGCAAACAATTACAGTACTCAATATTCCATTGCTTGTCGTTTTAGTGCCTACGAGGGAATGATTTTGAAGGGTCGCATGTTGGCCAATGCCTTTCTTCGAGAATTTAGTAACATTGACACCACCACCATCATAATTGAAGAAGATCCGGCAATCCGCTTTCCCTGGAACCGGTGCCCTGACGGTACATTACCTTCCGCTGGAAACTTTTGCTGGATTGACTACCGTGACGGGAGTGTGATGAATGAGCCTTGCACCAATGATGGTAGTGGGAATACTTCTAGTCCAGATGAATCATCTTCTACTGTCGTAGATTCAACAATGATGGGACAAGGACTTGGAATGATTTCGGTAACTGTCATTGTACTTTTCTTTGTCATCTAGAAGTCTACATAGTTGTAAAGAGCAATAAGATTAATAACAGCAAACAGCAATAGTGCTAATGGGGTAGCGGTGATTGAGATTCACTCACTCTCCTAAGAGTACTTCATTTTGGATATTTTGGAATCTCCAAGAAGCTTCCAAACACGCCCAAGACATGTCTGTCCCGCGCCCGCAGTCTTGCGTTTGTCGTTGCGAAAACAATAGATTCAGTTCTGAATATTTTGCATTGGCTAATATCTTTAACGAAGAACAAGAATTCTCTGTGGGGTTTTGCAGGCGCGTTTCGGCCCATGCATGAGAAGGAGTCCCCTCTCCGAGAGGATCGTGTCAACGGCCAAACTTAGCATATCTTTGTTGGTGTCGTGAAAGCGACAAAGAGACAACAAGGGCGTTGATTGAAAAAGACAAGTCCCACACCAGTCTTTCGACCCTTCTACAACCACCATTCGAATCGTCTTCCTGGAAGTCCCACTTTCTTGCGTTCATTCGATCAATTGGTACCCATTTGAGTGCATTGATATCTTTTACGTAAATTATTGCTGTAGACGAAGTACCGGACACGAACTCAATCAACACGACCTGAAAAACAAACCGTGGGTGACCAACAACCTTGTATTGATATCCAAATCAGAAGACAGATAGCATCCTTACTGACTCGTGCACAGTAAAGAAAGATAGCCAAAAGCCTAGATTTGAGTAGTTAGGATCTCCTTGTAAGAAACGAGAATACTGAAATCAGGATTGGAAAAAATAAAAAGAGTCCGAATCCTATCAAATCTCGAGACAGGTACACTACATGGCTTCAGTTACAGCTGCCCCATCATCATCAACCAACGATACTGAAGCAGACAAGGCCAAAGAGATAATGTCCGCAACCGCAGAAGCCCCGGCCACTGCTTCCGTAGACGAAGAGCAAAATATTTCGTACTCGGCGGAGCGAATAATTGGAAATGGAAGTTTTGGAGTGGTCTTTGAAGCCAAGGTGGTGGAGACGGGGGAAGTGGTGGCCATTAAAAAGGTACTGCAGGATAAGCGATTCAAGAATAGGGAGCTGCAAATAATGCGACAATTGGTGAAGGATGCGCACACGAACGTGGTTGCTTTAAGGCACTGCTTTTATTCACAGGTATGTTTCAGGTGGAGCATTGGAAGGTGATGTCATTGGATGACCGCCAACACACACACCTATACAACGTATACAAATCATTCTCTCACCAACTCTCATCTGCTTGCTTCATATCTTAGGGTGAAAAGGCTGAGGATCTGTATCTGAACTTGGTGTTGGAGTTTGTTCCTGAGACAGTATACTCAATTAGTAGACGGCATCACAAACACAACATCCCACTACCGCTGCTCTATGTCAAGCTATACTTGTATCAACTGTCTCGAGCGCTGGCTCATATTCACACAATTGGAATATGCCATCGGGATATTAAACCTCAGAATCTGTTGGTAAATCCAAAGAATCAACAATTGAAGCTTTGTGATTTTGGTTCTGCCAAAGCGCTGGTGAAGGGGGAACCAAATGTATCTTATATTTGCTCCCGTTACTATCGGGCTCCAGAATTGATATTTGGCTCCACAGATTATACAACAGCTATTGATATCTGGTCCGAGGGGTGTGTTGGGGCAGAATTGTTGTTGGGGCAACCACTCTTCCCAGGAGACTCGGGGGTCGACCAACTGGTCGAGATTATCAAGGTGTTGGGCACACCGACAAAGGAAGAAATCAGGTCCATGAACTCGAATTACATTGAGTTCAAATTCCCTCAGATTAAAGGATGTCATTGGAAGAAGGTCTTTCGAAGCAAAACCCCGGAAGATGCAATGGACTTTATTGCTGCCAGTCTGGCGTACACACCCTCGAAACGGCTCTTGCCACTAGATGGATGTGCGCACCCCTTCTTTGACGAATTAAGAGAAGAAGGAATCGAATTGCCAAACAATGGTGGTGCACTTCCACCGCTCTTTGACTTTACACAGCATGAGCTGGATTCGAGCGAGGAACTTTTAGCAAAGCTTGTTCCAGCTCATTTGAAGAATGAAGTATTACCGGATGATGCTGCTACTGCTGCTGCTGGGAAAGCAAAAAGTGGATAAGCCGCTGCAACTGGAAAAAGAAGGGTTCCAAAGAGTGATGATAAAAAGGTTAGCGCTTTCATGTGTTGCCAGTATGTTTATCAGGTGATTGTAGACCATGCCAGATTGCGCCTCGATGAACGCTTTCTATCTCCCATCCTCATTGCCAGCGCAGGAGGAATGTACAGTACTCAATAATTTCCTCGTCGGCACGGATGATTTGCCTGAAACCATACATGGTTCAGGTTGGGTCGTTCTTTATCCGATAATCAGCACTTTCATTCATTCCAATCAATTATTAATGGAAA
The DNA here is from genome assembly GCA_933822405.4 of Cylindrotheca closterium. Lineage (NCBI taxonomy): Eukaryota > Bacillariophyta > Bacillariophyceae > Bacillariales > Bacillariaceae > Cylindrotheca > Cylindrotheca closterium. The sequence goes on along the minus strand of CAKOGP040001814.1, from coordinate 255,806 downwards.
CCATACTTGATTACTTTTGCTGCATGTACTAGTTGTGTTGTCATTGTACACGAGCGGCTCCAGTGTCAGGGTTTGTAATGCGCAAGTCTAACTCATTTTAAATAATTTATTTACGTTCGTTGCTCGACTTCTTCAAGATAGGCAGCCGCTTCTCGAACCAAGGAGACATCCCGTTTGTCGTCCAATATTCGGGCACATGCCATTAGAATGTCTTCTTGTGGCATGATTGCCGCCACTAGCAAAGGATATCCTCGTTGGATCTCTTTGGAAATATTGCTGTGGTTGTTAGCAAATTCAGAAGATCGTGCCAAGGATGCTTGAACGTCTTCAGTCGAAACTACTACGGGTGCGTCTTCGTCGTCATCATCGTCTTCTTCCATGCCATCATCATGAAAACCCAAAACTTGTTCCACTTGTAACGAAGGAGGTGGTGTCGTCCTGGGTGTGCTTGATTTTGTGGTTGTTATAACTTGGTCGTCTGGTGAAAAGCTATTGGGAAATCGACTCATCAAGAGGTCATGAAATTGCTGGAGCGCTTTGGATTCCACGACACCTGAAAGAACCATATTCCGACAAAGTCCTCCTAGCAGTGGCAACAAAAAGTTGTTTCCAGCTTCTTCCATATCCTACAAAAAAAAGAGCAGAACGAGAAAAAATAATGCAAAATGAGCACAAACATCATGGGATAGTATCTGGGCAAGCAGCCAACAACTTAGTCTAACGTACCTCTAGGAAACCTTCATCAATGCTACTGATTTGAGAAGGAAGCACATTCAACAAAGCATTGTAAAAGTTGGAATGAGCCTTGATTCCCTTCCAATCCACCAAACAGATCATGGCCACCAAGTCTTTCCAATGCTCCAAGGATGCAAAACATTGCATATACAGAAAGAGCGTATATGACAATTGCAAATCTCCCAGTATTGCTTGCCATTTTTCTTCGTAATCCTTCTGGAGGACATTATCAAGTAGGCGGTTGGAAATTGGTGAATTGTCATCCATAAAGAGACTGGTTCGGTCGGTAGCCGTTAGTTGTTTCAGGTAACGCTTCGTTCCGGCATGCTTGGTCTTCCATATAGATAGAGAGGGATCAACTACCGGAATTGCTGGGTATGAAATTGATTTTCCGTCCGTCGGAGTTTGTTCTTGTTGGTGGTGGGAAATCGACAGCAGCTTCTGATCTTCCGTTTCATAGGCACCAGGAACCAGCTTTTCACCACTGACAATTTTGCGTATCCGTAGAATGCCAGAGGAAACTATATGGTTGGTTTGATTTTTCCATTGCCTGGTTTGGTCTTCTGATACAATCTTGTCGTAGGGAAGCACTCTTGGGTTGGTTGGGGAGGCGACCATTTCTGGCAACTGACTCAGCAAGTTGTCATGAGTAAGCTGGTCCAGCGGCTGTGCGGACACTTCTTCCGTCTGTGGATTATATCGTCTGACAAATGCAGATTCTTGTGCTTGTTGTGATTCTGGGTAGAGCAAAAATGCTGAAATCAAAGTGGAGGAATGATTTCCTTTTGCCAATAACAGGTGAAGATCACCAGCCACCAAACCAGACACGCCCATAAAGTCATCACTTCGCAAAGCAATGGACTGGCCGTCAATCCCAAAGACAGCATCTTTCTTCAGGTCTAGGATTAATGCAGCAATGGACGAATCGTTGGGTACTTCCGTCATGATAATGCTTGTTCATCAAGGTGCGATGACAATGATGATGATAGATGATGGTATAATTGGAAAATTTTTGAGGTCTGTCAGACGCAGCGAATCAATCAATTCGAAGGTCTGTCAAACGACCGAATCCAAATAATACACTACACAAAAGTTCCCAAAACCGAATTCTTTTGGAAATATCGCGGTCGAACTACATCAATATATCGTGGTCACAAAGTGGATCCATTTAGAAACGGGGAGAAACAAATTCTGGAGATGGCACAACTCTAGATGTAGATAAAAACTCTAATCAAGTCAGGCCACAACAATATGCTGCAGTGGCCAATTTACCAGATATACATGATGGATCGTAGGGATTCTTTGTTAATTAGGTAGGAAGGAGCTTGTTACTGCTGAGAAAATGGCAAGCCAATTATAGCGTTTGCACCTACTACAATGCATAGATAGCATAACATATCATAGAAAAATCCTACACTTCGATAACCGTTTCCATGTCTAGAGTGTTATTATTGCGGTGGAGGAATGGAACCCATGGCTTGGAACATGGCTGCCACCCGTTCTCCCGCTTCCAACCCTGACAATGCAGCAGCTTCTAGAGGACTGGGATAGGCATCGCTGACAAAGTCTCCTGCAATGGCCAGCCTCCAAGGATTTAGAAAGATGCTGTCTTCCTTGAGGCCCAAAGTGGGAGATGAAAAGGCAGCTCCCCATCGCACTGCCGAGGCGTCTTGTGGAAGAACATTGTTATTCGCTTCGTTTTGAAACAGCAATTTGGACACTGCTTCGCTCATAACGGTAGTGGCTTCCTCGCTAGCTTCTCTTCCCGAATGTCGTTTCAGAATGTCTTGTGCCAGGAGCGAAGTGGAAATGGCAGTCCAGATTTCAGTATCTTCCGCAGCATTCGAAGCATACTGTGGTTTGGAAGATTCGCGGGCGACAAACTGCACCACGTGTGATCCAGGTACACTAGCGGCGTCAAAGTCGAGAGATTGGGTCAATTCAGTGGGAAATTTCCCAGACCAGGAGAACACAGGCTGTTTGGCGTTACGAGTTTTGTGCAGGTCCGATACCAAATTGCCAAGACGCTCCAAGAGTTTGGAATGCGCATCGTCTGGTGAAGCATCACTGGCCATCTTTTCGGCTTCTATTATGGATTCGATTGTATTGGCCGCCAAGGATGGATCATGAGATGCCAAAACAAGAGCATCGAATGACATATCCCCAGACTGCATGTCACCGTCCACATTCAAGACCCAACCACCTTCTGGGTTGGTTTGGGCGCCCAAGACTGTCGTGCTTGATATTTTGTCAATCGAGGCAAGGCGGCAAATGTTGGGACACAAGGATTCATTATTGGGTACTGCGACATAGGTGGGAGTGACCTTGTCGTTGGTACCATAGTTGGTAACAAAACCACAAAAGTCACCCGAATCAGTTGGTGACGACGCCCCAACAGCTTGCCCATCACCAGCTTGGTCTTCCTTGTTGTCTGAATCCGATGGGTGTTGCTTTCTCATGCCCGCTGCTGTGGCTTGTCCCACTATCGATGCTGGAAGAAAACCTCCGCCTGAATTTCCCAACATTCCAAATCGCCCCCTCCAGGAAGCCAGCAATCCTTGTTGTTCCAACATGTGCCACACTGGTTGCAATCGCGCATCTGATGCTCTCAGAAATTGAGCTCCAGCATCCAAATTTCCTCCTATCTTGGAACGCGAGACTCCTCGTAGACGACCACCCACATCTTGGCCTTGATCGATAATGACTGGCACGAGACCTCGATTCCGAAGGACCAGCGATGCCAGTGTTCCAGCAATTCCGCCTCCAACTACAGCGATACGTGGTGGAGAAGCAGCCATGATGCTTTGTTTATTTAGGGGTTCAGTGTTGGTAGTAACTAAGTATTCTTCTAAGCACCAAAAGATCGGCAGTGATCAAAGATGAATGAGGCAGACGTTCTGGTCAGTTCAGTAACTAGTCCAAGATCGGCATTGAATGAAGACGAATACAATGATGAGAATTCGTGAAAGGAATCCAGTTGCGCGCGATTCGAGCGCGATGCGAGCAAATTGAAAAAATTCAGTCTTAACACTACAAGGTACAGTGTACCAAGTACTCTGTATGTCTCAGTTCTAAAGGTTTCAGCTCATAAATCGCTCCTTAGAATTCGCTCAAAATTGTGATGCTTCAAGTGATCAGAAGTTTCATATTTTCCATGATTTACTGGTTTTCAGTCTCGATTCGAAAGCTTGTTCGTCTCTATTTTTAAATGTATTAGCATATAATTTACAGTCTAGATTCCAAAGCCTTCACCTTGTGAACAGCTCCCCATTCCCTGTAGTAGTCGATTGCTTGTTCCAATCGATCCCTTGATTCTTTCGCTGACAACAGTTCCCGCTGAAGGAAATCCGAGTAACGCTCATTGAACAGTCCGAGATGATGAAGATGTCCCAACTTTCCAACCGCTTCCAGGGCTTGTTCGTACTTCGTTCTTGCCTCTTTGAGCTTCTTATTTGATGCAAGATGTTCAGCCGTTAAAAAAGTAAAATAATACTGGATTGTTGTATTTTCATATTGTGCCAACATTGCCATCCTCTTCCTGATCTTGTTAGCCGCGCGCTTGTACTTGCCGTTCTTCGTTTTGATTGCGGCGGCGTATAAGGCAACTGCTCGATGAAATGATTCAATCTGGTTCAAATAAATGGCTGGGCCTGCCTTAGCATAGGTCTCGCCAACCTTTAGCGCTCGTTTCGCACAAATCTCGTAGTCTTCGAGCCAAAACGAGAGTTCTCCTTCTGCGAAAGTTTTATCGGACAAATGAACGAGGTTATCTTTGTGATCTTCATTTGTATCGATGTATATTTTGCCACTATGCACACTTGGATTTTCACACGAAGGATCACTCAGATTCAGAAGCATCTGATAGTGGTTCTTGATGCTCAAGATATTTCCCCCAGCTAGAGATTTCGAAAGAGGAGAACATCACGTTAGTCACAGCAACAATGTAAAGAGGCGCGGTTCAACAGATCGCCATAGCTAACTTACCCTTGGTCTCTTCGAATTCTGCCAAGACATTGGGGCAGCCTTCCAGGATTGATTCGAGTGGACGTCCTGTTGTGTACGGGAGAAACACAACTTGTTGCATTATCAACCACGATGTGAACACCAAGTCACCTTCTCTTCTGCCCGCTAAAATAGCCTTTTCAGCCACAGCGCGACCGATTTCGGGAGGCTTTACCCAAAAAAGACCCAGTTGGTGTCCAACAAACATCGACTCTGCAGCATGCAATCCCCGAAACTTCTTCAGCATCCCTTGGGCAATGTTTACAAAGCGTTCCATCGCCTCGTAATCCTGCAAGACGATGACTGACATGACGCCCAAGAATGTGAAGGCACTAGCTGAGAACTCGTTCACGCCAGACTCCATTGTAATGTCAATCAATTTCACAGTGCTTAGGAGGTACATCGCTGAGTCCCCAGCGGTATACGCATTATAGGCAGCTTTCGAAAGCAAGTACCCAATGAACTTATTTTTTGTGTTGTCAGAAGCCTTTATTGCGTCATAGAAACTCTGAGGCTTTGCCTTTGCCTTCTTCACTGTACGAATGAGACTTGCCAGCGCTTGTGGGAGAGCCAACGGCCGAACCCATGTCAGTCGGTATCCATGATTCTTCAATAGTCCAAGACAGTATTCCAGTGCCTCCTGCGACTTTAGTTCTATATCACCCAATGCCTTGGCTTTGCCGATCTGTAATGGAAGCATCTCAAGTGTCGAAAGGTCAGATCGAGAGAGCACTACATCTCTATATCGCTCGGCAGCATCGACGTTCCCAAGGATGAGTTCTGCTTCTGCTCCAATGGTATACAGACTAAGGGTCACGGGCTTATTTTGAAGCCAGTCCGTTTCTTGCAAAAGACAAATACCCTCGGAAGCATACTCGCTGGCAGCCTGAAACGCCAAGATATCACGTGCTTTTTCTGCTGCTCTAAGATTCATACCAGCAAATTCCGACCGCTTCGAAGTGTTGCCATTGTTGATGAGGTCAACGATCGTGAATAAGTCTTCTTCAACTTGCTCCTTTGTTAGTCCATAGTATAGAGTTTTCCCTATGTCCATTTGGAAGGTATCTCGACGCGCCTCAGAGAGAGAAAGTGCAGCTTCTTGAAGCTTGTCGTGTGTCCATCGATACTGTTGCTTTTCACCTTTCTCGAAGATGCTGTCAGAAACGAGAAGCGGAAGGAGAGATGACACCGGTTCAATTCTTTCTTCCACCAATCTGCGTCCATACGTACTCCAGACAAGATCGATTGTCGGTTCGCTGAACGACGATCCGAGGTAAGCAGCGCACTGCAGTAGTACTTGCATTTGCTTTGGAAGCTTCCTCAGATGTTGCTCAAGCATGATGACTACGTTTGCAGTAGACATTGTCTCTTTTTCGATATCTAATAGATTCCATGACCAAGTGTTTGTTTTGTGGTCGAATGCCAACATCCCATCGGAGTGAAGCATCTTCAGAAACTCGATTGTAAAGAAAGGATTGCCAAGTGTTCGCTGATGACACAAAGCAGCAAGTCCAATCTCATGATCAGCGGATAATGATGGCAAGGCTGCTGCGATAACCTTTTCAATGTCTCTGACGCCGAAAGATTCGATCATCAGCTCCGTCAAGTGAAAATGAAACTTGTCTGTCTTGCCTCGGAGCCCTACCATTTTGTTGTGGAGCATACTATTCTCACCCACTTCCTCCGACCGGTAGCCCCCAATAATCATGAGAGGATGTTCGTTCTCCTTGTCCAAAATCAAGTACTCCAACACTTGGAGTGATGACACGTCCGCCCACTGAAGGTCGTCCAAGAACAAGACGAGGGGAGAAAATAAAGTGCTGAAGACTCGTGTCAGCACTCGAAATGAGAATCTTAGACGGTCGATTCCACCTTCCGCTTCGTCCACTCTGTCAATCGATCCAACTGTTGAGTCTTCTGATGTCTCGATAAACATGATGTCATGGAGTTCAGGAATCAGTTGAACCAACATTCCAGGCTTGTCCCCCAGTTCTTTCCGCAGATCCTGCCGAAAGTCCGCGATCGCCTCGGGTCCTGCTTCCTTGATCTTTCCGCAAATGATGCCAAACGCATCTGCCACTCCAGAGTAAGGTTCATTGCTAGTATTCATATCGAACTTGCCTTCCACAAACAATCCTTCAACTGAGATTTCATTTTCCATGCTTCTGATTGCGCTTGACTTTCCAACCCCAGATTGGCCTCCGACCAGAATCAGCTCCTTCTTGCCTTGGGTTGTCAGACGATCGTAGCACAATTTCAAAGTTGATATTTCATTGTCTCTGCCGACCAGGCCTGCAGCACCAAAGTCCAGAGTTGGAACTGCATTCGATTTAGGATTGAAACACCTTAATGTTTCCGCCTTGGGTTGTCTTCTGTGTGGACTTCGAATTGAGCTTCCAGACGAATGGGTACTCGTCGAGATCGACGTAGTCACCGCCGTTTGTTTTGTAATTGAACTCTGTGCCAAAGATCGGACAATCGATGGGAGACTAGTATCCTTTGACGATTCAGCATCCTCGGATGATGAAAGGACGAAAGAGTCACTGCTTCTTGAAGTGGCGTCTTCTCCTTTGTAACTTGTGAGCACTTCCATTATCATGGTTCGATCTTAGCTGTTTGGGCACCTGTAGCAAGTTCTTTGACTACAAACAAGGTTCTCCTGCAACGAAAATAAAATGACCTGCCAGTACATGACTGAGACTTAAAACACTCCTAATTATCCGGAGTTTTTGTGGTTGCGCTTGAAAATAGGAAGTTCCCCATGGTCACGAGCAGATTATTGATTCCAATGCCATCCTTAATTCCCAACTGATTGACGAACTCTTGGGGAAAAGGCCAGAAGGGTCGTTTCAGAACGAACCGGCTATAACATCTTTTCGCTTCTCCTACACGAAACGCCGCAACCGATACGATGCCATTTTTACGAGTGCAAGAGTGCAGTTTCCATGTCATCTGGCGGGCGTCTACAATACTATGATCCTGTATATTTTATGTCAAAACCCGTGACAGCGGAACTGTAAATATTCAATACTAAAACCCGAAACAATGATTTTAAAAATTTGTTGTTACGGCAACAACAAGACTAGAAATAATCCTTACAGGTAGTCGCAACACAAGTGATAACATTGGCCCCTACTTCTTTTCCCGTTGTATACCGGTAGCGGGCATCCATTCATCCTAATATGCTGATGATTCCATTATCGGAAGCACAGGGAGGATTGCAGTGTGCCAACGGTTCTATGCTTCTATAAGCCCACGATTTCCAACCATTCTTACGCTGGCGAACATGAATCTTTCTGAAGGTCCAGAGCTCGTCGCTGGAGCACAAATGAGATGTTGGTACCAGAACTGTCATCACATCACAGTCGTCGACGCTTTCAGCACTATCATTGCTTGCCTCCCCGTCCTCCTTTTCCACGACCTCCACCACCACCGCCTCGTCTCCATGGCTGCTTCTTTCCTCCTCCTCTCCCCCCTCCTGTTCCCATGCGCACTGGTTTCAACCCCGTCACTTTTTCAGCTTCCAATGCGGCCAATTCTGATTCTGCTGCCAAAATTGCCGATGCTGATTTTGACTTCCTGGCTTGTTCCACCTTTAGTTTGGCGGCCGCAATCTGATCAGTTTTGGATTGAGATTGTTGTTGGGCTTCCTGTTTTATGGACTCTTCAACACACTGCCGACAGCGTGATTTTCCTTCACCTTTGGACCATTGGTTTCGGTTGAATGCCGATTGAGGTAAGACTTTGCCACAGGATCCGCATTTGCGACTCTCTTCTTTCTCACTCGAGCCACCAGTTCCATTTGCTTGAGTTTGTGCCTTCTTCTTGGCTGATGCCTCTCGCTCCAACCGTTCGGCCTCAGCAATGCACTGCTTGCACCGAAGGATTATCGGCTTGTTTTGTGGTTGTCGAATTTGGTTGCGGTGTCGTTCCAATGCTTTCTTGGAGAATTCTTCGGCCATGAGTCGTTTCCGACGACAGGGGCCTTCGCAATCAAAGTTACCAGCCCATTGATCAGTAACGACAGGAGTTGACATTGTATTGAAGGCTGGGTGAAGAGCAATAAGGACCAGAAGTATGAGGAGTTTCAACTTCGTGCCGTGCTACACCGGTATATCACTGTCGATCACATACAGTACGACCACATGTCATTGTTGGCTCATGACCCGTGACTAATCCGATCAATGAATAACGGAAACTATGTTTTTTCGAAAACGGAACAACACACATGTGATGGCAACATATTCAACATAGTGGTTTGACAGAGCAACAACATGATGTCAACGAAGCACAATCTTCCGGGAGCAGTCAACACTGAGTCCAACAGCGTTTATGCAGACGAAAATGCCATGGCATCTCGCAGTCGACGGAGAAATCGACGTCGACATGGAGCCGCACCTCGTCAATTGAATCCTTTGAAACCCCAATATTGCAACCTGGTCAACCTTTGGCGAGAAGCTGATGCAAAGAAATCTCATCCATCCGAATGGGTCATTCAACAATATGCAAATTTCCATCAACCTTTTGTGCTCGACATTGGGTGTGGCGAAGGAGAGTGGGCCTTGAAAACCGCTCAAGAGTGTCCTGACTTGAATATTTTGGGATTGGAACTGCGTTCGGAAGCCTTGACCAAAGATCGAAGACGACAGGCACAAGAGATGCCCAATTTGGCCCTATTGGACGCTAACGTCTTGTCAGGAGATTTGAAAGTACTGCTGCAAGATATTCACAAAGTAGGAGGAAACGTGGCGGCCGTCATGGTCCAGTGTCCAGATCCCCATTGGAAAACCAAGCATCGAAAACGACGCATATTGGGTCCTATACTCTTACAGACATGTTATGACTGTATGTCGCTACAAGCCTCACTTTTCGTAAGAACAGATGTGGAACGAGTCGCCCAAGACATTTCCATCTTGAGCCGTCATCTCTTTGTGGAAGATGCCCCAGACAACTTACTGGAAAGACTCTGTCGAATACCCACTGAGCGAATGTTGTATGTGAATCGCAAAGGAGGGTCTATGTACCAACGAACCTTTCGGAAACGATCGGAACCGTTGCCACCAAGTGATGATGAAAATGATGAACAAGAAGATTTCGGGTCGGAAGAACCATTGTTTGGAGTTTATGACTACTGAGAAGCATTCGAAACTTCTTGAAACGAGCAGCTCATAAGGATGATTTTACTCAAGGGCAATACTTGGCTTTTTTGGACCAGTTACGGACCCCGTCGTAGGCACATGTCACGGAAATACGGACAGTGCTGGGAGAATAGCGACTTCTTGCTGTTCCTTCTCCACCACCAGCCAAGGCCAACCAAGACGTTGAAGATCGGATAATAGCAGAAAACGATCCCCCTATTCGTCCAGTTCATAAACATTCTCCTTTGGTGCAGACAAGTGTGCTACCTATTTGAAAGTTGAATGTTACTATTGGCAAGGCGCACACATGCATGCATTTAGCATTTCTCAAGTCGACTAAATGGACCAAAACAAACCAAGGCTCATCACCTGCAAACCTCTACAGTATGACAACAAAACAATACACGTGCATAGTAGGGATTGGGAATGCCAATGCAGACTAGTGCCAACGGAGGCGACAGCAGCAATGAAATAATCTACAACAAGGTGATATTGGCTCCCATGGTCCGGGGCTCCGAACTTGCTTTCCGTTCCCTCGTTCGTCGATACCATGTCACAAACTGTTACAGTCCCATGTTGCGGTCCGAAGAAGTTGTCAGGGCGTTTCAAGTGTGGCAAAATGGCAATTTCCAAAACTATCAGGATCCTAAATTATTGGATGAGTTGAAACATGAGGATGGAGTTCTTTTCTTTACCGACATTTTGCGAGATACAGAACCATTGACGGTGCAATTATGTGGCTGTGATCCGAACACTTTGAGTGAAGCGATACATGCTCTATTGACATTAATAAACCCAGGGATATTGCAGGGAGTTGATTTCAATCTGGGATGTCCGCAAAAGTGAGTGCACTACAAGTACCTGTTATTGTTGCGATGCGGTATTGCTTCCAGCCTATGCCTTGCCTTTTGAACGACGTTCAATGGATTGATTCAATGTCTCAAAATCTAATCCGCTACTGTTGTTGTCTCGCAGATGCGCATCGGATGGATGTTTTGGCGGCTTTTTAGCAGAAAAGAAACCAGAGTTGGCTCTGGAATGTGTTGCCGCCATGAAACAGGCGATGGATGGCTTCCGAACGGACCGCAAACCTGTTTTGTCGTGCAAGATTCGATTGCTAGAAGATCAAGGCAAAACGTTAGACTTCGCCCAGGCCTTGCAAGACGCTGGCTGCGAAATTTTGGGGGTCCACTGCCGCAAACGAAGTGACAAGCACAATGGACCTGCTGCTTTAAAAATTGGAAAACTACTGGCAACATCTCTCTCGATTCCTGTCATTATCAATGGAATGGATGTTGCCAAGCTGCAAGACATCAAGGATACGCTGCGAACGACACAAGCGCATTCGGTCATGATTGCCCGCAACTTTTTGGCTAATCCCAGATTGCTATTGGAAACAACGAAGGAAGATCCCGCCGAGTTGGGAGCTGAATATTTGGACTGCTGTGAGGAGTATCCTCCCCCGTCGGCCTTGTACATTCAGAAGCATTTGCGCTGGATCTTTCGAATCCACTTGGAACCAGCGAAAGCAAAAGACGGCGATAAGATCGACTATTCTGACTGGAGGGTCCGATTGTGGACCTTTATGGTGCGGCCCTACATTACTACCCTATACCAATTTCGCCTGCTGATTGCACTATATGTAAAATTGAATGGTTCGACCTTGCCAGCACCTTTGCAGAGCCTACCAGAGCCCTCCTTCAAGTCTATCCGGCATGCCACCAGAGAGCCACCCAGTAGATCGAAGGACGAGAGAGATAAGAAGCGCGCCAAAACAGCGGATGGATGAATCTGCTGTGGAGCGTTGCACGGCAATGTGCTCTAGAATTGTCAACAATAATGGAAGGAGAGTAGTTGTTTCGAAGGAGTTACTGTACAGCATGGATCATTGCAGTACTGTACCGATAGGTTGCAAAAGGACAATCGAAATGATACAAAAGGACAATCACTTGATAAACGTCCAGAGGGGTTGAAGCCAGGTTTATTCATTTTACAATTGGTTGTTGAAGTGCATCAACAAATCAATGCACCGGTATGATTGTCAGTACTCGCGACTAATGTAGGATACCATATTTCTAGGCGAATCAATCCACGAGCAATGGATGTCGGCAAATCATTAAATTTGAAGCTGATAGCCACAACACAATTATTTAGGAACGCCAGATAGGGAACTGTGAATGGCGTCTGTCGTCTGTATGGGAACATTTTGAGTTCCAAGTGCAATCGAACCAAGACCAAAAAGAAACTATCGTAAAATACCGAAGGACTTTCTAAAACTGCAGAGCGACGAAACCAGTAGAATTTTTCCTTTCGACACCATTTTTTGCCTGACGTGTGAATTCTCGCTATGTAAGTGTAACATTCTACATCGTGTGACTGTTAAAAGCAGGTCGTAAAAAGCGCGAAAAAGGGACAAATTAGTCAGAATTTTGATATTTTAAATAACTAACGAAAGTTTTTGGCGGAGTGGCGGAAAGTCTTTTTGGATTGATTCTTAATTGGAAAGTGTCCAACTCCCTTTTTGCATACCTTTTTTGATCTGTTCGGCTGGAACATATTCTGTGACTCACTGGCACCACGTTCCCAAAAAGTTGCACGGAGCTGCCGCCTTTGACATTACAGCGCTTGTTTTGCTGTTGTTGGCTACTCAAGATTGGAGAAAGTATTCGTAGTATACAAGTACTGTATCTCGGTATCAAGCACCAATCGCATCCATCTATGGCTCCCCTGCACAACTCTAATTCTTCTGAAATGCAGGCTGAGAATTCTACAAGTGAGAATGACGTAGAGGGAATTGTCGAGGTAGATCGCAAATGGCAATCTCCACCTTCTTCCAAAACTTCCGCGACACGATCACCCACCATGCCACGAAGGAGTGATGCTTCTTTGGACTTTGGAGATGGCATCATTGAAATGTCGCCCACGAAAAACTCTTCAGGTGTTTCGCCCATCCAATCTCCTAGCACTAAATCACACAGCTTGTCCCCGCGTTCCATGTTACACAGGCAAAAATCCAACAATAGGTTAAACAATCTCGCTTTGGAAATGTCAGTAACTTCCTTCACGGCCTTTGTGGACCAAGGCATTAGTCCTCCTCCCTCAATGCCCCATAGAAGGGTAAGCACACACGAAGACGATCATGGGGGACCTCCCAATAATATTTCCGATGGAGAACTTGGTGGTGGTGGTGGTGGTAATAATCTAACAACTTGGCAATCCAACCACACTGTTGGTGGCCGTCAAGATGATATGTTCATGACCTTGAACGATGCCAATGGTCCCACTGACGGAAAGAAGAGGCCCCGAAGGATCCGAAGAGGTGTCCAAAGAGCCTTTTCCGATTCCGAATTGAGTGAGGCATCTACAATTAACAGCCAAAAGGAATCCAAGAAAGAACGCAAACAATCCATTCTCAAGAGACGAAAAGAGCGACTGGCACGCACATTCCTTGGTCGAGGGAAAGCGGCAAAGGTACCGAATGCTGCACCGGATGGTATTTATGACGAAGAGGAAGAAGATGTTGTGGATACGGACAAGGACTTGGAAGGATTCATCGGTATTGCCATTAAAAAGCAGTCAGGGCACTCCACCACCACTGACAATGAAAGTCATCCCCTTTCCAGTGGGGACGATGTCGGGTCTGTGGTCACCAAAAAGACGCAGAATGAAATTGATGTGGAAACCAGGTCTCGGGTGTCCAAGTCACCCATCCGATTTCCAGGACGGGACCGATCTCGGAGCCGTGGTCGTGCCCGCAGTTCCAGTCGCCGTGGACGGGCCAGTGGATCAAGTGTCGCCGCTGAGACGACCGAGAAAGCCAAAAAGAAGAAGAAAAAGAAAAAGAGCAGCTCGTTGTCCCGCCGAGGCAAAAAGGCTTCAGACAATGACTCAACCTCTTCGTCCGACGACGATTACGAAAAGCCACCCCGAAGTGGCTCTAAAGCAAGAGCCCCAAAGTCCCCCGGCCGCAGGAAAAAGTCTGCCAGTGCCAGACGGGCAAAGAAGGGTGGACGCAAGCCTATAGCAGCACCCTTACAGGTTCCTCTCAACGATGACTGGTCCCATTCACAAAGAACAATGACAGATCTAGTCGTTAATGTGCCACCAACCCAAGAATTTGTCTCGCCCTGCACCATTGGCAGTGGAAGGCGATCGGTCATGGACACTATCACTCCCTCCAATCGGTCCCGCAATTCGAAGGTATCTGCCATCACAATGTCGACGGGCATGTTCAGCCCATTTACAGCTGTCTCTTCTGAAGGCTTCTGTGACGACTTTTCAAACCACACGGAGAATACAAATTCCAGTCTGCGAGGCCCTAAACATATCCCCAATTTGGAGGCCTCCGAACGCCAATCCAATACCATGTTTACGAAGGGTAATTTGTCTGCGGTATTCGAAGACTCGTCGCGGGCTGATGGAATGGCCTTCTCTCCCTCGGTACCCACGGGAGGAATGGTTTTCTCCTCGGCACGCACGGACGGTTTGGGCCGCTCGGGACGAAATGATGGATTTGGCATCTCGGGGCGCTCCGATGGATTGGGCTATTCCGCCCGCACCGAAGGAGCGAGCCCCTACCCTTCTGGCAGTAGCAGCGAAATGGGTGGCACGCCGCGTTCGACCTTACGAATGCCTGCGGTTCCCAGACGGCGTCCTTCTTCCAGCGACCACAGCCTGACCTCTTCCGATACAAAGGGGCCTCTCTTTGACAATTCTTCCCATGCAGAAGAAGAGCATGACGAAGTGCCCTTTGATCGATTTGCCCCCATGGTCAAAGTGCGATCCAGTTCTGATTTGATGATCCAAGCACCAGTGGATGAGCGGCCGACCATCATGCTAAAGAAATCCGCATCGGAACGAAATGTGTTTGCTGCGAAATTAAAAAGCGGTGCCGAACGCGTATGGAGACGGGGCAAGAAAAAGCCATCTCAGCAAATTTCGGAATCATAACATATACACATTGTGGTACGGATCTTCGTGTCGCGCAAGCAACTCGACGTAGATAAACAGAGCACATTGGTACTCCTGCTACTATACCGGTAGTATAAAGTACATTTAGGATTACTACAGAAACTTTCTCCAAGCTCTACCACTTTTGTGTCAATGAATACACGTACCAGGTGGTATAGATCGTAGTAGTCCTTGAGATAGACTGCGTCTACAAAAGCGCACTATGGCGGAGCCAAGGACCAAGAGCCACGGCGGATGATCCAAGAACAATCATGAGCCTTGATGAATCCAAGGACAATCATGGGAGCGCGAAGAGCCGAAGGTATGAGCCAAAGAAAGAGGCAACGGATTTTAGTGCTTCGATGATTCAATGATTCGTTCAAATGATTGACTCACTTATATATATGGATACATTAGCCAATCGCTTACTATACAGAGCATATGTGAGCCATAAAGAGGGCGAAATTTCGTACAGATAGATTGATTCATTTGATTCGATAGATGGAGAGCTGAGTTAGTTCCCTACGACTTCGACACCATCATTTATTATCATCAGACAACAACATCCTCATCAGTGATCACCTGTGGATATATATATATGTGTAGAATGAATACATGATTTTAAAAAAGTCCACCATCCATTGACTCCCTGTAGAATAATGAATCAATGACCATCGTCATCCTCGTGGTATGATGTGTCTACAGTACTACTACTACTACCACGACCACATTGCCCTGGCTTCATGGTGAGTGCATCTGATACGTTCGCAAGTAGCATTTCTTGTAGTATATAGATATTGATTTTTCAATTATTATACAAACTTGTGCGTCTTTTTTTTTTTAAAACATTATACAGAATATATAAAAATATTAACTCGAACTTTTTCTACGCAACTTCGGGCAAGTGGTAGTCCTCTTCGTATCGACCGTATTGCGTGCCATCGTTGCCGGCAGTGGTGACCGGATCACGGGACTTACTGCGAGATTTGCTACGAGACGATCGCTTTTTCTTCTTTTTCTTATTCCTTTTGCGTTCTTTGCGTTCTTCGGGCGTTTCGTTTTCGCGTCCCTTGGACTTTCGGCGACGCCTCCACCCCTTGGCGACCTTGTTGTCCTCGTCGTATTCTGCTTGAAGACGATCGCGACGTTCTTCTTCTCGTCGTCTCTTGTAGTTTTCGTAGTCCTCACGGGCCACCAAGATCATACCACGGAGACCACCTCCGCGCTTCTTGATGCGATCCTTGTTGCTGAGACGATAGGAAAACAAAAAGAAAAAGATTCCCAAGATCAAAAAGAACCAGGCAGTGATGCGAATGGGACGCTTGAACCTCGAGTTGTTGTAGGCAAGCGATGGATTCCATCCTTTACTAGCGGCATGCAAGGCATTGGACTTGATTTTTTTCTTTCCATACGGATCGGGACATCCATTGGGATAGAGTTCCACATCGCAGGACCAGGAATTCGACAGCAACTCGGATATGAAATCCGAAGTTCCACTGACCCATCCATTGCGTCCATAGATCAAATGGCAACTGGTATGGATCTTTGACGAGTAATCGTGCATCGCTTCAATTGAGTAAAAGTAATTTCCATCGCAGTATTCATCGCCAAAGGTGGCAAGTCCATACTTTCCATCGACCGTACAGCCAAGTGCACTGGAGGAACCATCCCCATTGTCATGACACCCAGCACCACCCTTTCCAACTCCCCAGATTAGTTCATCATCGTTGAACAAGTTGTTTGTGTTGCTGTCCCCCAGCGCTCTCAAGAAAACATCTGAACTGTTGTAGGTAAAGAAGGAATCAATGTAATGTCCTTGACTGCAGCCCATTAACGGAGCCGAGATCCAGTTCTTGGGGATTCCATACAGGGAGTAGGCAGCATTGGCACAGAATTCTTGTATACGGCCTTGGTACCAATTTTCATCACCGTCACGGCCTTCGCCATCATCGTCGTTGTCGTCCACCGCGCATTCACTCCAACTATAATGTGATTATGAATGATAATAATAATAATAATAATAAAGAAAGAAGGGCAATATTGGAAAAGAGATTAGTATATGCACCAATAGTAAAAGTACAACAACAACCAACAACCAACAACAAAAGAAGAACTTACACACAGTTGTGGAACTTGACCCACAAGGCTTGGTATTGATCCACATTATTCAAGATATCTTGGGCATCGGTCCAGTAACGATCCACCTTGTTGGCCGATACTGCCGCTTCTGTCGTTGTGATGCCTGCTAATGAGGCTAATAGGGTAGCCCCAATGACAATCACTCGAGACGAGTACATCATCCTCATCGTGGTTGGTCTCCTCTGTTTGGAAATAGATGAGAGAGAGAGTCGACAGGGCGTCTTGCACCTTCCTTCCTGTTGCTAGCTAGCCAGACACAGGCAAAAAGAGGGGCGGGAGAAAAATGCTCAACGCGCACGTGCACTCTTGGCGATATTTCTCGCAGAGTGGACCAACGAATCTTGGTTGGTTGGCGATTGGCCGTAAGATTTGTACCAATTCACCAATTTTTCAGCGGTTATTTATTTGGCCAACAACGGAGGATCTTTTGTGTAGGAGGCTCGTATGTATTGTACATACACACAACAATACTAAACAATCAACGAACATTGGCACACTAGCGACTAAATATCGAGACGGCCGTCCTCTAATTAGGGAAAGCAGGCGGGAACGGTTCCAAGCCATACACGCTCTCCTCGTTGCAAGATAGAACCGAAGAGTGTGGCGCACCAAAGTTATGTACTGTGAAAAAGAAAAGTGTTACTACAACAGCTAGCTATCACATTCAATTTCAACACAATAGTACAATAATACAATACAATACAGAATGGCAATCGACGAACGAGAACGAGACCTCAACAGCCAAGATGGCGGAGGCAGCCAAGACAACAAGAACAGTTTCAACTACGTAGCTCCAGACGATGACGAGTACCAAAATACTTATCGTGTCCAACCCTTCGCCGAAGGTATTTCCGAGTACGACGAATACCAACAAGCCTGGAGGTTTCTAGGGTTCATGGTGGACTGTAACGCCAAGGAATCGGACGATGATAACCAGCACGATGGTGGGGGTTCCAATAGTTATGATGGTGGAACGGGAGAGGGGTGTGAACGTTACCTTTTGTGGGCTGCTGTAAGTTTGTTTCATGTTGTTTTTCGTTTTTGTTATCAGATCACGTGTCCAATTATGTAAATGGAAGCATGCCACTAACCAACCAAGTGACTCTCTACTACTACTACTACTACTACATCATACCTTCCACACAATACCATACAACACGATACTATACAACACGATACTGTATCTACCTCTATCTCTATATAGTATGTTGATTTGGAGTACGAAGGAGACGGTATCGGAGAATACCAATACTACAACATTGACAACAATGCCTGGGACAAGACATCTTGTAATTACGCCGACAGTGGCAACTCGAGATGTGCCAAGATGGATTGTCACTTGGACAGTACGCACTTTTCTCTATTAGGTTTCTTCAAGCACCAATCGTACGACGACTGGATGGAACAGCTCTTTAAGCACGAGGGTGTCTGCGTCTGGGGTATGCAACAGTACTCCTTTATGAACAGTGCCCGAAATACTTGGCCACAAGGTTGTTCGCTTTCCAGTGCCACCACTTCTTCTGGAAAACCAATCTATTACGATCTCAAACCAATTTCCAAGGGTGGCATGACGCCTGGTCTCTACACGGATACCAAATGCACAGTCGAGTACCAATCCACAGGAAGTGATGATCCCAACACGATCAAAAACATTCTTGGTAACTTTCTAATTGATGGTGGTGATGGTGGTGGTGGCTCGAACGATGGCGGCGATTACGACTTTTCTGGTTTGTCCTTTACCCAAGCCATGAATCTATGGGAATATGGATTTGAACATTTCAAGGTCTGTCAACCCTGTGTGGCCTACAACTTGAACAATGTCGGAGGTGGCTACTACAATGATGACGCCAACCAAGGTGGGGACAACTTTGACTGCTACGATCAAGCCGGTTACACCAACGTCAACCAGTGTATGAAGTTCATGGCCAAGACGTCCATGAACACGGCTACCTTTCGAGATTTGTCTCTGGCACAATCACAAGGAACCCTCGTCGACAGTCCGTTGGCTGGATTCATGGATAGCCGAGCAAGAAGCGCCCACTACATGATGGAATCTGCTGGTACCGTCATGAACTATGTCTTTTTGGCCGTCTCCGTGGTGGTTCTATTCTACGGTGTCACCAACTTTTGGAGGGTCCGCCGAAAAGTCAAGTTGGCGCCCAAGACGAGCCAAAGGATGGACGAACCCCTGGTCTTTGCGTAAAGAAGAAGAAGAAGAAGAAGCAAAAGGCGTACTGGGGGGGTATTTGCATTGGGTATGCATTGTATTTGCATACACAATCAAATCACATCATGATAATGGGAAAAGTTCTGTTTGCTGGTCTGTACTATAGCTTTCAAATCTATACACAGCAGCAGCAACAACAAACAACAACAAAAATACCAAGCAACAAGTTCTTCATTGCTTTGTTAGTAGCAGATGAATGGAAGGAAATGAAATGAAAACGCCCCCTCCATCCAACTCATCTATTCACCTCACATTGTAATTACTAGTAGTCCTACATACATTTAAGCAAAACAAAAAAGTCACAAATTCTGCTGTATATTTGTAGGTCGATTGAGATCCTTCCCATCATACATACTAACGAACGTCCAAAGTTACTATTGTGCAAGCAGCAAGAACAATAAAACCGTCAAGAAGTTCATCGCTTTGCTTAGCGATGAATGAACCCTCCTCCACCCAACTCAATAATATTAGCACTATTAAATAATAGTCCTACAAACACTGCAGTATATGTGTACCGGTACAAGAAAGTCCCAATTGAAAGAAATCGTGCGAAATTTCCAGTCGATTGATTGGACCACATGGTCTGGCCTCCAGCAAAATTTCAGCAGGACCGAGACGCATGATGGGTTATTATTACGTTCGTTGTTGCCCCTACTGTCACACACACAGTCTATCAACCTTGTTGCTACAGTAGCATTTTCCCAGTTGCCTCATTTATCCTATTATATATAGGTACATATAAAAGTCAAAAATGGAAGCCGTTCAAAACTTGCCACCACACCAACAACAAGAGTTCATGAAACATCTTGAACAGATGCAATTGAAGGACAGTCTAGTGTACGTTTCCCACCTTTGTATTATTGTTTCTAGTATTTCTATTATTGGGTGGCAGGAAAGGGTCCGAGAAAGCAGCCTCAATGTTTGAAGATTGACAAAGCTCAAACGGAAATTTTCTTCTTCTCCGATGCTCTGCAAGTGTTGGAAACTGCTTTCAATCCATACATGTTTCTCACGCCCTCGTTGCAATTCCTTCCTTCCTTCTTTCTCTTTCTCGATGAACTACCCACCCACCCACCTACCCGTCTTTTGTACTATCCAATCGTCATCATCATTAGCATGTACAATACCTTGGTCACCCGTTGCTTTGATGGTTGCGTCAGTTCCTTCCGTTCGAAAACGTTGGACAAATCGGAGACTTCCTGCCTTGAAAACTGTGCCGCACGATACATCAAGATGACCCAACGAGTCGGACTACGATTTGCCGAACACCAGGCCATGCAACAGAAAAAGGCAGCCGATGCAGCAGCCGGTCAAATGTAAATGTCAATGTCAACGTCAACGTCAACGTCAATAGTAGTATAGTAGTATAGTAAAAGTACACGACAACTTTTGATAAATCCAAAATGAAACGCTACAAGAAGTATAATGCTTTCTTCTTTCGACGCCGTCTATACCTATGGTAGTGAGAACATAGCTACTTCTTGATGACAATGCTCCAATAACTGTCAACTAGTATTTATATTTATATTAAATCATGGTAATCACCATTGTTCAAATACTACTACCACTCCTTTCTGGATTTTCGGTCTGTTTCCTTTACAACTTGCCAGTGTATGGGTTTCCATCCTGCCAGTTGGTACCATTCCCAGCTTGGTGCAAGTACTTGACGGTCGAAATCAGGTTTTCCCAAATGTATGGATAATAGGCATACTTGACATTGTGCTTCTTGCAAATCTCTCGCACCTTGGGAGCAATAAAGGGATACCATCCAGAGGACATGCGTGGGAACAAGTGATGTTCGACTTGAAAGTTGAGTCCACCCGTCAAGCATCCTGCTACCAAACCACCATAGGTCGAGGAAGTCTCGACTTGCGACTTGAACCAACAGACGGGTTCTCCAGTCTTGCGGGCTTCGTAGGTAGGATCACGATCGGCGTGCTCAAAGTTGTGGGACAAGGCAAACAAGGACGCCAAGGCCAAGGATTCGGCAATTCCCATGACCAAAATGTGAGTCAAAACTTCCAACGAGAATCCACCATTGGTTTGAAAGGGGGCCACAATGTTGCAGTAAATGTACAACAAGCGAAGGGCAATGGCATACTTGCGGGACTTTTGAACATATTTGTTATCCCAGGAGTATCCAATTTCTGAGGATCCAGCGTGGTTCAAGTCCAAAATTTGAGGATTGAACACCGTGGACATCCAGTATCCGGCCAAGACGAGGGGAAAGTAAAGACCTTGGAAACGATGGACAACGGCACGCTTGGGATGGTTTGGTTCGTAATCGTTGAACAGAATCATGGGTTCGGCACCCAAGGCATCGGAATCCTTGGCCCAGTGATTGGTAAAGGAGTGGTGAGTCCAGTGTTGTTCCATCCACAACCACTTGCTACCTCCAATAAAATCCGCACCCAATCCATAAAGGTTATTGACCCATGGTCGTTTGGAAGCAGCTCCGTGGTTGGCATCGTGCTGGACGTTCAATCCAATGAAGGATTGAGACACTCCGTAGACAATGGCCAAAAGTAGACTGGTGGGAGTGGTCATCCACAAGTATTGCAATCCAAAAAAGAGACTGCAATAAAAGACGGCCCGGACGTGCCATCCCCAGGTTCCAAATTCACGCCCACGACGGACAATCTTGAAGACTTCACGCTTGATTTCACGTTCGAATTCAGTGTCAAACTTGTATCTGTATACCCGGTACAGCAGTAAGTAAGTAAGTTAGTAAGTAAGTAAGTAACATCGTTGGGGAATGTGTATGTTTGGAGAAGAAGCACAAATCCGAACCGGCAACAAGGTAAGAGAAAGAAGAGAGAGAGAGAGAGGAGGGAAAGCACTGTGTGAGACACACATTGTACATTCATAATAGATTGCATACAGCCAAACCCCAATACGACTGCGCATCTTCCATCAACATTCAAACGCAACACAACACAAAAACGAACAAAGGCCATTCTTACTCGCTGGTGTAATCCGGAACCGTTCCAACCTTGGTCATCTTTTCCAAATGCTTGGAAGTATGGTAAGGATGAATCATTTTGTATTGAATGGTAACATCGTTTCCACCAAACATCATGATGGATTCACCTCCTGGATGGTCAAAGTTTTCAATGTTGTAAATGGTGCCATCGATGCAGATTTCCGATTCGGCCAATCCCTTGAGGGTGGCAATGCGATCGGTGGTGGCTGGATCGTCCGATTCTTCCTTTGCGGCAGTAGCAGCCGGGACATTGCGCTGTCGCAATTTGTTACCGTCGGGGGCCATGCTATTCTGTTTTTGATTACTTCTGTGTTGCAACAACAATTCAAAAGAAAATGGTTGTTGATTCCAGCAATGCAATATTTGCCAACGCAACCATGATTTTTTTTCCTCACCACGACGAAAGTTGAAGAAAAAACCAACCAATGGGATGACCAACTGCATTCGTTGCAAACACGTCACAATCGAACCAGTCGATCTTTGATTGTTTGGATGGCTAGCTGGCGCAGGACGGACGGTAAAGAACTGATCTAGTGTTCTATGTCGAATTCTGTCCTGCCCCCGTTGTTTTGGTACAGTTCTTACGTACCAGAATATTCTACGAGCACTCTACCAGTAGCTTCGCTTCCGATCCGTAGCTGACGATGCGAATCCTGCCTATCAGAATCTTCGGTTTGGATCTTCGCCATCTGGTGGGCGGAAGATATCGCCCCCTGAACGTTTGTCAGTGGTGACTTACGTTAGATCTGATCTGCGCAACGATATCCCGAAGCTCAGCCCATTCATTTTCATTCCACTTGAATACCCAACGAATAAAACAATATATACAATACAATAATGGCTCCCTGCGATGTTCCCGTTGGTGTTATCACCGGAGACGATGTTCTCAAACTGTTGACCCATGCTCGTGAAAACAAGTATGCCATTCCAGCTTTCAACTGTACCAGGTACGTTTTGGTCTAACTGCCGCCTGGAAAATGGAAGGCTTTTTGTGGAAGGAAGGATGCATGCATGCATGCATGTGCATGCTAAAGGAGTAGAGTTGTCAAACTGTGCAACCACGAAGCAAGAGGGTGCCATCATGCCATTCTATCCAATCTAGTCAATCTATATTTCGATGCCAAATCTCACTTTCCGCCCGTTTCTTTTTTCTTCTCTTCTTTTTTTTTCCTTCTTTCGTCGACACGAATCTTAACGATTCACGATGTTACTTCTGATCACCACGATGATACCCAACACCACCAACGACACCACCAACAACTACTACCACAACTACCACTGCCAACTGTACTGTTCTGTACTGTTCTGTTCTGTACTATACGACGCTCTACAGTTCTTCCACTTGCAACGCCGCCATGCAAGCCGCCAAGGACAACAACTGCCCCGTCATTCTGCAATTCTCCAACGGTGGAGGCGCCTTTTTGGCCGGAAAGTCCGTCAAGGACCCCAACGCGGCTGCCGCTGGATCCGTCGCCGGTGCCCTGCATGTGCGGGCCGTCGCCAAGTACTATGGCATTCCCGTCATTTTGCACACGGATCACTGCGCCAAGAAGTTGCTGCCATGGATGGACGCCATGTTGGATGCGGATGAAGCCTACTTTGCCCAATACGGCGAGCCGCTCTTTTCGTCTCACATGTTGGATCTTTCCGAAGAACCGGATGAAGAAAACATTGCCATTTGCAAGAAATATTTCGAACGCATGGCCAAGATGAAGATTTGGATGGAAATGGAAATTGGTATCACTGGAGGAGAAGAAGACGGTGTCAACAACGAAGACGTTGACCCTGAAAAGCTATACACTTCTCCTGAACAAGTCTACGCTGTCTACAAGGAACTTTCGACCATCGGACCCATGTTCTCCATTGCCGCCGCCTTTGGAAACGTCCACGGTGTCTACAAGCCAGGAAATGTCACTCTGCAACCCGCTCGCTTGGGTAAGCACCAAGAGTACACCAAGGAACAAATCTCTTCCTCCGACGACAAGCCCATTTACTTGGTCATGCACGGAGGATCTGGTTCCACCGACGAAGAAATCGCCACCGCCGTCTCGTGCGGTGTCATCAAGATGAACGTCGATACCGACACCCAATGGGCCTACTGGGACGGTCTTCGCAAGTTCGAAGCCGAAAACCGCGACTTTCTCCAAGGACAAATCGGTAACCCAAGTGGTCCCGATAAGCCAAACAAGAAGTACTACGATCCTCGTGTCTGGATCCGCAAGGCCGAAGAGGGTATGATTGCCCGTTGCTCCATTTCCATGGACAAGTTGTTGTGCAAGGGTACCTTCCCCGCCAAGATCCCAGAAGCTGGATCTGTTCCCATGTGGGACTTTTCTCCTTCTTCCAAGGGACCCATGGCTGCCGTCAAGGATATTGGTGGACAAGTCGGAGGTATGATTTCTGGATTCATGGCACACAAGTAAATTCATACACATGATGCATACACATGATGCATACATGAAATTATTGTGTCATGACTGACGACTAGAAGAAAAAAAGGCAACAATGTAAAATGATGGATGGAAGATCGTGACTTTCCGTACTCATATTAGCCACTGCAACTGAATTAAAAGCAAAATATTTAGTATGTTACATGAATTTTGACTAGGTATACGCGCATCAGGAGTGTTGCAATTCATGTACTGTAGCACGATTGTTTGTCTGAATTCTTGTCGAGGCAACCACGACGAGGATGACGACCAAAGTATTGAATTCAATCGAATGCCAATCGATTCCTCCTACTATATATAGCATATCCAAAGATCTCCCATGCGTTGAAATCGGACTATCATACCTACAATACTATACTAGACTAGTCATTATAACACGATAGGATGATGAGAGTGGGAGAGATATACCGTATATCCCCTAATATACAATATTCGCTCCTCGAGAGTATTAAAAAGGATATATGCCCCCAGATATTCTCCCCTCCCCGGCGTCTGTCAAGGTCCTTTCCCCACCATCCATGAACGACAACAAAAGTAGGAACCACCTTGAAACACAAACGTAGTGGGTGCCTTCGTCTTCTTCTTCGTCATACTGAGGATATTGTCATTGTCGGTATTGGTGAAAAATGAAAAAGAACAAATCAACCAAGAGCAAAAGGAAGACAAAAAATGATCCCTTAAAGGTTGACCGACTAAAGGTGAAAATGCCAAAGATCGACAAGGTTGACCTCAAGGTGAAAATGCCAAAGATCGATGCGGATTCCGACTCATCGACGAGTTCCTCCTCTTCCTCCTCCTCCTCGTCCTCTTCATCATCATCATCTTCTTCCTCGGATTCTTCGTCCAGTTCCAGTTCCAGTTCCTCCTCCTCCTCACGATCTAGGAGCCAGAAAGATCCCAAAGAGGCAACACAAGACGACACGAGGACGAAAGAGGGCATTCCCAAAGAAGTGACCACCTCATCACCCGGCAAAGATACTACTACTTCGACACGAGCCATACCACGGAAAAAGCGGAAACATAATGACGACGATGATGATGATGAAACGAAGGATGCGACGACCAAAACGGCCGCGGCACATGAAACAACAATCCCGGCCCAGAAAATGTCCACACCGATGATGACAAAGGCCAAATCAAGTCACAAGGATGCTCCTGCCACGAATGACGCACCGACCAGCACGGCACGAAAACGGCAAAAGAGAAAGAAGAACCTTTCAAAGCGAAACATTCCTAGCCTCTACGATGACGAGGATGATGACAATAGTAGTGACGAGGATGATGACAGTCGAATGATTGGCAATACCAAGGACTATTATGACTACGATGATGAGAAAGATCCAGAACAAGGCCTATCGGTGCGCGAACTAAAGATGCAAATCTTGGGCCGGGACGTGGATAGTTCCAATCCAAATTCACAACAGCGTAGACCAATGATCGCAGCGGACCTGGACCGGCATGTCTTGTCCAAAGTACCAGCCACCAAATCCGTCACACCCACTGCTGTCACTGACAGTGCACCCAGCAAGGCGGAGCTCAAGAATGAATTGACTTGTATTGTTTGTCAAGAAGTCTTCCTGGATCCCATCTCTTTGCCATGTGGGCATTCCTTTTGCAAGAATTGTGCCGAATGGTGGTGGCTCCAACCCCACAAGCGAGACCGAAAGGATTGCCCCACTTGTCGACAAAAGGTACCCTGTGCCATGGATTCTGATACGCCACATATTGAAATCAATGTGGCACTACGGGCCTGCGTCATGGCGCTCTTTGGTGATTCCGTCAAAAAGCGGATTCATGCCACAACGGCTGGAGAACATGGGGGCAAACACTCGCGAGGATATGAACAATTGATCCCTCTTGACCAAGACTTTTGGAGGCGGATAGATTACAACACTTCCATGTTTGCCAAGAAAGAATCCTTCTTTCAAATCCGACACAGTGTGGTATTGGACGATCAAGACCAGCAGATGCAACTTGGTCTGTGTCTGTTTGGACGTCCTGAACAAATAGTGGACGATAGTTCCACTCTTATTATTCGTCTGGTTCTAATGACTATGCAGGAGGACGAAGTGGAAGATATGTCAGAGTTTCCCATATTTACCACCCCAGCCGATGACGATGATCACCATTTCATATGTACCCACCAAGATCGATATCAATACTCCTTTTTGGAAGTAGCTAGCTGTGCAGAAGGCAACAACTTGGGATCCAACACTAATAATGAGAATCATCGAAGTGTCTACAACTACAATTGGGAACCAATTGGTCGTGTTGCAATGGATCAAAAGGAATTCGTAACCGAACTCGGTATCATTGAATATCATTGGCAACCCCGAAATAAACATCGTCGACTTCGGTTCAAACACTCGGAAACGGGAGCTGAAATGGAAGTCGACATGTCCAAACTGGATCTCAAGATGATCCGAGATGCTGCCAAGGCAGACGTGGACGATCTTCAAGAGGGTGGCCGCCGAAACAATCCTAGCAGCTTTGTCTACGATCAGAATGATCGAGAAATGGAAGACGACGAGGACAGCAATGCCAAAAATGAGTACGAAGACGACGGTTTTCTTGTCAAGGAAGGTAGCGAAGATGACAATGCCAGCGAATTTTCTGGTGAATTCAGTACTGCTGAAGCCAGTCACAATAACAATGATGATGATGATGATGGAAGTATTGACCACTGCGACGTTTGTGGCAAAGATGGAGAGCTTATCGTTTGTGGTGCTGGAGAAGGTGATGATGAAATCGGATGTAGCAAAGCCTTTCATATAACTTGCATTGGACGGACGGAAGTCCCTGCGGGCGACTGGATCTGTACCCAATGTGCCAAGCAAGAAGACAAGCTTTCGTTGGTTGTTTCCTTGGCCGCCACCTCGGAAAATCCCAACTATGGCTATGAGTTTCCAGAATTTTGTAGCAATGTCGCAATCGAAGGCAGCGACGAAGATAGTGACAGTGACAGCAGTGGCGATGGGAATGTAAAAATTGTACGTCCAAGCAAGAAGAGCAAGATGAAGGTGGCCAAGAAGAAGTCAAAGAAGAGTTTGAAAGACAGCGACAGCGAAGACGAGATCCCCCCACCCAAACGAAAAAGTAAAAAGGGCAAGGCTGCAGTTCTCGACGACAGTGGCAGCGAGGAGGATACCCCACCACAACCTAGCAAGAAATCAAAAGCAAACAAGAAGATACATCACTTGGATGACAGTAGTAGCGATAGCGACAAAGAAATGGCGGATGATTCTTCCCCAGATGCCAAGCCAAGCAAATCAAAGACTCAACGCAGGGTGATAGCGGAGGATAGCGATAGTGACTAACTTGCTATTATGATATGAATGACAGCTAGTCTTTTTTTCTCTATGACTTTTATCAAGTGTTTCTAACTAACTATTTTCTTCCACATGCAACATAACCAAAATCAGAATCGATCTAACAAAAATTAGTCCCACAACTAAGAGTCTCAATCCTTCCATTGCAAGACAAAGACTGGAACGGGGCATCTCTTGTCTCCTTCGACATGTTCTGGATGAAAGCATTCAATCTCCACTTTGTCTTTCAAAGTTGGCAAGGTGCGAATAATGTTATCCGCTTCACGGGCAAACTTTTCCATGCTCGTGGCCGAGCTGGGGCAAAAGTTGGACAAGACCAAGTATTGTCTCTTTTGGGCTTCTCCCTCACCGGATCCAAGAAATTGTGTCGATTGCATGGCCAAGTTGGTAAACAAGAACTCGTAGGCCTCATCGACATGAGGAGTATCAGTGGTGGTAAAGGCACATTTTGTAATGTCAAACTTGTCGTCGTTTTGAGAAATCCATGTTTGGGCCATGGTCAAGGGAGTGACTGTGGTGACTTCTTCCAAATGAGATCCAATGGAATCGTAAAAGTCGGTATCCTTGGATTTTTCGTCGTTCAAACTGGACTTGCTGAAAAGCAATTCCAATGCTTGCACAAAGTCGGAATCCGGATCGGCCATGCTTCCTTCCTCCTCTTCGTCCTCGAGACTTTCTTCGGCACGAGGTTCTTCCCGGACGGGTTGTGCTTGTGGGGGTGGCGGTGTATAGACGGGCTGAGGCATGGCTCGCACCTCCACCACAATGGAAGGAAAGGGCGAGCGGCGTGCCAGCAACCGTTTTTCCTTGTATTCTTGCAAATTCAAGTCGACTTCGGCATCCGCATCATCCTGAAGTTCCTTCAATTCTTCCTCCGGTGTCTTTTGGCCAAACCCGGGATGCAAGTGGGCACAATTGACGGAAACCACCCATTCCTTGTCGTTTTCTTCCTCGTCATTGTCCAGTCGGTCCAGACTGACATCGGTGACATAGTCACGGGCACTTCGACGAGCCTGATTAATGGCAGTCACCAAGGTGTCAAAGACGGACCAGTCCTTCATGTCCGCATTGGCGGGAATGACCAATACCTGGGTATTGCGAATGGAGGAGGGAGATCTGGGACCTAAGAAAATTGACGAGTGACAGGGGGAATGTTAGAAATTGGTATGGACTTGTGCCAAGAATGAATCGTGGGTGAAATGACATCAATCTGGTAGCCGTCATTGGCAACACCAATCATCCTAACGACGTACCTTCTGCTTGTTCTGAAAGTTCTTCTTGTTCTTCCCCATGAGCTTCGCCCATTTGTCGGGCCTCTTTGAGCTTGCGAAAGATATTGGCCAAGACCATGGCCGTGTCTTCGGAAGCTTCGCAGACATAGCTGACTTCTTTGCGGCTCAAGGGGGTTTCGGTCGTCGAAGTCAACATTTCAGTAATCCATCGTTCGGTGGTGGCCAAGACGTTCCAAACATTTTCATTGGAAGGATCTCGTTGAATATCATAATACAAACGAGTTTTGGAAGTGCCTCTGACATTGTTGTGGTTGTTGGCACGTTGTGGAGACAAGGAAAAGGCATCGCCAAAGGGCGCGTTCCACAAACAGAGACTGCAAAGAAGTAAGGATGCTGGAAAGACTTTCATGGTTCTAATTCGTTTGCGATTTGGTGGCATTGGCAGTGGCAACAGGGCTGGTTTGGTTTGGTTTGGTTTGGTTTGGTTTGCTTTGGATACTATGATCTACAGTATTATGAGAGATTTGTTCTGTGTGGGCAATTCAAATCGACGACATCAAAATGCTGCGTGATGTCTTTCTTTGATGTCTTCAGAACTTGTCTTTTGGAATTCCTAATTTAGCAATTTCATTGGCTCGTTGTTTTGGGGAATCGGAACTCAGTACTTTACGCAACGCAAAGCTCGTATTCTTTTCGCAATTCGATTCGAATCGTGACATCTGCTTCACCTCAGCTTCTCCTTTTTCTTCTATTCGCAAAAATGACGGGGGATACTGCAAGATGTGGGGGTAGAACGAGGGGATTGATTGATTGAATGAATCAATCAATTCTGCTCTTGAAGCTTGTCAGATTGGCAACAGTCATGGTTGCATGCTAATGCTGGTACACTGTGTATGAGTGGATAGAGGCCGAGACATATGGCTTTGTCATCTCAGTCGACTTCGTTCCGCAACCACTTTCAGCTCTTCTTGGTTTCTTTCTCCACGACGACCTCTGGCGAATCAAGAACCACAGTCGTGTCATCATCATCAATCAAAGTTGGACAGTTCCTAGCGATGTGGCCTTGTTTTAGACAGAAATGACAGTATTCGTGATCATAGGGGCAGTCCGCCTTGCTGCATCCCTCCTTGTGGTAGTTGTAATATCGACAAATGGGCATGCCTTTGGGCGAGGTTGCCATGGGAGCCTTGAGAGGGTGTTTTGGAAAGGCTCGTTTCTTCCGGTGTTTTGCAAACCATTCATTGCCGTTTTCAACCAATCCTGTACCCTCTCCTACACTGGCCGAGGCCTGGATGGATTGCGCGAGTTCGCGGCTTTTGACTACAATCAGCCGAAGATGCTGATCAAAGGTTTCTAGTACCCACGAAAGCATCCGGAGCACGCCAATGCATTCACGATTGCCTCCAATGTCAATAAATACAACAGTAACAGCTCCATGAATCGTACATTCTTGTTTCGCCTTGATAGGATCCACAAGGGCATCCACAACCGTGACATGACAGGTATCCTCGTTCCATCTTTTCTTGCCGATTGTCGTTTTGCATTGCTCCATCATTTGCTCCGAGGTATCCAGTCCCACCCAAGAAGCAGAATTAGGTGGCACCAATAATTTACTGGTTTCTCCAGTCGAACAACCAATCTCCAAGACGCGATCCTCGGCCGTTACTTGTTTGGCCAAGATGCGAAAGAAATTCGTCTCGGGGGTCACCACAATGTTGGGAGTCTGGAGCGCAAAACTTGGAAGAAGCCGGCGGCTTTGTTCTTTTTTACTTAATTGTAGGACAGTTTGGTCTTTGGATAGAACCACAGATACGTTGGAGCTCGACTTGGGCGAAAACGAGCTCCTCCCATCAACTGCTGGCGTTGCCTTTGAATCGCAATTCGTTGCTTGGTCTTTGGATCCAGGGTTGCTTAATTGTTCTTCATCGGTTGCAGCTTTCTTCAGCTCCTGTTTGGCCTGCAACAGATCCTCCAATCGAATCTTGCCCCTGTAGGTTGTCTTGCCATCCTTGGACTTGACCAATACGTCATCGCCATTGGAAAAAGCGAACGGCTTCTTTTTGGGCGGATACACCCGCCACTCGATTTCACGACGTCTCTTCATTCCGAGGTACTATAATAGGTAGTGGGAATGTGACAATATGACAATGGGCAAGACACTAGTTTCCAGCAACGTTTTGGATGAAATTGCAGCGTGAGTGTGATGATGTCTTTTTCGTCCCGATTATGTACAAGTATATTGCGATTTGAAATTTTCAAAGGAGGTGGAAAATGAGGGTCAGAAGCACAGACGCGGAAAGTGCACGCAAACAGAAAGGACAGAGAAAGCTGTACCATTCATTACAAGATAATGATGAACCAGAATATTTAGTATATTAAATATCTGTTATAATACAAATCAAAGTATGCAATATACTTCCTCGTAAACCTCGGGAGCACTTGAAACTGAAAATGATTCCCGTGAAGTAAGCAGTACTTCTTTCTTGATTCATCTTCTTCTTGTCCTGATATGTAGTTATTCCCCATGAGCACTCCTTCCAGCGGTTTGCACGATTCCCCCTGGGATGCCATTATATTTCCCTTAGTTGGACACGAGCTCCAACACTTTTTCCAACATGAACCGCTCTGCATCTAGCTCGATGTTAAACTTTGCTCGGATGTTCAGCTCATACGCCATAGCTTGTTCCTTGAGGACTTCAGTATGGAGGTGCTTCATGAGTGATTCCTCATCAGGAATATCCAAATCTTGCTTCAGTCCGAAGGTCTTGCTGAGGAATTTGAGGTAGTCGGAAGGCTCAGAGATCCATTTGCTAATCTCTGTGAGGCCTGCATTGACGGACTGAAGGTGTTCCATCAGCTTGACCAAATAGGGTCCAAGAACGTCTTCGTGCAACAGTTGGACTCGCTCAAGAAGAGATTCATAGTTAACATGGAGATCTTCGTCGTATTTGACTTCAAAGATCCCAGACAACTTGTCTGGAATCGCTACCATCGACTGGGTGTCGAAGAACTTTTCATTGCGCATGGGCTTGGTGGAAAAGACAATGCCGTCATCGTCGGTAACCACTTCAACGTGGAAGAATCCAGTTCTTGTGAATTTGGTGACGTGTGTACCTTTCTCACCACGTAGGTTGCCCTTGCAGGATTCCCACAGTTCCTTGTTCGAAGTCAAGATCTTCTTGATGGCACGGATGTTGGATTCAATGCCAGCTCGCTTTGCCTTTTCTTTCATGATACCATGCCCAGCTCTGGATCGAGTACAATCCAATGCAAGTCGCTCGCGGTTGAGGAATTTCTTGCGGGCAAGCATTCCACGAGCTTGTGATTGAATGAGCACTGCCTTTTGATCCACATCCACGTCTTCAGTATCTACTGATGTGGCACAAGTGTAGTCATCATCCTTCGATGGATCCACGTCGATCAAGGCAGCGTGAGTAGTACTTTCGGCATTGAAGGTACCATTGAAGATCATACATTGTTCAAGAAAGGACATGTCCATGATGATGTTTTTGGATGTTGTTGTGGAGTTGGGAAATTGTGATGAAAGCAAAAGATTTGGGGATTCGTGTGTTTTGGTTATTTAGAGCGTCGGCGATGAATTCTCCTAAGTAATTTTCCGTTCAACGTCAAATGCGCCGACCGACACGTCGAATCATCGCGGAAGATTTTACTGCACAGGTTTGTTGCAATAAAGCTTGACCACCGTTGATGATGATTCCAGCTTCAGCCTATCCGAGGCAGTCATGGGAACAATGAAATAAATGCTCTATGAGCATGTTCTTTCGTCGGCTGGAGATGCACTTTGAATCATTTTTAAAAAATAGAAACAAAAAAATTATAAAAATAACAACAACGTGGTGTGCAAATTAAAATTAAAATAGTTTCAAAAAAGAGAATGCTACAGGCGTATATATGAATAGGAACATGGACTATCTTTTGCATCACTGGGATTAAGCAGATTTAGTCTACTCCGAAATAAAGACAAGGAGTTTCCCCAGCATTTTTTGATCTCTGCTGGTTTGGATGTTGAAAGAACCGTTGACTTGGAAATCGTCTTCAAGTTCACATTCCTTCAATGTTGTAGTTTCAGTAGTAATAGTCAATTTTTCATCAAGCCCAAAAATCTTCTTGAGAAAGGCCAAGTCAGCCTGTGGTTCTGCTAGCCAAGCATCAATTTCTGCAAGAAGCACATTGACGCGCTCGAGATGTCCTTTGAGCTTGAGCAGAAACGGTTGAAGCACACGCTCGTGCAGCAACAGTGACTTCTCTAGAAAGCCTTCGTAGTTCACAAAACCGAATTCATCATAGTGGACTTCAAAGATTCCCTCGAGTTTGCCTGGAAGCACCTCCAATGCTTGCATATCGTAGGATTTCTCTGATTTTTCAGCTCGGCTTGTGAATTGAACCTTTCTGTTTTCAGTCTTTGTGTGGACTGTCATGAACCCAGTTCGAATAAACGTTTGGGTGCTGCCATCTTTCTCTCCGATGCGACCCTTTTGGCAGCGTTCCCAAGTGGCCTGCTTCTTCTTGAGCAATTCTCGAACGCTTCTGATGTTGTCTTCAATACTTTCTTTGCCTTCTTCTTCCTCGTTCATGATGGTTTGCCCTGCTTTTGTTCGTGTGTCCATTACAGCCTTTTGTTCGCTTTGTTTCATGGCTTTGTTTCTCACAATCCTGCCTCTGGCAACAGCTTGGATTTGAGTTGCCGCCTTTTGGTCAATGATTTGTGCTACACTTTGTTCACTTGTTGCCTCTGTCGCAACAGTACCTTCTTCATCCTTGATCGCTACAATAGTTGTATCAATAGTTGGATCAAGCAAACCTTCTAGGTTCTTGGAGAATTCGTAACAGATTTCGACGGGAAATGACATGGACATGATATGATTGCTTTTGTTTTGATGTGCGGAGAGTTTTAATAAAATTTGGATGTTTTCTGCTTTTGTCAAATTTGTAGCGACTACGGTTAGTCTCCGTTTTCAGTCCGTGTTCGGTTTGACGCGGTATTTATATAAGGACCGCCCGTTGAACGCACTTTGGCACGCGGCAAAGTGGTCCGTTCTAATCCAGCCTCCTGGTCGATTGGCTCGCGAGAGAAATACCTCGAGCTAAACCGTTCGCAAAGCGATCGCAAAGGAAAAAGCTTGTTCTGAGAGTTGCACCAAGATGACAACGGTGCAATCAGTGTGGCTCGGCAAGAAATTGGAATGATGAATAGGATACCAAGAAATAAGACCAAAATCATTATCTACAATATGTTTGTTAAACACTACAAATATTAGGCTCTGTCCCACTACTTTTTCTGTTGATCCATAGGAGGTGCAATCGGACATTTGTTCGTTCAATTGGCGAAACAGCAACAATGCACTGACCAACAAAGTACATAATAACAAGGAGTCCTGCAAATCGGTTTGATTTGGAATCTCACCAACAAAAGAATTGTTTGCTAAACTGAAAACGACCAAGGGCATCGAAGCGATTTCAGATCGCGACGGGATAGTCCCCTAAAGTTGAAAGCATGAGAAGACGTGAATTCCTGCTAGATATGAAAAAAAAAGCGCCGAAATGGAGCAAACAGATTGCCCACTTCACTTACTGTCATCCTGTTGTTTTCCGCGATGAAAGCTGCGAGTTTGAGATCTGCCAGAAGGGATTTTGGTTAGACATATATGTCCCTGCAGAGAGGCATGGATTGGTGGTGTCATCACACCTTGCACAATTGAAGAGGGCCTGTGTTGGTCGGCTCAAATCTTCCACGGGAAAGTTACATGTGACTTTCTGCTTTGTCGCCATCCATGTTGCCGCAAAGTATGATGTCATTTCTATGACTCGCACGCTGGTGGCGCAATACCCCCAGTGAATGCATTGTTAGCTGTGATGGAAACATCAATACAATTAGTAAAACAATGAAATGGTATTAATATGGAGAGAAACAAAAGAAAATCAGATGACTCGTACTTACACATATTGCATGCTTGCAATCGGGTCAAGTTGGAAAGGTCGGGGATTTTGCCAGTCAGAAAGTTATTGGATAGATGCAACGTCTCTACAATGGAGGAAATGGAAAGTGTGAGTCGCTTCCCATTCTGGGACAAATGAAAAAACAGCCGACGCCAATGGAATGGTCTCACCTAAAAGGCTCAAAGCTCCAATTTCGGTCGGCATCGTTCCAGTCGCTAAGTTGTTTTCCAACCAAAAACCCAGTAAATTGCTCAAGGCTCCAATTTCGGTCGGTATGGTTCCAACTAATCGATTGTCAAACAATGCAAGATACTCGAGTGTCGATAAGGAGAATATTTCAGTAGGAATGGAGCTTTCGGGAAATAGTAGATGAGATGACCACAATCTCGAACGGATGGTGCATATTTCCATTGACATTACTTACCCCGAGATGGTATTGTTCCAGAGTTCCAAGGTTCGAACTGTTAGCAGATTTCCGAGGGTAGAGGGTAGGCTCCCAACAATAGAGTTACTGCGGAGTGCTATATGATCTTTACAAAGAGAAAACGTTTGATGAGATACAGTAGTTCTGAGTAAGAGTGACAGTTCGATGTAGGCACCTACCAATGTTTGAAAGAAAGGCAATCTCAGAGGGGATCGTCCCTTGTTTGGAAGTTGCATCGACGCTCAAAACTAGCGATGTGATTGAATTGTTGGTGCATGTCGTCTTGACAGCAGGAATACCCCAACCATGACATTGAAACGCGGCCCAATTCGACGATTTAAACCCAACAGAAGCATTGAAGACTGTCAAAGCAAACCGTTCCAGTACAGCCCCGGTGTTGTTGGCGCATAAAAATTCAGACAACCCATCGTTCGACAACGAATTTGCAGCAATGCCTTGTGGAGTCGACAAGTCGAAAAGAGATGACCGCTGATTCGATCGTTCCAAGAGAACATCAGTCAAGCACTTGGTGGGCACTCCAAAAGCGAATTGCGCCTGTGACTTAACGCTGGCAGTCAATATTGGCTCGGATGCCGTACTGTTGCCATAGAGAATGGATACTTCGTGGTCCAAGCAGAAAGGTCCAAAGCAGGCAACATTGACGGACAGCTCACACGTTGATCCAAATGGCACCATAATTGTCTGCTCAAAACTTTGATCACAGTCAGACTGGTTGAATAAGACGTGTTGAGGAAAATGCATATACGTTTTCGAGTTGCAACGGACATTAAGTGAAGAAGTACTGCAAAATGGTTTGCCGTCGCGGTTGCCCAGGATGGTACTCCAATATTCGTCATAGAAGACTTCAAATTGATCCAATTGAATTGTAATAGGGGCCATGCTTGGATCTCTGCAAAATTCGTATCCAAAACTGGCTGCATCATAAGTTTCAACCGTTGTGCTCTGGCTATCCAGTCCAAAAGGTAAAGAAAGTCCAGCAAATCCGCAATTGGAACCCTCGCAACTTTCTCCACAGCAGTCGCCTCCATCCCAACCATACTCCTCCTTGTTGAAGTAAAGGTTGCACGTCCCATCTCCGAGGGGTTTGTCTTGGCACAACTCGCCAGATCCACCGTTGATGCAGTCACAGATCCTAGCCGAAGTGCAGATACCACCATTATCGCAAGGATTGGTGACATTGTTGCAATTTTCACAAAACGAGTGAATGTCCACCGGTCGTGACAGATCCGGGACTGGGACATCAAACAAAAGACCGGGTTCGTTCCGATTGTGATACCATCTCAGCCCCATAGGCGTACTCTCACTAATTGAAGCTGCTACACCTGCCGAGACAAGGTTGATAAGCTCGCCTGTGCTTTGTAGTGCATTGGTAACTCCAACAAAACCGCTATCTGTATTCAAGTACTCCTCCATCGACAACGAAAGAAAGTCCGATGTAACATTTGGGGCAATGGGGTTCGTCCAAACCCAACGATTTCCGGAAAAAAAGATGATTTCATACAATTCCGGGGTGCTGCCTTGTTTGATATAAACGGGATGAGAGATGGCATCGGTCGTGAACACGGTCGGTTGTATCGAACTGATAGTTGCCTTGAAAAAGGATACGGACAGAGTCCCTTGCTGGTTGACGGATTGCTCAAAGTGCACGTTCTCGCAAATCGCGGTGACTGTTTCGAAAGTAGTTGATTTTAAACATTCTTCTGAAGACCCTAGGACGCGCCGAAGCCGAGTGTTTTCAAGAGAGGTTCCATCGCTCGTATACCACTGCTTTTCTCCCGCCTCACAAGAAGTTTGTAAGTAATAAAAGGTTGCAAAAGCAATCAAGCATCGTTGATTTACCTCCAACAAGTCAAATGTAGTTGTAGCCTCTGTCCTTGCAACATACAGTTCACATGGTTTATTTTCCAACGCTCCGATTGACATCGTCCAACCAGGTTTCCCATCTGGTTGTATACTATTGCAGTATGTGAATTTTCCACCATCCTGCTCAAAGCCAACTTGCTCATATACAAGGCGCCGCTCAAATCTCTTTCTTGTCGGACTGACTCGATAGCAGCCGTTGAATAAGGTAATGAAAGACAAGATATCGTCAGACATGTCTAGCATGAACTCTTGCTCCGAGAAATCCCCTTGGTTCTGGTTGATAAGTATATATAGAAAGAAAGCAAAGAGCGTCGCGAGGACGGCAAAGACACCAATGATATGCGCAAACTTGCGGAACCAAGAGCGGGAACCAGTATGGCCATCAACCTTGTTGCGATTGTCCTGTTGGAACTTCGCTTCTGATATACACTTCGATGCCTTTTGACACTCTTCTCCCAAGTAACCGAGCTCGCTGAGTAGAAAGGCAAGGTCGTCAAGCTCGGATACGAACCTAGGGCACAAAGCAAATTTCCGATTAAATGATACCAAAAAATGCTTCAGACCAATCCAGAAAAAGCTTACCTCACGCCAAGGAAGTTCTATCATGATTGAAAACAATAAGTTAGAGGGAGCAACTCAGAAAGCAACGCATTTTGTTGCGAACATACCAATAATACATCGAAAACCGTCTCGGATTGTATGGCCAATACAAAAGCTGCTATCACTGACAATAGGCCTTGCAAGAATCGAGTGAAGTAGCTGCAATTCCATTGAGGCTGATTCATCCCCTGAAAAGTCTTTTCACCTTTAAATCTTGTTGGTATACCATCAAAATATCCCTCCATAGCAATGCGTAGGTCATCTTGACCCATTATCGCGATGATAATCGCAAGTCCTTGGCTGATGTGGACAATGATCGGTACGTTGGCAGGGAAAATTCTTACAGAAGTATCGTCAGATTGACCAAGCTGATCCACTAATAACAAGGATAGCAACAAGATCTGAACTGCAATCACTATGAGGGCAATCCAGAATGGCCGACTCGAGAATTTCCAGGCTGATATGACAGTATAAATGTCGTGTGGCAGTTGATATTCGTCGTCTCGCTCGATGTCTGCGTCCGTCAAATCTCCTGACCCAATTCGTCTCCAAGGAATTGCGTTTTTTTTGCTTGACCGGAGCTCATTCTCTGCTTCTAACAGTCGCTTTTGAAGATTTTCAACCTGATTCTCAGTCTTTTCCATCCTTGCAAGCAAAGTTTTCTCAGTATTTTCCATCCTTGCAACCAACGTTGCTAGGCCAGCCTTTTGATCGTCTGAATCATCCGCATCTGATTCATCTCCATCCCTAGATGCTTCTTTTCTCTCCCCTTCTTTCATAGCTACTTTCCATGCATCCATTGCGTGTTGCTTTGACTATGTGTTGATTGCACAAACGAAACCGCGCTGTGGGAATGAACTGTCATGTCAAAGGAATCCAACGAGTCCGTCAAGTCACGTGACAATGATACATTAGATATTATCATCAACATGCCCCTGTAGCAGTCTGTGAATTGGATACTCATAACGTGCATTTGTACAAAGTGAAGTCTAGTCTTTTGAAATTTAGTGTGCTGGATGCTAGAGAGTCAGATGTGATTCGTGTCGTAGATCAGTTATTCAGCGTGACCCCAGCACCACATGACGAGTCCTGCTAGTACTACTTTGCAACCTTAGAAGGTTACGGCGTTTGGTCTTCTTGAAGGAACTTCAGAAATTCGTGCAGTCTGTTCTGATCTCGCTCTTGTTGGATATCAAATGCAGCTGTCATTCGCATGCTCCTATCGAAGTTGATCACCTTTAGGGTCTGGACGAGGGATGCAGATGACCCACTGGTTGCGCCCAGTTGACATTCTTCCGGAAGCTCCAATTCATCGCCAAGGTCAAATGTATCTTGAAGGTACTCTGTGTGAGTATTTACTTCATGAATCCATTCGTAGATTTCGGCGAGAGTCTCGGTTACAGACTGGAGCTGAGTCTTGAATAGTTCCAAAATCAACTCCAGAATATCATCGTGGAAGAGCAACAGCTTTTCCAGCAAAGCA
Organism: Cylindrotheca closterium; assembly: GCA_933822405.4. Classification (NCBI taxonomy): domain Eukaryota; phylum Bacillariophyta; class Bacillariophyceae; order Bacillariales; family Bacillariaceae; genus Cylindrotheca; species Cylindrotheca closterium. The sequence goes on along the minus strand of CAKOGP040001814.1, from coordinate 216,272 downwards.
CTGTAATCAATAAAGCCTTGATCTCCACGATCAACTTCAAAGATGCCATCAATCTTTTTGGGTAGCTCGGACATGCACCTGGTGTCAAATGATTGGTATTGTCGCTCTGCGCGAGTGGTAAGCCTCAACGAATTATTTCTTGTTGTGGCAAGCACAGATACGAAGCCTATCCTTGTGATGACTGTTCTTGGAAGTCCCCTTCCTCCTCGAATATTTGGTTTGCATCGATTGTAGAGCTGTTTGTTGGTCTTTAGGATCTCGTGAATTTCTTCGAGGTTGGCCTCGATCCGTGCTCTCTTTTCCATCTTGAGCCGTTTTAGAATCGTGAGGCGTGTCATCATACCTCGGACGTGGGCCTGGATGAGCACTGCGGACTCAATTTTATCATTGATCGGGTCTTCGCTGGCTTCTGTATTGACAGTCATGTTGTCGTCATCGTGTTTGGAGGAACCCTTGATGTGGTGGAAGGCTCCTTTGACAATGTTCCATTGGTCGCCACAGTCTGGAACGGCGCCAAAGACATTGCATATTCTGAAAAGAGATGGCATTCTTTCAGTGCTGATGTTGTTGTTGTTGTTGTTGTTGTTGTTGCTGTTGCTGTTGCTTTCTTATTAGTCGTTGGTTGAGACTGGAAGATGGGTAGAAGAACAGTATGCCGTTGAAATTTGGGAAAGTGTGAGGTGGATGGCGAATGAGATTTTTTCTTTTTGTGCGTTCCAACGCACCGAAAAACCTCTCCATAACCGTCGGTTCTAAATTTCATGTGATATATTTTCATGGGTGAAACTCCAATTTCCTATTTTCAAATGAATGGTGGCACTAGAGCACTTCATAGCAATAGTAGTTCTTTCTATTTTATCCATTCTTCACGTCTTTGATCGATGACGATAGAAAATTCATGATCGCTTCAGCATGAAACATAAATACACCTATCCCCAGCAGTTCACGAAATGAAATCAAGGAACTTTGTCAGACGCATTCTCTCGCTCTCTTTGACCACTTGGAACTCTGCTACATGAGAGCCCGATACTCTGCATGTTCTAAGTTTCCGTTCACCGGAACCCCCAAATGTATGCGTGAGATCGACTCCAAAGGATGATTCAATAAAGTCAGATACCGTCAGTCGCTCATGCAACCACTCCTCAATAGTTCCCAAAACAACTTGTATGCTTTCAATGTGTTTCTTTAGCTCAACCAAGAACGGTTCCAAAACATCATCGTGCAGAAGAAGTGCCCGCTCCACGAGAGCCTCAAAATCCACAAATCTGGGATTGACTGGATAGGAAAGATACTCAAATTGAAATATCGCAATATTCGTGGGGCATATACAGAGCGGGGCAATATTAAAGGTTTTCTTCTCTGTTTCATAAAATGCTGAAAAACTGAGTTCACCAGCAAAATGGCTGCCAGCCCGGATGACCTTGAACTGTTGTCGCTGAAAGGTGGCCCAATCCTCCGAAATGGTAAATGGCTCCATGTGAAGTTTGCAGCGTTCCCATATTTCGCTGTTGAGTGCCAACATGGCACGAATTACCTGTAGGTTTCGTTCAATATCTGGGTTGGTCCTGTCTGTTGCGGACCAGGATTCCTTCAATCGTTTGGCCATGTTGGTTCTAGCATTGGCCACGGATTGAATGAGCTGCCCTCCCGCAGCTGTCGAATTCGAATCCGACAAGCACGCCCGTGGCCTCTTGTGAGTTGATGTCATCATATTGTAGAGCGTATATAGCACTGCTGACTACTGACTTCACCTTATGCAACGGTAGAGATGAATGTGTGTTCAAACCTTCTTGTGGTTCTTTGTTTCTGATCGTTACTTTTTGCACTACATGCCGTGCGTGCGCAATTATTTAGAATGAAAATTTAAAAGTCGGTGGTGGGGAAGGGAGAATAATAAGTTGTTCGGGGCATTTTGATGGGGTGATTTAATCGGATGAGTCAGTCGTTTTTTAATATTGCGAATGAGATCGCAATCTGCGATGTACACGTACTGGTAGAATAGAAGAATCAATCGTGAAGAGTACCGGTACCAGATACCATAGTATGTGCTATCATTGACTGTGGATTCAAACTGTTCCTGGATATATACACAGTATGTATCAAGCAAGTTCCTTGTATTTTTAAAAAGTAGCTAGGTTTATTGCTGGTTTTGGACAAGATGTTGATTGAGCTAGTAGGAGTCCGAGACCACCATTGTCTTTTCTCTCCCTCTCCCTGTCTTGTCAAAGTCCGCACATTTAAATCCAATCGATACTGGTATAAAGATACATCCAAATTGTCCTAAACACGGGAGGCCGGTCGAAAGACAATCATTCTGGTTGGTCTTGCCCCTTTGGGTTTGCATAAGCCTGTATGCATTGTGCGATAGACCGGCGAAAACCCAATCTTGACAAATTCCACGTTGTATTGACCGCAAAGATCTTCAATCGACTTGTCGACAGCTTTGTTTTTTTCAATGTTTATGGACATTCCAACAAAGAAAAGAATGAACACTGGGATCAATGCAACCCCGACCCAATTTGATGACGTTGTCGCAAACAGGATGAAAATGCAAATGACAGCGAAGACATCGAGAATTAGTATGGGTTTCAGGTACGGGTTGAGCTTTGGTAGGTGCTGGTCAACGCCCTTTCCAAAGCGATCCCAGAGACCCTGGTCGCTTATCTCGTCTGGCTTATCATCAAATGGAAACCTAGGAGATGATTCAACACAAGGTGATCGTCCCGTTAGCCAGATTACCGGGTCATTGTTAGGATTCAACGTTGCTGAAATATTCTGCCCCATTATTCAATGCTTCCGAGATGGTGGTGATATGTGTCCCGCCTTCTTCAAGCATGGAAGTTGTTGATGGTTCTCCGCCATGTCTGAAAGCAGCATCATGATTCTCCGCCATTTCTGAAAGCAGGCATTTTATAGGTAGATAGGTGACGAAAAATGGCACGAAGGTGCGGGACCAGGTTCCGTTTTGCTGAATGAGAATACCGTTTTTTTTGTGGAAAAATCGGACGAATGAATCATCAATCAATCGGACGTTGAAGTTGCGATATTTGGTAGTCAAGTATGCGATACGATGTAGAATATTTTATTACTAGATGGTAGACTAGAATGAATTGTGGAAGTACTCGTACCAGCCAGTACTGGTACAGGTATCAATGTGGATTCAAACTGTTCTTCAAACCGCATACTGGTATGGGTAGTGTATGTGTACCGGTACCGGTATCTAGCAAGCCCCCTAGAATTTTTGAATAGTAGCTAGTAGTATCGTTACTGGTTTGGGACAAGAAGCATTTTGATTGAAGCGAGACCGCCATTGATGTCTTTTCTTCCTCTCCCTCTCTTGCGAAAGTCCTTAATATATATAACGATCGATATTTGGATCCATACAAAACGTCCTAAACATGTGTGCATTCATTGTGCGGGCGACAACCCAATCTTGAGAAATTGCATGTTTTATTTATTATAGTTAGTGTTGTATACTATCACATCGTAGAAAGAATAGTGCAGAGTACAAGTGTTATCGCTGTGTATTCAAACAGTTCTTCAAACAGCTTTTATCTATCTAGCTATCTTCATTCCCAGCGCCGTATACTATGAAGATAGTCTACTTTTCGTTCATGAAAGCAACAAAGTGCTGCAGTCGCCTTCGGTGCAAATCATTGGTAAGGTCAAACTCAGTGTCGAACATTCCGGGTAGCGAATGGAATGTGCCGAGACAAGCCACTTTATTGTCTTTGCACCCACCACACTTGAACTTCTGCCTAGGTTTCAATGGACAGCGTTGGCTTGTGGAGTGACGACTATAGGCGTAGTGGCAGCGACAAGTCCTCTTTGGATGGCTTGAACTGAAGCTGCATTTTTCAATGTGCTCCTCTGTCGGCGTTTCCAGTGCGACCTTGAACACGCTTTCAAGAAAAGAAGTAGTGTCTTGTGGGAACATGAGCCAGGAATCAATCTCACCCAAGCATACTTGTACATTCTCTAGGTGGGTTTTTAACTCGACAAGAAAAGGTCCTATTACACTGTCGTGTAGGATGCTCGTTTTTTCAAAGTATGCTTCGTAGTCGACGAACACAGTTTGATTGCCATCATCATCCTTGAGAAAAGGGGGCGAGAGAAGACTGATTTCATCAGGGAGTCCTCCCAACAGAGAAAGGTCAAACTCCAAATCGGAACGTTCAGCTTCAGTTTTAACCTGTAGTGATCCATCCTCGGTGACCTTCAAAGCCTTTGCAAAATTGTATTCATATCGCGTAAATGTTGCAGATTTGTGTGTTGCCGATGGCTGAACCGTTATGGAACCTTTGCAACGATCCCAGATTTCGTTGTTTGTTGTCAGAATTGCACGGATTGCCCTCATGTTTGACTTGATACTTGTATCTACCCTTGCAGCATCTTGCTTGCGCTCCAACTCGGAAACTAGTAGTTTCCTTCGTTTCAGTGCATGTTCATATTCGGTGTCTCCTTCATCGGAGTTCTGCACATATCAAACGTGGAATGCTGTTGCCGAGCAGTCGTATTGTTGGATTTAAGATTCTTGGTTGTATAATAGTCGACCACTTTCACCAATTTCGCTTTCGCCTTAACTTCCAATTGCTCTATCCACCAGGTGATTCATCTCCACCCTTGACAGTATGTGTCAGCGGGAGAGCTACAGTACCTGGTACAGTGATGAGGTTGGGAGGCGGATACTGCACTGTGTACTGTAGATGAAGACATATGACTGCCGCATCACACAGTATGTCTTCCAAAAAGTGTTTGAGAACTCTACCCAGCTGACCGTATAGAAAAGTTACGAAAAAAAGAATTCCAGATTCCGGTGGTGATGAATACTCTGAGATGATGGTGCCCATTTCGTTCCCACTCCTCTCTGACCGTTCATCTTCAGGATAATGTAGACTGTAGCTCAACAGGAAAGGAAATGGTTGACTGCTGTCTGGGTCATTCTACTCCGATATTTCCCCATAAAACCTGTGGGGTAGTTGGTCAAGCGAGATTGCTTCAAAGCAGTTCCTATGAGCATATTTGGACCATCCAGATACCCGTGCAGCCTTTGCATTTCAGTTCGTTCATTCTTCCGAAGCCTGTGCTGGAGGTTTGACCGATACTCTAGCTGTAGACTACATGGTAAGTATCGCCAGGTAACCGGAATAGTCAAGGCCCTTCACAGCAAATGGCGTGCATGCAACGTCTCCTTTGCCCATCCCTCACGCCGAGCAAGTCCGATGACGGCGACACCAACTAGCATTGCCAGTGGCACAAAAGTTACAAAACGGACTCTTAGGAAGGCAACTGCAAAACGCAGACGACCCCAATCATGTTCCATTGCAAGCCTTTCGCATTGTCCACTTGCTTCGTGTGACACGCGTTCTAATGCCGTCGCAAGCATCAAAGCCCCAGAAAGAACAACAAGAGCTACGAAATGAGACTGGCAGCGTTGCTCGCATGCGACGCCGACGCTTCCCAATGAATAAGGGAGACATTTTAGTAAGTTAGATGTTGGCTCGAAAGCAACGGCCATTAAAGCTCTCCACTTCGTTCCCATTGTGACACTGCTCCCCATCACAGCAATCTCCCTCATCGTTGCAAAAATCGCTAGGAATGCACTTCCGCCGGCGGCAGACGCCCTTGTCAGCTCCGATGTCGAAGATACTTGTGTCCTCCCCAAGTAGTAGGCATTCGTTCTCGTAAGGACAACAGTAGTTGGTGGCGTTGCATGTGTCGCCTGTCTTGAGAAGTTGACGGAATTGCTTGAATGAAGACTTTTGACCAGCGCAACATTCAGTTGAGGCTTTGTATTGAGATTGAGCGCAGTTAACGCTATTAAAAGTCGTTGCGTTGCTGCAAAACGTTTTGCAAAAGCGAGCACACGATCCATGCTGCAGATGATGATTCGGCGAGGCCTTTATGCGCGATATAGATTCATCGTTTAGCTCTACTGTGTGCCAATCCTTTGGGTAGACCAAATTTGAGACACAAACCAATGATCTTTTTTCGTGGGGAAGGGATGTTGCTTGGTGGTGATCTATTTTCATAGGAACGAGATATTGCTTGGAGATGGTCTGGTTCTCGGTTTCGACAGGGATATTGCTTGGTAGGGATATTGCTTGGTAGTGTAGGATCGCAAACTGCCAAAGAAAGAATGCTGCAATGTAGCGCATGAGTCGTACACTTTTCTTTGCGCACAACTTCAATAACTGGTGTTTTTTTGAACTGGAGATATCATTGTCTCCAGGAGGTAAGAGTAAGGTGATACTGTCTGGCTTGTGGTTTTCAAACCGCCCACCACCTTCAACGCTATTCTTCCGCAATCCGCCGGATGTCATCGTCTCCGATTTGCGGGTTAAAAAGTGTCCTTGAATATCTACTGATGACTGTTACCAGCTAACTTGTCTAGTATTAGGTCTAATTGAAGAAGAAGATTCGTTCTCGATGTTACTGCTGCGATTGCAATATTGATCTACGAGTACTGTATTGGCTACAGTATAGTATAGACGCGATGTGCATGCGGGTCTCACTCACATCGCGTTTTCTGAAAATCCGGAGCTGCGCACGTGGTTGCGCGGCATGGCATCTTTTGGGATTTCGGGGGGAGGGTATGGATTCCCCAGTTTGATCGAGCAGCAACGTTGCTAAATTGTTGTTGCAGTTGCTGGATACTTATCTGGATGCTTTGGAAGAACAAGTCTCCTAAGTTGAGTTCCCTGCCAGCACGCCTCCACCAGCACCAGCCCCCATCACCGTCTATAATAATAGCCTCATCAATCGTCAACTGGTCGTCACTCTTTTTTTGGCTGGTTGTTGTATATCAGGCAGCAATGTATGGGCGGCACTGTGGATTATATCTGATGGCATACCAATGCCAAGTAGCCTAGTCTTCTGGTGGTGCAAAGCGCCTCCTTCCAGCGTCGGAATGGTCGTTATTGGCTGCTGCTTCCTCCATCACGACGTCACTGTCCATATTTGCTTGTTCTTCTGCAGTTGTTTGACCCTGCATCTCTCAAAGAAGAAGGATCGAGAAAGTGTAATTTTTGTATTGTGGATGAATAATACTGTCTTGTGATGAATATATACTGTCAGAAAGTTACTTATGATACGATAGAATATTTAAGGCGAAAAGTAACTTTTTTGTTTGAGCGATGGATATCCTGCCTGAAAATTACTTATGGTACGACACGAATATTTATGGCAAAGAGTAACATTTCTGTTTGAAAATGTTGCGTGGCATGTTACAAAGCGAGCAACGGTACCGTCAAAAATACTGCCAAAAAGGCAATAGTAACAGTGCGTTTGACACAGATGACTCGAAATTCATATGTATTTTGAGCAACGGTACCGTATTTATGTTACTTTCGTAACATTCCACATATAATGTACCGGTAAGAAAGGATGATATTGATAGTACGTTATTAGTGAGTATAGCTTGAACTAGTTGAATGCCCCGTTCAACATCATCCACCGCACTTCTATCGGCAGCAGTTATTGATTTCTTGAGTTTCTTGATCATGGCGGATCTGGTATTCTGCAGCCGTTCGAGAGGGGTTGGTGGTTTGCCTCGATTTTCTCTTTGTACCTTCCAATTGCCTTGTCTAAAGCAGAGATTCCAAACCTTGTGGTAGCGGGATGACATGATGTGCACTGTACTGTGTATGTACGATATATGTTGGATGACTGAGATCTTGGGGTCATATTGTGGGGGATAAGCAACGTAATTCCCCGATTTGTCCACGAAGCTTGAAGCAGGTGGATGGCAGACCGCGCGCTCCCATATCTTCTAAATCTCGAAATAAACCCCAAACTCCAAAATTTGGCAATAACCGCCAAACTTGAAGCAATAGCAACGGTCACTTTTTCTTCTTAAGTGCATACACCAATGCAATACTACACTACATGAATATGTACTATATCAAACGCTAAGTGATGTGTGGACCTAACGGCTCAAGAAGGAATCGGAGTGATGTCAAACTCCAGCCGAGCCAAAAGGTTGAGGAAACGACACAAATCTGTTTCAACAACAGTTTCACTATTCATCGTTAGCTTTTGCATTCTAGACTTGAGACAATGATCAGTACATCGATTTATCACAGCAAAGGAGGTCGCCCTCCAATTTCGTCACCATCTGCTAAAGGTAAGCCAACAGAAAGGAGGAACCTGAAACATCCGGCGTGTCGGGGTGAAACCACAAGTTGAGGTCGATGTCATCGTTCCAACGATTCTCCAACTAAACCCCCGTTGTATCCCTTGTTTCCTCCCTTTCTTTCATTAAAACAGGACGAAACGTCGGTTTCATCAGCCCACAAGCCATCAAAATCCATAGCTACACCCAGGCGGTTGACACTCCCAAAATGAGTAACGGTCACCATGACAATCAGAACAGTCCCAACTCTACCAACTATTTCGACCGAGTGCGCAAAGAATCGGCTGGACATACTCCCTTTACCATCTTTGACGCCACGGCCTCTGTCCCTACTCATACTTACAAGAATGCAGCGGTTGGATCCTCCGCTACTCTCGGTAGTAGTAACGACCCGGATGAGGAGAACAAAGCTCCTAATCAGAACGTCGCCGCATCTATCCCCAGTCGTCATTCTGGGCAAGCAGTGCCGACAAACATCGCCACCAAACCCAAGAGTAGCTCTTCCTCTGGACGTAGTACTCTGTCTTCCACCCAGTTGCGAAATCATTGGGAGAGACGCGGATATGATGTTGACGTCACCGGCATGGCTGATTCGTCCGGTTCTCGTGGTCAGCTTGGAAGACTGCACAACCCACGAGCCGGACGCCTCTACGATGCACCAACTCCCCAAAAGGCGGTGCTCAAGATCCGTTACACCGAAGAGGACAAGGAAAAATCCAAATATTACCAAGCCCCATTTGAAGTCGTTCGCGAACTCAAAGAGATGGTAATGGTACAGTCTCAAGAAATAGCTCAGTTGAAGGAAGACCGAGACAATTTATTCAATCTTGTAGAGGATTTGGAAGATCAGGTTGCAGCAGCTTCCAAACCTCCCCGTCGCAAGACGCGCTTTGGAATGAAGACTGCTTCAACGACCAGGCACCGTATGACCTTGCGTCGCCGCAACAAGAATCAGAATTGATTTCTTGGATCATCCGATTTGCCAAATCAATGCATGGATCCCAGTATTGCCTACTGCATGAATCGATTGGCTGGGGGGGGGGAGGTGACTCTTTGATTAATGAATTACGATGACTGGTCTAAACAACATGCTCTGCATTATGGCCTAGCCAAGATAATGTCAATTCATATATATAGATATTGTGCAATTCTAACAATAATTCACATTCTATATAATGATATAGAGTAGTATCTATCATGCATATTAGACACTTCCAGAATATCGATACCGAACTTGGTGGGTGCTGCGAATTGGGGGCTGATTAGAGGGTTATTTCCATTGAAGGGGAATATTGAGGGGATACATGAGATTCTCAAATCGACATCATCATATTTCAGTGCATGATACGATCTTCATCTTCAACACAACACATACTACACATTAGTAGAATACCATGGTCAAAATAACTTCTTATCTGCTGATAATAATATTAGCAGTATTGCTGAATGGAAGCTGTGCTTTTATGGGAGGCCAATGGTGGCAAACTCAGGGAAGAGTTTCAACGCCTCCTTCTGACGTTGGTCGTTCTTTCCAAATGGCAGTTACTTCAAGCAATACAGAGTCACGACAAACACTGGATGAGAAACAGGTGAGGCATACTGCTGTCAATTGCAGAATTGTCCGCGTTCCGAGTCATCATCTCTGACCATGATTATCTTCTGTTTTTCGAATCAATCCATTCTGTCATTCCAAACCAATCTATATCTGTCTATCTGAACCTTCGATGACAAAACACTGAAAACTATTTTTACAGATTGATTTTACACGCGGATACCTCAACAAGCACCATACCGACTTCATTATTGCAGTTGTGGAAACATTCTCCGAACTTGGGGCAATCAAGTCGAAGAAAAATGCCTGGAGTGGTGGTTCTTATGTGATTGCAGACGCTAAATTAGTCGATATCGACCCGGAAGGCACCACTCTTGAGATTGAAGCTTCGATCAAGGAGCGAAAGAATTCTAAAGTGGAACGTGTATCGGTAGATTTGAGTACGTAATCTTTGAGGAAAGATGGAATGACACCAGCCAACGGAATCAATCTAACCATTGCTGCTTTTCTGCCGGCTCTTTCCAATGGAACCACAGATGCATCACCGGTGACAAAAACACGTTCTCCATTTGCATCCATGGAGGTCATATCAAACAGCGAGGAAAATCCCATCGATGATTTGGTTCGGCGTCTAAATCGCTTTTGCTGGATTGTCAACAAGCCGGCAATTACAGGCAAACTAATTCAATTGGGCATCAAACTTGGAGGCGACGGGGTTGGTGAGATCAAGGAAAACCTCTTTCTGAACCAAGTCCCTCATAATCGGTATGTTCGAAAGTATTTCTACGAAATGGCAGCCAACGCAACCTTGGAGGCTGTTGCCTTGTGCTCAGAGGGAAAGATTTCGAACCGGATGAAGCTCATTTCAATGTTCCCAGAAATGAATCCTGCCATGGATTCCTATCGAATTGGTACTATTCTGGAAATGGCACGTACTATTGCCATCAAACTGGTAGAGCAAAACCTTCGAGTCCGCATATGTGTGCAAGGATCCATGGGGGTCGGTATCTTTACAGCAGTGCCCAAGCAGCTGAATGGTGTGAGCAAGTTGCTTCAAATGATGGACTGGCAGGCGGAAGCGGGCGAAGAGAACGAAGGCATGATCGGGAACTATTTGAACTTTGGTGCCGTTGGCAAGGAGCATGTAGTCAATGCGCATACTGCTGAGGACGGCACCAAGGTTGAGCAAGATGACGTCTTTCTAATCATTGCGCCTCAGTCCATGGTCGGAGTTGATTCTTCGATCATCCCGGCGCTCACCGAAATGGTGGATGCTGCAGGTGATCGACCTGTCATTCTGATGAATCCCGACTTGGTAGACAAGGTGTCAAGCCAGGGACAGCAGAATGTCCGGGGTCGACAACAGCGAATAGGTATGTTGTGCATCCAATCCATGATGTGAAGTCAAATTTTCATTTGTCGCCTCACCACCTTCGACCTCTTTCAGATTTTGCGAATTCATTCAAAACTATCCACCAATTTCAGAATATCTATGTTAGCGGGACGTCATACTTTCCAATTTTAGGCAGTATGACCAAAATCTCTCCTTTAGCACCCTGGGTTGCTCACCAACGAAGAGACTTGGCGAACGATGGAGGCGAGATTTACATCCCAGTGTTGGCCAGTGAATACAGGCCGGACGGTGAGGTTATTTTAGAGTCTTTTGCACGATAAGTCTTGCTTATGAGACGTATAAAAGTTGATTTCTTAGATATAGCGTTACAATTCTATGTAAAGTGTGTACATATGTATTGTGGCTCAGTCATTTCAGCATTTTGAAAGTATGATTTCATGTTTGCTCTCTTCATCACTCGGGCTATCCAACTTTGTGACTGAATCTGGTCTATGTGCGTTATCGACAACCCCGTCCGTGAGAATTTCTTTGGCCGCTTTGGTTGCCCATTGCATGTACACCAACAGCAGGCCGCAGGAAACAAAAAATAAGAGGCTGGCTATTCTTCCAAGAGGAAGAATCAAGTTTAGCCAGTTTCCATCCAAATTTTCTTCAATGGTATAGGTCAGCTGATATGTTGCGAAACAATCCGCAGAGAACAGTTGAACCATATAGCAAGCGAAAATCATGCTTAAGACAGCCAACGTCAAGATCGCCTTCGGCAATGTTGGCAAATCTGCCCACTTCGTAGCTAATTTGTAGCATTCATTGAATCGTTGGTCTTTGTCTTCAAGTTCCTTCACTTCTTTATCCACTTCCAATGCAGCGATCTCCTCTCTCCTTGTGGAGGACGTTTGCTCTAGGAAGTAAGCTGCGGTGATCATTGCTGAGATTTGTACCATGGCAGAAATGGCAGCCATAATTGTTTTCAGGACGGAAGCCCAAGGAAACTCTTTTTCTCCATTTTCTAGCTCCAGTGACGCCATATAGGTGAAAGAACCTGTCAAAAGGGTCGGAACAATGATAATTGCAACTGGAATTGTTCCCAATAGAATTGGAATCAAGTCGAGCTTCATCAGACCACACAAGACTGAAGTGGGCCAGTCGGGCCCACCAACCAAGATTGCGACTTTGGCATAGCTCATACCCGGCTCATTGAGTATCAGTTTCATGGATTTGATGAGGTCCGAGTTTATCCCAACCAGCCGTCTCACAGAAACAAAGTTTGCAAGGTTTTCGCCGATAACTTTTTGTTGAAGTGTGCATGCCAACAGCTTCAATATCAGAGACACAAAGCACCCATACACAAGGGATCCAGTAATGCCAAGTACATCACGTCCAGCTGCAAGCATGACAATTCCAGAGGTCAAATAGATTGGAACTCCGGGCACCGGTGGCAACAGAAACATGAGCAGACCGACGCCAACCATAATTCCGGTCACAGCTCCCAATCCAAAGGAGCTGGTAATTTGGATGAGCCATGACAAGAAAAGGACTGTCAATTTGGCAACGGCAACATTCATGAGAAAGAAAGCCCCTCCCCAGTAGATGGCATATGTCAATACGGTACTTCTTTCCCATGATCGGATGGCCTCAATGTGCCGTCTTGCTTTCCGGGTAAAGATATCTGATTTCTCTTCCTCTGTCTTGAATTGTTTGGAGCACCTCAAGCCAATTTTTCGCACGGCTTGGTTCACAATATCAAGACCAAGATAGACCAGGAAAGCAGGCGATAACATGGCAACAGCCAAACCTTTGGTGATGTCCAAGAGGCTTCCGTACTTTTCCAACACTCGGTTCCTTAACGACTTGGCATAGTCCTTTTGTTCTGAATAGCTGATCGACGCACTGACAAAGACTGCTGAACCAACAAATGAAGCCAACGTTAGTGCCATCAATGCCGATGTTAGCCCTGCAGCAACTCCCGCAAGCGAAGATGCCACCCAAACAGCAAACAGCAAGACCAGCCAGAGCTTTCCAAAGTTGATCATGTCTCTTTCGCCAATGTCGGTCTTTAGAAAGGTTGTGAAGAAACTGAGAAAAAGAAGGATCAAACTGGTCATGAGGGGGCCGATCCATAGAATGAATGTGTTCAGACAGTTGTGATAGATTCGAGAGCATGACTGAGGGCAGTGTGCGTCGGCGGTGGCAGCGGAGGCATCCAATCCTGTTGAAGCAGTATCATACTGAAAGATTCCCTCTGAATAAGTCACACAGACTTCTCCAGGATACATCTTGCTCTCGCACTCTGGAAACTCGGCCAAATCAGGCAGACATCCGTAATCATCTGCATAGGTGAACCTCGTAACATTATTCCATTCGTTCTCATCTCTCAAGAAGGTCCAACCCAACCAAAGAACTCCCGTGAGAAGGCTGGTGAAATAGAGCGGACCAGATAACCAACTAATATACGTCCGTGTTGTAAGTTCAGAAAAGGAGACACCCTTCAGCACCACCAGCCACAGGGGCGTCACTGTGGCAAAAAATGCTAGTGGCCCATATGGAAATTTATCTGCAAGAAGCAGAATCAAGACGATGATACCAGCGATTGCAATGCTCCAACACGCCACGGCAATTTGTTTTCCTGTATTTGAGTTCCAGGATGAAGAGTCCAACATATACAGAGCCAGGATAAAGGCAGCAGTCCCCACACCAACAATTTCTGAATACTTTCCGTACATTTCAGCCAAATAAGAGAAACATGATTCTCCAAACCCCATGGTTGTGAATAATAAGATATAAAGAATGACACTGTAGCGTTCAAAATATCAGAATATGTTAGGGACCAAGACTTTTCCAGCACAAGTCACATGTCGACAGGATACTCACGGTATGGCCACTTTGAAGGTCAAGCCACAAAAGGTTCTGAAGCTGATAGGTTCCACCTTGGGAATCACAGTCTTGGCAGCAATAATCGCTGGTGATACGATTGGACTAAACGTTTTCACAAGCGTTTCAGACGGGCTCAGGAAGCGTTTCTTCCGTCCTGACGACGACGACGATGTTTTGCACTCGGAATCGTCGGATCGAGCCGTGTTGACTCTCAGTTCAGGCATTTTTCTAGCAGGTTCGTTCGATATGTCTTCAGTGCCAGTACCATCCACCGACATTTCAATTGATATCTCTTCTAACGTTTTGTGATCCTCCATGATGTTGTTGTTTGGCAGCAGTGACCTGACTGGTTGAAGTGGCGTCTTCACCTTTCCAAGCAGAATATTTTCACGGAAGTTGCAGGTCGTTTCTGAATCCGAACGAGCATCGCGTATTCAACGGCAAAACAACTGCCCCAACGCATGAATCGCGCAGTCACGCGTGAGAACACATTCGAAATCTTGCGAAATCTTTCAGCGAAAGGAGATCTTGATTTTGACACCTTATAATTTTTGATTGCCCAACAATCATCATCGACACACAAATCACAATGACCAAGCCCGAACTCATTTACTTTGACGCCCCAGGACGAGCCGAGCCCATTCGTATGCTCCTTCACTTTGCGGGAATCGAATACGAAGACACTCGTTTTCCGGGAAGCGAATGGCCTGCCATCAAGCCGACGACTCCCCTTGGATTTGTGCCAGTCATGAAGATTGATGGCAAGCAATACTGCCAATCTCTATCTCTTACTCGTTATGCTGCCAAGTTGGCAGACTGGTACCCCGCTTCTGAATTTCAAGCTTTGAAGTGTGACATGGTTGCAGAGACTATCAACGAACTTGCTGCGTTGGCCCCAAAGGTCGGTTTTCTAAGAATATGTTTGACGCAAATGTTCTGATATCCCAACTTGTATTGACCTTTCCCCATTTTTCGTTTCGATCCCTCTTTATATGACCAATTGTAGAGCAAAGATCAAGATGAGCTCAAGAAGCTAAGACAAGAATTCCAAAAGGACACCCTCACCAAGTATTGGAAATTCGTCGAAGGGATCATTCAAGAGAACGGTGGAATTCTTGTCAGTGGTAGCACTCCTACCTTTGCGGATCTCCTGATTCAACAAAGTGTTCTCATGATCAAGTTAGGCTTTTGGGATCACATTGATACCAACTTTTTCGATGATTATCCAGGACTCAATGCTACCTGCAAAGCGGTTGAGGAAAACGAAAAGGTGAAGGCCTACATGGCTGCCAAGAAGAAGTAATCGAGTTATCTTCTTTAGTCGAATGAGCTAATAATCCTTTCTAGATGGCATACATACATGGATATGGTGACATGCATGGTGGATGGCAGATGCACCCATTTCATTCCGGTGAAGGTAGTGCACTGAAGCTTCATTGAAGATTAAACATTCGTAGATCCATTAGCATTAAAAAGTTTGTCAACATTACTCATTGTTAGATTAGCCAATAATGCGTCCTTGTAGCGAGAGATGACTAATGGTAACATGAGCAGCAAGTCTGTCGTCATGGTTTCTCATGTTTTGTGGATCTTCATCGACTTTTGAGATTTTCTACGTTGATCCGCGAACAACGAAGAACTCGATAATAATGATGGATTTTCAAAGATCAAATATCTGACACAACAAAGCCAAGTCTTATACTGAACCTGCAAGTGGACAACACATTGCCAGCTTACACCAACCTTAACTATCTCTCAACCTATTTACTGATCGATACCAAAGATGAAAGCGTCATCCATGGTTGCTGCCATGGCCCTCAAGTATTTCGACATTGCCGGTCGTGCCGAACCCATTCGAATCTTGTTCCACATTGCTGGAGTTCAGTATGACGACGTTCGAATTCCATTCAAAGAATGGCCAGCCGTCAAGGAAACGACTCCACTAGGATTTGTGCCAGTCTTGACCATTGATGGCCAAGAATTCTGTCAATCCATTTCCTTGACACGATATGCGGCCAAGCTTGCTGGATGGTATCCGGAATCTGAAGTGGAAGCTCTCAAGGCCGATATGATTGCCGAGACTGTCAATGAAATTTCTTCCCAAGCCCCAAGAGTAAGTTGACTTTGTACCAGTCGGTAGCGACTTTTGCGTTCTTTTTTTGTAGTTTCCTTGTCAAAATACTTGTTCGAACGTGGACTGCTCTACTCTCCCAATCTTGTCATCTAATCCAATTGTATTTGGTTTTGCAGAGCAAGGATGAAGAGGAATACAAGCTATTGAGAAAGGAATTTCAAAGCGGCGCCATGAAGAAGTATTGGACTTGGATAGAAGGTATTATTCAAGAAAATGGAGGCTGTTTCATCAGCGGAGATACACCTACGTATGCAGATCTGATTGTTGCGCAAGCGGTTCCGGCCATTCAATCGGGAATGTGGGACCATATTGACAAGGACTTCTTTGATGACTACCCTGGTGTCTTAGCAACAATGAAAGGGATCAAAGACAACGAGCAGGTCAAGGCGTACTATGATTCGAAAAAAGAAGCGGCAACTGAACGCGAATTGTAGAGTAGAGTACAGAAATATGGTAAAACCATCCACCGCTTTTGCATCATGCTGTAACCGTTTATAGATCACACGTCCTTCCACATAGATTTGTGCATACCGGTAGGCTGAATATATGAGTGGGCAATGCCGCGTGCTTGGCTTGTGATCAGCGCATCCACGTCCATGGTTTCGCTAATGATTTCTAATCAGTAAACAATTTGCA
Organism: Cylindrotheca closterium; assembly: GCA_933822405.4. Lineage (NCBI taxonomy): Eukaryota > Bacillariophyta > Bacillariophyceae > Bacillariales > Bacillariaceae > Cylindrotheca > Cylindrotheca closterium. The sequence continues at coordinate 199,591 of CAKOGP040001814.1, read as the reverse complement.
TCATATGCAGGTAGATAATAGATCATAGCAAAAATATTTTTCTTATGGTAATATTACAGACCTTTTGAATTTGTGCAAAAGTGTCTTGGTGTGCGAAGCAATGTATTTGCAACAGCGTAGCTAGGATATGTAGTAGCAACTCGTCTAGCTTGGCGAGTCTTGATAATTCATGATGTGGTGATCAGTATGTGGGATAGTATACAGCTGTGCACTCGAGTGTTTGTTCAGGTGAGCCACAGTGCGATGTAAGTCATGGTTGGGTAGGAATAGTTTGTAGAAAGGTCACATGATGATAATGATAATCATGAACAGGAGGCAGAGGAGGATGCTTAGAGGTCCACAAAGTGTCCCCAGTTATCCTCGTTGTCTTCAATCGTAGGAATGAAAGAACATGGCATCGGGTCATAGGTTGGCGATGCTGCAAGTTGAGCTTGTGAGGAGAGATTGAATGATCGTGTGGAGCGACTCATGGAGGAGTGTAGGCTCAGGTTCTTCAAATCTCTGCTGTTGTTGATGGAAGACCTTCTTGCGGTTTTATGGCAAGAGGCAGAGAAGTTGTTCATCATGATGGCTGGCATTGTAAAGTGTGTAGGTAGGTTTTTGAGGTTAGAAATGCTTTGTCAGTCAGAAACTGTCGCTTGTTGAATTTTATGATCATAAAGATGTGTGTGCATTCTTGAACGAAATCCTCGCATTGTGGCAACTAGGTTGTCCACGTATTTCAAAGCTACTTAACAGTCAACTGACGACGTTTCTATCCTAAGTGACGAAAGTTTTATCTTTTAAGAATGCCCGAGAAGGCTTGACATCGATCATAAGCAGGAAAAACCAGGCATCACTTTACGTGAGAAAAATTCCTGAAAATTTTGCCACCTCAGAATGATGGTCGTGAGATATTTTTGGATGTCAGAATTGATGGTCGTGAGATATTTCTAGAAAAAAACCCTAGGGGGTGAAATTTTTGAGGATCGATTTCAAGAAGCCCCCAAAGTGTTGGTCTGCTAGTGCTCCGCCGTGTGTCACACACGGAACCCGATCCTTCTGCGCACAAACGAGAACCCCATCACAGTTGGTCTTATCCATTTGGCACACAAACAAACGAAAGGAAGCACATTTCCAACACAACGAAGTACACGCAAACAAATTATTCAAACACCCAACAACTTTACAATAATGGATTTCATGGTAATCGCCGCTCCCGCTATTGCGGCCATGCAGGAGCGTTCTGACATCCTCGGCGGGAGACCAGAGGATCGTAAAGCACGCGTACATTCATTACACCCATTGCAAGAGAAGCTTATGCAAAACTTGTTCTCGGTCGATTGCAAGCTTGGCATCGAAACAAAACAAGAAATTCCCCATCCTTATCCACTCCAACAGAAGCTGATGCGAAAAATCTTTTCAGCTACAGCGACAGAAACGGGTTCGGAAATCCCACAAGTGGTTATCACCGATCCAAGACCATTGCGACAACAACCAGAGCCGAGGGTTAAAATCTCGCTACGCAGAAGAATTACGGAATCTGCAACCTATACCTGGCAGCTAGAAATGACAGAGGAAAGTCCTTTTGTTTTTGAAGAAGTGCTGTAATGATTGCGCTTCTTGATGCTTTGGGCCTCCTCAGCCAATCACCATGATTGATTGATAGTTGAATGATGATTGATTCAGCTCTCGATATCGTTCTCGAGTTTTCAATTTTTAGAATTTCTTAGTTCCTAGGAACATTGTACTGCAGGTGTTATAATAGATAGAACGGGAGATCATAATTTAATCTGCAACTCTGTTTCATCCAATCACCAACCATTTCATTCCCCTGTAGAATCAATCGCCAACCTTTTCATGGTGTCAACTACTGTCTTCTCCAAAATCCTTTCAAGTCGGATGAATCAACTTGGTGGAAGCGGTCATCTACTATATCTTTCAACAATTTCAATTTCTGGCCAAAATTTTGTACAACACGACGTCTAATGCTATTCCAAAGAAGAGATGTTTCTGAAGCGACATCGCTTGATTGGATGTCTCTTTCCAATTGCCTTGATATTGAAATCCTTCGCAAAAGCTTCGAACGATCAACCGGAAGGCCCTTTCGATAACAACGAGGACGAGAAACAACAACAACAACAACAACAACAACAACAAGAACGTAAATTCGTCCAGTCGGCACCATGCACTCTGTATCAGGTTGTAGTCAACAACGATGACTATAATGGCGGAGAAAACTCAGCTCACCACCAAGATAACATAATATGGCGATGTCAACTCGAAGCAAAAGATATCGAGGCCATGCTCAGTGGAAGTCAAGAAAAACGAGCGAGCAGATTTGTGGATGTGGAAGGGATCGAAAAAACAGTTCTTTTGGCGAAAGATGATATCCAAAGCGGCATTACAACGCTTCTCGCAGATACTACAACAATTCAAAATGGAACGCTAGCAATTCAACCAAACAGTCGCCTAACATTTGGAGAAAAGACAGCTAGTACCGAGGACGGCGCTGGTAATGCATTCGGAAATCGCCAATCATCATTAGGGAACAGCCCACAGCAGGTTCATGATTTCAGCCGAACGATGGGAACCAAGAAAGTGCTTGCCGTCCGAGTCGTGACCACCGATGTCAAGCCGTCGGCAACAGTCGACAAAATCGCGGACGATATCTTTGGGATCAATGGGGATGTGGTCAATCTCAAGTCACAAATGGAGGAGTGTTCCTACGGAAAGCTCCGGATTGAACCAGCCAGCATAAACGGGGTTGGATGCCAAGACGATCCCGACTTTACCTTTCTGAAGACGTTTGGGGATGGCTCGGTTGGGGACTGCGCGCATTTTGAAAATAGGCCTGACACCAGTGATTATTGTTTGGCATTTGGGGAGGAGCAAGATCCAGGTGGAACGACGGCGAATGAAGCTTGTTGCGTATGCGGTGGGGGGATCACACAGTATTACAGTCGGCGAGATATTCGAAATGGAGTCATTGAAATAGAGTTGGATCTGTCCGTCGCCGATAATGATAGTTTCGCTCTGGAAGAGGAGGCAGTAAGGGTTCTGGAGACAACCTTTGGTGGCAATGAGCTATTCACCATGTTTGATCACGTCATGTTGTGTCTACCTCCTGGCACCCAACGGCATGGTTCTCCTTCTTGGCGCGCCTACGCCTACGTCAATCACTATCTTTCGGTGTATCACGACAACTGGTGCCATTATCCAAAGACGGCAGTTCACGAACTGGCACATAATTTCGGGCTTGCACACTCTTGGATTAGCCTGGAGGACGGTCAGGAAGAAACGGTCATGGGCAGAGGCTACCCTGTAGATGAAGGTCCCATGAGAGCCCAAGTCTGTTTCAATCCAGCCAAAAGTTACCAACTGGGTTGGTATCAAGACAAAGTGATGGAATTCGACCCCATGTCTGGTTGGTGGGGAACGCTGATTGGAGTGGGCAATTATGATTCCGATTTATTGGATGCCATGGTCGTCATCAAAGTACCAACTGTCAGACAAGATTATTATGTTGGTTTCAACCATGCCATTCGGCATCACCGAGGGACATCCTTTGGGGCCAACAGAGTCAAGATTGTTCGCCAAGGCCAAGCTCCTTTTGCCGAATCTTGGATGGAGGCAGTGTTGGCCTCGGGGGAAGCCCACGTCATTCCCAACTATCGAGATAGCAGCGAGCACTTGTCAATCCACGTTTTGGAAACAGACAGTTACCCCGATGGCTTTGCAAAAGTCAACATTTTTACTTTTGAAAAGGATGACTTTTGCATCGACAATGCAGACTTTAAGCTTCGAGTGAATTCTACGGTTGGCACTGTGCCATGTTGGTGGTTTGGAGCAAATGAACCACTTGGTTGTCCCGAATTTGGCAATAGTGAAGGGTCTTGTGGATATGGAACGCAGTGCACTGCTGGCTTTGAGTGCTGCCACTGTGGTGGAGGACGAAGAACAACAGCACTTCCTCCAACGAGTGCTCCCACAGGGGTGCCTCCACAAGAAGAAGGTGTCGTGAGGAGTCATGGAAGAAAGAATGAGCTGAGGGGCCTGTTCACTCTCTCATTCCTGATAGTACCGGTGCTATACAATATAGGTGCAGGTGCAGGTGGTGAGGTATGCTAATGAATAAATAAATCAGCCATCTGAATGTCGAATCATTCAGCCACACATTTACAAACAACTCCAATATCAACCAATATTACGCATACAGTACAAAAGGTTGACGCTTAACTTTTGACGTTGTATCATTTTATGTATGAATAATTACAGAGTGCGGTTGGATGTGTCACATTATTTCAGCGATTCGCTTTACACAATAGTGTCGGCATTGACATAGTCGCCTTCGTCTCCAGTTCTTCGTGGCGGTCTAGCATCTGGCGCTGCAGAGTGCGCTGCCAAGTTGCTGAAAAGGTTGATACGCTTGTTCAAGGATCCCTTCAATGGGTGGTCATCTGTTTCGACCGTGCGCTTGCGTCTGTTGGCAGCGGCAATGGCGGCTCCTGCAGCGATAGCAGCACCGACGGCGAGGCCAATCCCGCCAGATGCACCACCAGCACCCCCTCCAGCAGGTCCAACTGCTGCTGAAATGCTACTACCACCAGAAGAGCCACCACCAGAGGAGCCCCCCGATGAACCGCCTCCCGATGAACCACCAGAGGAGCCTGAGCTTCCAGATGATCCACTAGAACCTCCAGAGCCGCCGCCACCGCCGCTTGGGTGTGGGTGTGGTTTTGGCTTTGGATCGTCTGAGCAAAACATAAACAGGGAGCAGTAGAGGTGAGCGAGAAGGTCCGGAATTCATTGTCACCAATTAGGCAAGATTGATTGCAAAACTACATACCTCCAAGTGCACGAGCAACAACGTTGTTGTCTTGTGACAGAGTAACATCGTTGGCAGCCACCAAGGGGGAGCTGGCAATAGTAGCGGCAATGAAAATGATCCTGGCGATAGACTTCATTGTTGTTTTCGTGTTTTGACTGTGAAGTGTTGTTGAGTATGAGGTGTTGGTCTTGAGTTGTGTGTTGCCTGAAAGCCCCAAAACCTTTTTTTTTGGCGAAAATCAAGCGCGAGGGATTTCAGTCCGTTCGTAAAAGATTGATCATTCTTCACCATGTATACAAAATATCTTGGGCTGGCGTGTCACATGATTGAAAACTCAGTCCGGGGTGGTAGGCTCGTATTTGAACGACTCGTTCAATCCGCAAACCGGACTCAACGGATGATGTTCCGAGCTTGCCGTGCACTTGTTATCTAGTCCCGATCCATTCGGGAATACGTTCAGTGTTCTGAACTGAAAAGGACACGTCAGCCACAATTAGCAGGCAAGAAAATGGGTCCAATGAATCCTGCCACCATGACTAAACTGCCGAGTGAGTGAGTCGGCCCCACACGATTCAGTACAGTAGTTACAGTAGTTCTTATGCCTGTAGTTGATTAGTATGTACAGTATTCCGCATAGCAACCATACATAGTCTATGCTATTATTAAAATATACATTCTCTATCTAGGGGCACTCATTTGTTGAATGAAGGAATCCAGTTCTTCCGAATGACCGCCCGTAGCATACCCCAGGGGAAGGTCCTTGGGTCGAGCCAAATCCACAATCAATACTACTCGACTTTCGCTTGGATGATAGTTGAAGGCTCGGTGGATTTTGGAATCGTCAAACAATAAAGGTCTTCCTTCTTGATGAGTCTCGACACAGCCGTCTACCCAAGTTCCACACAAATCTCCTTTTGGAACGGTCAATGGCACATGCAGTCTCAAGACATGATTGGCCAAATCGGCCCAGCCAGTGTGCGGTTCCAGCGTAGTCTCGGGTGCCAATTGGCTAAACAAGGCTGTTCTCACAACAAGTCCCAATTCCTCCGTTTGAATCGATTTCAGAATTTGACAAGTCCGAGGGCACAAGGCATTGGTGTTCTCCACCCATGTAATATTTTCTGGTTGGTTGGCTGGAAAGCAATAGCAAAGGGGAAAGACGGTCCAAGGTTTGCCGGGATTGGATGCATGGGCTGATGAGCTCACAGAGTAGTGTTGCGTTTCGGGCCATGGTACCCAAAATGGAATTCGGAGTGCCTCTTGACGAAAGATTTCCACATGTTCGGGATCAAACAGAGCTTTCAATACCTCGGAAGAGTAGAGTTCCTCCAAGTTCACATAGGGTGGACAAACCAGTCGATGCTCTTTCACACATATTTGCTTTTCATTTTGGTCGTCATCCTCGTATTCCTCTTTTTCCTCGTCCTCATCGTCGACTCTTTCTTCCTCCTTGATGTCAACAGTTTCCCACAAACAACCATCTGGAGCTGGAACGCTAGTTTCCGGATGCTGGTTTGACATTTTCAGTCTCTTAGGAAGTCTCTTGTAAATGTATACGTGGCCGGATGGGGCGTCCAGCGATGGGTGTAACTTCCAAAAGTCCCAATCCTCCAAGTGCTTGCACACCACATAAGACTGCAACTGCCAACTCGGAGCGGCGTCTCCCACTCGAAAGTTTCGAGCAAGCCCAGAAGGTTCTGGCAAAACAAATACGACGTGATCGTGATGCAATGGGATTTCGTCGATCGAATTATCATCAGAATCATTGCTGTTTTGCCATGGCGAAACATCGTGCGTGCAGGTCAAAAGGGACCGAAGGGATCGAAAGAAAGAAGCCTTGCTACGGAAAAGGACCTCTAATGCAGCTGCGTCGTTCCGAAGGTCAATCCAAGCAATGGAGCGTACTTCCGATTGCTTGTTTTCAATAGTATCATCTGAAGCGACGGGATGGTGCGACAAAGGACACCGTCTCCATTCGGAATGTGCTTCTCCGTTTCGAGGATTTCCAAAGTGCAATGCTGAACTTGTATCTACTTTGGTCTTTGCATCTCGTTGATACTCTGTTATCGTTACAATTGCGTGTCTCAGATCATCTGGATGGCGTAGCTCTTCCGCGATTCCAAAAATGGACCCAAAACTACGAGTCCGACAATTCAGAAAGTGGGAATCCCATCGAAGCGGAAGGAGGACCCGTTCTTGGTCATCGCCCTTGGGATACAATCGACAAGTAAAGGATGCTTCTAGAAGATCAGCAGTGATTATTCTCCCACTTGTGGTAGTCGTTGCTTCTCTTTGTGGTTGCAGCCATACGTTGGAAGAGGATTCATGCTGGGATTGCTGTTCTGCTTGACTTGACTCGTCATTTTGATGACTGAATCGCAGCATGCTCTTATCTGTTTTCTTCTCTTGGTTTACTGAACGTTTCGACAACCCTTGTGTCCAGTGTCCTGAAGTGTATTGATCTATCAAAACCTGTGGAAACACAAAGAGATACTGTAGCGCAACCAATGCTACCCAATTTTGTATGCTTTGAACGAATGAGTGAGTGAGTCGAAAGTTGGAAGACGGAAGGACCATAGTTGTGCCTATGGTAGTACCCGTGACCCCAAGACCACCAAGACTTCAACTTGTACACGTACAGTACCGGTACACGTACCAAACGGGTACCAGTAGCTGCAGTCCAACGATGTGATGATGATTGCTCAAAATTCTGCTAGCACCAGGTACCAGGAGCTGGTAAAGGTGCAACAGTAGGTACCTCTGGTACTGGTAGCGTTAGAACTTGAGAAGAATGCAATGCTTTGTGAACCAATCTTTTGCACGTTCTTTGTGGCTGAAAAGGTCATATGACCTACCGATACATAAATATAAAAAATGGCAAGAAAACGAACAAAATTTGGGACTTAACACATACTGTATTTACAGTACAAGTACTGCAGGTAACCCAAAATCCAATACTTGACCAGGGCAGTTGTTCCCTGCTGCTGGTGCTTCCCCATGCGCGACGAAAGCCGCCAATGAAGTCACAACCGCTCAATTGGTCCATTTTGATAATACGATATGTATATGGGAGCGCTTCTACAACTGCGAGCTCTGCTTAAAAAAAAGAACAGTTCACCAGTACCTGTGTGCAATGACCATGAGCCCTTGTTTTCCATTCCGTTTTTGTATCAAAATGTCGCACATCACGTCATCGCTACATATGTAACATGAAAAGGAGCCCTGTAGAGAATTCGGTTCTTGACCCCAATCACTGCGCATGCGAACATACATTTTCCAGGGATGGAATGTTCGTCACGTACAGCATGTCGAAAGTCCGAACCTGAAATCAAACCGGTCCCATTCCATCTCATATTTTTTCCACTCAACGAAAACAACACAATGAACTGCATTGCGACACACCACAAAGCGCTGCATGCACCCCTGCTTTCCATGCAAAGCAACATGGCATCCAAGAACAAGATTTTGTCAAACAAGGCGCTCAATACGCTTCTTCCAGATCTGCTTCGAAATACCAAGCACGCTACTCCCAGCAATGCACAGAAGCTATCAAGATCCATTGCAGACTTGGGCCTGATGACACGAGACGCTCAGTCATTCACTTCCTGCGCCGACAGTGTCAGGAGCATGTCCAAGCTGCACCAACTAGCACAGAATTCAGCAAGCACGAACCGATTGACGCAGAATGCTGTCTTCACCGCTCACACCACCAGAGGTGCACCGAACGGAACGAGCATGTCCAAGCTTCATCAACTAGCACAAAAATCTTTGAATCAAGCAAGAATGAACCGATTGACGCACAATGCGGTCTTCACAGCAGCTCGCACCAGAGGTGCACCGACTGCTGCTCCTCCAGCTCCCAGTAGAGGAGTACCGAGTGCTGCTCCAGCACAAACAAGGCAACTTTCCCAGGCATTGAAGGTTTGCAAGGATATTGCAAACCGTCAAAGAATAAATGAACTGAAACTCGACGATATGGGAAACCTAAGTCGCCGAATGGAAGAATACCGAAAACTGAAAAAGTCCGGAAAGTACAACTACGATTTCAGCACAGATTCTGACGATGAGGATCTAGAATGAATGCTCAAGAGCATTCAACGTGAACAAAGGAAATGAAGATTATACATAGAAGCCAGAGGAACGGCGAAGTCGTAACGAAACAGCGGTGCATTTTTGGGCCACGGCTGGGGTTTTGATTAAAATTATCAAGAGGAAATATGCACATAGTCCTAGTCCTATAAGCAACGATCGAGACAAATCCATTTTATTCTTTCCCTTCAATGCAACTCTCGCCAAAGACTAGAACCATAACAATGAGGGACATGGAGTCTGGTGTAGTACGAGGTCCTCTCGAAGCAGGTGATTCGGAGATATTGTCATCAAGGATTCTAGTCAAGCAATTTGAATAGACATATGCAGGTAAAAAGCATGTCTAAGAAAAAAGCACGTAAAAAAAATACAGTATGCTGTAGATTTTTAAAAAAAAATGTCGCGCTCCGATCCAGTGGCGGTTCGAATTAGGTCAGGCTCAGCAAAATGCGAAGTGGGCTCAAAGTCATTTCCAAGATTTAATCTTTTACAAAGAAAATAGAGGTCACGCTTTGACATGCAATATATATAAGAGAACAGTGGTCACTGCCGTGTCCCACAAAAGGCTGAGGACTAACTTAGGCACAGTAGCGATTGAAAGATTGCTAAAGAGATATTATGAGCTTAATGGAGAACTACTTCCCTGGGCAGAACGCGATAGCCATACTGACATCAGCAGAGAAGGTGTGTACTGGAGACACACAACTTCTACTGCAGTCTTGATAAGATGTATTCGTCAGACTGTCTCCACCTCATTGCCACATCACTGTCGGCTCGTAGCGTAGGTAATAGATGTACTCGACATTTGGCAAGATTGCTTTTGACAAGACTACTGTGGGCATGCTGAGTAAGGGGGCGTTTGTAGAAGTACTCATATCAGAGTAATCGATGTTCATTCGACTGATATGATTCGACTAGTTGGACTAGTGGACTAATGTGAGCAACGACAGTCACTACTGTCTGTATGATCGGGAATCCCAATGACGATTATCAAAGCAAGCATTGCCAAATGTCTCATGAAATTATATATATATAACATTTGGCGCTATTATAATACGAAAATCAGTAGCAGAATATCGATTTATTGACGTGAACCTACCGAGCCCCAGTGGCAGATGACCTCCAATTAGAGGCGATCGCACTATGCGCTTGGAAACAAGTTTCACTCATCGGGATTCCCCAGTGGCGGTTCGAAAAGCAATTCCAAGGAAGTTAGCAAAACTACGCTTCTCGTCTTACAATTTCTCGATTGTCCCGCAACAGGCAACCGAAACAAAAAGATGAACTGCATCTCTACACACCACCCTCTCAATGTATCACTGCTTTCACAACGCATCCAAGACATCACATTTGCCAACATTACCACTACAGTACTGAGGGAATACGTAACAAAGCTAACATATTACCTACATCCAAGCCTATAATACATTACCTACGACTCTTCGTCTTCTTTAATTCATTCCATTCTCTCCACAGTGGCAGTCTTTGCCATTCTCATGAAGCAACATCTTCATCAATTGCCATCAGCAACTGCCACAGCAACATGGAAACCATAGTAGCTCTCCAACATAACAATCAACAGACCTTAGACCTTGGGGACAAAAGAAGGGAAGGAAAGGGAAGAGGAATCCATCAGCTCGTAAAATTCTCTAACCACTTTCAGTTCATCATGATGATCGTGTTGTATGGCATATAATATTCGATTTGTATAAAGGTATATGCCCGCTCAAGTTTTGAAGCTACCATCGAACGCAGGAAAAAGGGAGTTTTTACGGGATTGCTCAACAAACAACGAATTTTCTTGGCGCTACAGGAGTTTTTACCGGACAAATTGCCGATACAGGATCGAAGGAGAATATACGGGAAAAAACGGATGGGAGTACATACCATTCCCGTAAATCTTCCAGAAACCCCGTAACTTTCGTCCGCAGTGCACCAGCGCCAATCACCATGATATCATCAAGAATCCAGTGCTGAAGAAGCTGTCACTCACCGAAAGCTCGTGTGGCAATAATGTGAGCATGGGAAGCTCCTGTGTCCCGCACTCGAATCCATTGGCGCACAACAAGAACGCCATTTTCGATGGACAAACCAAAATATTCACCCGTGCACTTCTCAAGAGTCGCCACCCAATGTCATTCAAGCTTCGCAAAGGTTTCGAAGAAAATTCGAGGCGAAAAGAGCTTCTTTTGGACAACAAAGGAAGCCTCAATGGAAGGATGGAAGAATATGGCAGACAAAAGATGACTGGCAGATATATCCATATTTTCGATACAGATTCGGATGACGAAGAAGACCTCGAATGAACAATTTTTCTCGACGACAACTGAGAATGAACAATGGGGAACCGAGCCACCACCTGTCGGCGGCTGTTGACTTTGGATGAATATTGTACTTTAGCACACTACTATAGACTAGTGTTGATAATGTGACTCTTTAGCGCTGACTTCAATCTTTATCTTCCAACGGACGGTATGACCTAGTAACCATGTACAGTGGAGAACCAACGCAGTCTTCGGGGGACTATAAGACACACAGCGAGTTCTGCCAAGCCTAACATGCAATTAGTTTGAATCAATTGCATATATTGCCCAGCCTCGTCATCATATGAACTATGGATAGGTACAAGGGCGCCTTTTGACTAGTACAGCACCACTTTGATAGGATATGATCATCCGACGAGCTCTCCTGATCATAGTTAGAGGGGAAGAGTTGGCCATGATACTGTAGGGTATTGGGACGACTCGTCTAGAATCTCGATTGGGGTACAGAGCTGTGTCTCTCTCGGTGCTGTACCGGTACAGTGATACCAGGTACCAGTGGTACCTGCGCCGGTTTTAATAATTTTACTGACTGCAAGATTGATTAGCGGAGGAAGTGTGCTCTGTGCTTGAATCAACATGAACCGCACAAACAAGCATCAACTGTTGGATGCAAATTGTCCGAAAGAGAGTGAATTCCAGTCTTTTGGGTTTCATTCCCCAACATCAACTCTAGGCAAAGGAAAAGCATCATAAATAACTGGCAAGAGCTCCACGATGCTGAGTTTGATTCACTTGATGGAATAACGTCACTTTCGCAAAGTAAAATAATTGATCCATCAAAAGCTGCAGCCCAAAGATCAGAGTTTGACGGTGGTAAATTGACTGGTGTAGTTCTAGGATGTAGCCTTTACTTGGTTTTGTCGGCGATTGGTGGCTAGAACTAAAGGACTTTCGGCTCGACCTGCAAGTTTTTCCAAAAAAAATACTGTAGCGCTATTTCCTCCCCGTACAGTACTGTACCTAAAGGGATATCCTCCTTCTGCGTAAAATCCCTATTTGATCCTTTCTGCTTATTTTCAAAATAACCGCGAAGCAACCAACTAATCCAACCTTCACAGAAGAGTCACAAAATAAAATTATGCATGTTTAGAGAAAGGCACCGAAGTGCTTCTAAAGTCTATTTCTCCACCCGAAACAGAAACTGAAAAAAACTGGAGCATCCGAAGTGATCCTTTTGAGGGACCAAAATAGTTGCCACCAATAATAAAAAGTGAAAACGGTCAGCAGAGCGCTAATACCACTAGCATGATTTTTCGATCAGAAAGTGAAAAGTCAAAACGAACATTTTTACTTATATATATATATATCAAAAGTGAAATTGAAAATACCAAGCTTTCTCATTACCTCGGAACAAGAACCCCAGTGAAAAAACATATTTAGGACTCATATTATATATATGGCACGAGTTCTGTTTGCAAAAACTCAATGCTGGAGAATTTGCTCATAATTTCGAATTTCCACCCAACCATGAGCTGTATCTTGACACACCAACCAGTCAGTATCAAACTGCTTTCACAGCGCTATACCAGCCTCAATCAGCATGATATCATCGATTCCGTGCCCAAAAAGTCATCCCTCAAGTCGTTATACGCCCTAATAGTACCAAATCTCAAGCAGCAAGACCGCACATCCAGCAACAAACTTGTTGGAGGAGGCTCTTTTCCGCGGCACTCGAATCCAGTTAGCAAAGATTTCGAAGAAAATTCGAGGAGACGAGAGCTTCTTCTGGACAATTCAGGAAGTCTCCATCGAAGGATGGAAGAATACCGAAGGCAAACGAAGACTGGTAGATACATCCATATTTTCGACACTGGTGATTCGGATGACGAAGAAGACCTTGAATGAACGCTTTTTCTCAACGACAACTGAGAACGAACAAAGGGAGCTGAGTCACCACCTGACACCAGCCATTGACTTCGGATGAGTAATGTAATTTAGCATACCATCATTAACAACATGACTTGTTTAGCATTGATTTCTTCACTGTTATTTTGTCTGCGATATTCTTCCATCCTTTGATTAAGGCTTCCTGTATCGTCCAGACGAAGCTCTCTCCTCCTCGAATTATCTTCAAAATCTTCGCGTAGTGGGTTCAAGTGCTGAGGGACACAGCCCCCAAGTTTTGGTAGGGCGTCCAACGACTTGAGAGGCGATAACTTCTCGGGCAAGGGAGTGATGCTCTCATGGTGACTTATGCTAGTGCAGCTCGCTGAAAGCAATGGTACATTGAGAGGTTGGTGTGTCGGTATCATGACGTATTTATTGAGCCCCCGACTGCTGTATTCCAGTGAAGGTTCTTGTTCCCACTTAATGAGGAAGCTATGTGTTTCACGAATCGTCTGTGTGGGGTATTAAAACGCTATGCTGCACTCAATATACTTACGTTGGCTACACGTGTACCTCCATGCAAGTCAACTGCTACGGCTACAGTAATAGATCAAAAGGGCGCACAATATTGTCTTTTCCAGTTTCTAATTCACACTTCTCGGCCAGAAAAAAGAACCAAAACGTCGATGTCTGTACCGATACAATGCATATGATTAATCCATACATTCGATACCGATTCGGATGACGAAGAAGACATTGAACGATGAGTAATGGTTCTCGAGGACAAGAACTTACAAAGAATAGAAAGATAGCAACCGGTGTAATCTAAAATATACTAGGTATTGACACTGTCACCTTTGTAGCATTGCTGGTTTCACTTTTGTACTCGGAGGAATGGTCTGCACCGTTTAGCGGCCTTAGTCCAATATAACTAAGGTTTAGGTTTTAAAATGAAGGCCCAGCTCCATGGTCGCAGTGACGATCGTCGACCTTTTGAGGTATGGCGCTGGTCAAAGAAAGCAAGAACTTGGAATTGCGGCATTTCCAGTGTCTCCTTGATCAGATGGAAGCTCAGTGTCAGTGTCTGTTCGATTCCTTCCCTGTTTCCATTCCGACGAACGGTATACATTGTGAAGTTAGGAAGTACTGGTACTGCACATACTCACAATTGCTTGAAAGTCCCCGCGTTATTTTTTTAAAAAGAGGCGAAAGCCCGCTTGTTGCATAGACTATGATCGCTGTGATGATTCTGCTTCGGAGACACTGACGTTCAAGGGGTTCTTCTGGTCAAGAAGTGTGAAGTTGAAACTGAGAAAGGCTCACATTAGTCAAAAAGTCCAACTAGTCGAATCATATCAGTCGAATGAACATCGATTACTCTGATATGAGTACTCCTACAAACGTCCCCTTACTCAGCATGTCTACAGTAGCCTTGTCAAAATTAATCTTGCCAAATGTCGAGTACATCTATTACCTATGCTACGAGCTGACAATGATGAGGCAATGAGGTGGCGACAACCTGACGAGTGCATTCTTATCAAGACTGCAGTGGAAGTTGTGTGTATCCAGTACCTCTCTTCTGATGTCAGTATGGCTCCCGCGTTCTGCCCAGGGAAGTAGCTCATAATATCTCTTTAGCAATCGTTCTATCCCTATTGTGCCTAAGTTAGTCCTCGGCCTTTTGTGGGACACGGCAAATTGAATATTTTCAAATATTTTTAATATTTAACTATCTCATTTATTCCACGACAAAGCCTGACTGGAAAACCACAATGTAGGCCGGCCACTGTTGGTATCGTACAGGCAAACGTATTGGACTCTATCATAGACAACAGTCACTTTTGCAGGTTCAGACTTCAGGCTCTTTTTTCCACGCAGGTTCATTGTTGCATTCTGACCAAGAATGTGTTAAATAGTCACTGGATACCACAATTCTCATTTATTGTTCGCCCATATGAAAAGGTCGGACGAGATGACTGCAGTACGGTGTTTCTCGAGCAGAAGTGCAGAAGGTCACAATCGATCAGATTTTTTAAAAAATCCGTACATCCACCCCCGAAAGCAATTTTGCAAAACTGCATTGGCTATATTAAGACTACTTTGTCTCATAATTTCGAATTTCCCGCAACATCCCAACTTACAATCATGAGCAGCAGCTTGACACACCAACCTCTCAATGTACCACTGCTTTCGTAGCGCTGCATTAGCATCAGTCCCCACGACAGCATTACTCCCTCGCCCAAGAAGCTATCGTTAGACGCCCTACAAAAACTTGGAGGCTGCGTCCCTCAGCACTTGAATCCACTACGCAAAGATTCCGAAGATGTTTCAAGGAGAAGAGAGCTTATTTTGGACAATACAGGAAGCCTCAATCAATGGATGGAAGAATATCGCAAGCAAAAGAAGACTGGCAGATACATCCATATAATCGATACCGATTCGGATGACGAAGAAGACCTTGAACAATGAGCGATGGTTCTCGAGGACTAGAACCTAGAAAGAATAGAAAGCTAGCCACCGGTGTAATCTAAAGTATACTGTTATTTACAATGTATTTTGCGTTGATTACAGTTTTCTATTGTCCCAAGCAACGGTATGCACTTTACAGTGCAGAGGTGTCATACGGGTTCAGAGCTACCATTTGCAAGGACTCATTGGGTGTTACAAAAGTTGCTGAATGCTCAGAATAAGACGGCGATTACTGGGATCGTTCATGATTCGGAGACAAGAATGAGCTTCCACTCAGGTCGATAAACGTTTCTCCGAGTACAAAAGTGAAACCAGCAAAGGTCACATTGTCAATACTAGTATATTTTAGATTACACCGGTGGCTAGCTTTCTATTCTTTCTAAATTCAAGTCCTCGAGAACCATTGCTCATTGTTCAAGGTCTTCTTCGTCATCGGAATCGGTATCGAATATATGGATGTATCTGCCAGTCTTCTTTTGTCTACGATATTCTCCCATCCTTTGATTGAGGCTTTCTGCATCGTCCAAAATAAGCTCTCTCCTCCTCGAGTTTTCGTCGAAATCTTTGCGACGCTTCAATGACGTAGCGTAATTGCTCTCAAAAAGTGTGCAGGAGATTTCTTTGGTGTCTTCAACGAAAACCCCGTTCTTGGTGTTTGCCAGCGGATTCGAGTGCTGGGGGGCAGTGCATCCCATTTTGGACGTGCTCACATTGTTGCCACATGAGCTTTTCATGATTGACAGCTTCTTGTTCACGGGGGCTATGATATCATGGTGACTATTGTACCGTTATAGCGCTTTGAAAATAGTGATACATCTATAGATTGGTGTGTCAAGATGCACTTCATTGTTTTGTTTTGCGTTGAGCTACCGTAATAGCGATGAGTCGAGAAAAAGAGGAGCTCCATTTCAAAAGTTCGCAGTCGTGGTTTTCCAGTGGCGCTTACTTCATGAAGTTTCATTAATGAGCTCCTGGTTGATCGTCACTTTTCTGATCAAAGAATCCGCAGTATAAAATATAAAATATGAAGATCGTGGTCGCAGAATGAAATGTAGAGGCATTTGTCTTTTCCAGTGAAACTTCATTGTGCTATAAAATATGTGTTGATCCTTGATCAGATTTGTGAGAAGACTCCTTGCGATGTTGAGAATTTTGTGCATTCGAATTATCTCCGTTGTTTACATATATAAACCGGCATAGTATGTATTTGTCAAGCGCGACTGTCTCCTCTATCGCGAGTATACTGTATTGTAAAAAATTGAGGTGTTTTACGGTCATTGTTGACAAGATCATTCATTTAACTCCAGTGACGACCCAATTTTTTATGATCAATCCATCTACAGTAAAGAGCGGTCATGCTTCATGCTCTTATTGCGACCCTTTGACTACGGACTGCTCCGGACATAATAACAACGAATTAGAATCTTGCTATTTTCTAGGTATGCAACCTTGTCCGATCAAAGCAGGAGTGACCTTGATCAGAATGCAAAAAGGAAAATGAATCAAGCATTCATAACCATTTTAACATAGGCATGATAATACCGTGCAGTAGGTACACTCTGTATCAGGTACGACGCATCTTGTCGTACCGGTAGAACGTGTACCTTGGCAGGAAAAGTAGGGTTTTCAATTGGTACAGTACTGTTGTGGTAACAAAAAAGGATCTAATTAGAATCTTGCACCTTTTCTCTTGGTATTATTTAGGTATTGCTCCTACATACAACCAAAGCAGAAGTGAGAACCATGAAGTGACCTTGATCAGCAGAATGAAGAAAAAATGAGAATGGATCAAATATTCATGATGATCGTTTTGTGCATAATACCGTACAGTACTCACTGTAGCAGGTACGAGCCACCTGTTACGATACTGGTACCTTTATCCTTGCTGGTACGTATAGTATGTTACCGGTACCTTGGAATGAACGAAGCGCCCCCTTTTGTGCTTCGGACTGATTGATGATTTTGTATGTTCCACGCAAGAACGCTGAGTAAAAGCTACGCAAATCCTTTTGTCGTGGTGACGCCAGAAAACTGCCTATCTGTCGGGCGTCCGTCAATATCCATGGTGTCATCATCATAATATAATAGTCGCAAAGTCAAACGAAAGATATTCATTGTGTGCATGTACCGGTACACGTGTACATGCAGTTGTACCGGTTTCTGCTTTTGATTGATTGATTCAGTTCCATCAGCCACAAAACCAGCTCATCGTGTCAAGCAGTATCAAGTTTCGATTCTCATGTTTGCTTTAGTTGATTCAGTTGCATTCCCATTACAAAGCTCTCATTTTCGAATCTTCAGGTACAAGCACATGTCATGAAACTCTCGTCTCTCTACTCTGCATTCACGGCTCTAGTATCGTTGCGTGTCTTCTGCATAAGGCATTTGTAAAGTCGCAAGATTCTGAAAAATGCACCGAAGAATCCGGCACATGTCGATCTTACACCATTCTAGGAAAGCCAGAGGAATTCACGGGTGGAACACTGCCAGGAGTCAAGTTGGCTGTACGACGCTGGATTCCTACCAATCAAGACCCAAAAGCTGTCATTCTCTTTAGCCATGGTGGCGCAGGATTTCACATCGGATATAGTGAAATCATGGGGGCCTTCCAGAAAGAAGCTGGAATCGCAGTGATTGCCTTTGATTCCATGGGTTGTGGACATAGCACTGGGGTCGGTGGTTTGCGAAACTACTTTCCGACCATGCCCGCATTGACTGAGGAATACTCTGCTATGTTGCGTCGAGTGAAGGAAGAATACCCAGGAAAGGAAGTTTTTGCAATGGGAGAGAGCTTTGGTGGAATGATCTTGGCAAATCAGATCCTCGAACAACAACAAAAGGGAGAAGATGGGATGCTGGCAGATGGATACATTTTCACTGGACCAGTAATCAAGGTGTTGCGTGAGTCTCATAACCACAAAAAGCATTGATAGATTATGATTCTCAAAATGGGAAGGTATACTCTTTGATTCTTTGGCACATATAACCAAAGAACTTGCAAACCATTTTCCCGAGCTTGAAAACAAACCCCATGCACAATACATCACAGCAGCCATAGCACAATCCGACAATAGGTGCTGAAAAGATGTAATATAAAGCATTTTATTTTTCGAGCTTGTGAACAAAGCCGATGCACACTACACCACAGCAGTAGCACAATCGACAAGAATAT
Source organism: Cylindrotheca closterium (assembly GCA_933822405.4). Taxonomy (NCBI): domain Eukaryota; phylum Bacillariophyta; class Bacillariophyceae; order Bacillariales; family Bacillariaceae; genus Cylindrotheca; species Cylindrotheca closterium. The sequence continues at coordinate 180,900 of CAKOGP040001814.1, read as the reverse complement.
ACATAGCCGACAGTCTGGTATGCTCTCCGACCAAAAGTTGACGCCAAGCAGTTCCATTATCATCGGAGAGCCACAGTCATCGCTGCTATCTATTCTGGCCAAAAACTATATGCTACTATAATTTTCAGTACAATTTCCCTTCATACATGTCATTTTTATTTAAAGCAAAATCGTACATCGCCTACTATGTTTCAGAGGATGTGGCTGGTCCCTCAGCATATGACGGATCTTCTCGTGCACCTTCTGTTCGCTTGCTTCTTGCCATGGCGCATCCTTTTGTTGCCGTAACAAGAATCTGCCGCCCCTGGCTTCAACCATCGCTGCGACCAGCTGAACAATATGCTTCTTTTCCACTTTGCCGTCCTTATCCTTGCCTAGGCTCTTGTACTTGGGGCTGTGGATCTTCACGGCTTCGAGCAGGAACCCGTTGCCAGGATTATGAACGGCATGACCACCTCGTCCGAACACGACATCCCGTTCGGGACAAAGATGTGTCACGGTAGTAGTACATTTGATTTTGGGTACCATTTTTCTCTTGGCGGTCGTTTTCTTTCCTGACCCTGCCTTTGACTTTTTCGTTTTCTTGTTGGTTCGCTGTGATTTCTTCGTCTTCTTGTTCTTGGTTTGATATGGCATCTCTTGGATGCGGTTGACATCCTGAATAGGAGCAGCATCATTGCTGAGAAAGCACGAGCAGAGAGCAGAAGCATATTCTACCAACGCTTCATTTCCGTCTCCTTGTGTGATCTCGTCTAGAGGAATGGAGTCAATTTCGATTTCGACATCGCATGATTGTCCCTCTCCGTCGTTGCAATCATCAAGTGGAGGGAGATCTAATAGCAAGGATTCCAACTCGGTCTCGTCTATAATGAGAGCAGAACCATCGATAGAATGCATCATATCATCATTGGACAGACACATGGTAGAGGATTCAAAATTGATAGTCATTTTGGTTTTGGAAGTTGGCTTTGAAAACAATTATGCGAGTTTTGGAACGCTACTGAAACCACTTTTCATTCGGCGTCCACTCACTCCGGTCGTCGTACAGGCGAGACGTGCACCTCGAAGAATGCTCACGCAATGTGATTGGTTAATGCAGGTCAAACGTAGCCCAAATTCTTGCGAAACACAAGACCATTATACCCTTTCGCCTTTACGAGTAGAATATGGTATGAGAGATAGGTTTAGATACAGAGAAAGAGTGGATTTACGCGTGTGGTTTCTCCGAATTTGTGGAACGCGAATGAACATCTCAAGTGTTCAAAGGGCATAAATGTTGCTGGCAGTATCTGGCATTGGAGATTGGAGGTGAGTTTGTTTTGCAATGAACCGGCTATCAAACCGATGCCCAATACACACTGCTTGCAACCTTGTTTGGGGCATCGTGGGGGCGAGAAAAAAAGGAATCCATACAGTAATTCTGTTACCCTCTCTCTCGTATTGTGCACCACGTCGTTTGCTTGCTTTCTGAATTTCCGATTTGTTCCTCCTCATCGCAATATATAATGAACCCGCCACGAAACTTATTCACAGAACCAATTTGGGGGAAGAAAGGAAAGTAAACCAGCAGTATGCTCATGAAGCTTTCAGGCAGAACGTTCGAAGAACAAGATGCCGTCAATGTAGCCTTTTTCTTGATCTGACGCTTCTTCCCTTCACTCTCTTGCTGAAGAAGAACTTGCCCATATTTTCTAATTCCTTGTTTTTTCGTCGTCAAAACCATGTGCTTGCGGGATCGTCCATCCTAATTGTTGCTGTCAAATATCATGGGATGGCAACAAACTAGAGAGAACAAGATGTTGTCTCGTCGATAACTCTGCGCTATAAGAGGGGCGTTAATGAATTTCCAAATGGCTTCAATTGTGCGTCCTCCGCCCACGCAAAAAACTTGCAACCTCGTGGTGTCGAGTATCCATCGCTAGGCTTCGCAGCGGCATTGCGACATGACAGAAACCAACGCCCCCCGGTACGTTCTGTTTTACTAACTCGTAGAGTTGCTGTTTGCCGACAGGCGCATTTAGGGAAATGATTGTCAGCCCAAACGAAATAAGGACAAGGGCGAACCTTGCAGAGTCGAAACAATCGATTGCGGTTTACAGAATTCGTCTTCTTTACACGTTTCAGTAGGAGTGACGATGCTCCATGTTGTGGACAGCATGGTGTGGCTTTTGCTGTCGTGTTCAGTGGTTTGGTTCGGGGCAGGATCCGAACAGCTGGTGCGCTCCTTTCTTTGTTTTCTTTTCTCCTTTCGAGTGGCTGGCAAGATTCACACCAAAACGTCGTACGACTGAGATCATCTCCCAATTTCACCATACGTACTGATGGAGCCGAGCAAGTTCCACACACCGTCTGGTTATAAACTGCTTTCGCCGGTGCCCGACCTGATGACAGCCACCCCATGCCATAGCGGCGGCAGCTCGATACAACAGCTTGAAGTTCGTCCCTGGTCAATGTCGAAACAATTCGTTTGGGATGCACTTTTGATCGATGCAATCCTTCGATCTTGATGATATTACCAACGCCTGGAAAGCGGTCTTGGTCCAGAATTGCATCTGAGATTATTGCATCCGACCGTTTATTCACTATGGCATCCATTACCGCCAATGGATCAAAGCCATCCCCACAGACGTCTCTTTTGGATAGCCGCATGACTTTGGATCTTGCAACACGAGCAGAAAGGAGGTTGCTGGTCGAGTCTTTTGTCTCCAAACACATTCTTGAAATCGGATCGTCGGGAGACACGAGGTAAATTTTCAAAGAAGATGGGGTGTTTCGTCGCCATGTTGGAATGCTGTTGGTTCCAATGTCATCTTGATATAGATAGAGGCAACCACTCATACCAAAATGTAGCCGTAATGCAGTTTCACCCTCTTGTGAATCTTCACCCTCCCGATTACTGGTAAACAGCAGGAAAACTTCCTTGCCCACTGAGATTACCTCGGCCAAGCATTTGTCTTGGAGTTTTTCCTGCAAGTGTTCCTGCCCTACTGACTCCACTGTATATCCAATGGCAGGCTGAACCTTTCGACTGTTGCGTGTAGCTCCTGGTCCTTCTACCATCGTGCGCCGCTCTCCTCCACAGTTCGAAATAATGAAAATCACGTGCGGTATATTATTATTCTCAGCATGATGATGTTTCAAATATTTTCAAAAATATTTTCAAACGCTTTCGCAGTCCGTGAGTCGTCGGGCGAAGAAGAATTTTGCAACTGTTTTTTATATACCATATAATATGCCAGATATTTCATGGCTGTCAAATATAGGGTGGTACCTGGTACCGGTATATTACGGAATCGAACCCCTGCGCCTACCAGGCTACCTTAATCTGACTACTCCAATTCTAAGTATCTAATACACGTTCCAACACATGGCAATATGGGTCAATATAATTCGAACAGGAGATCTTACTTTAAAAGATGAAGAACCATCAACGAAGCCATAGTGGTTGATCACTACCCAAAGATCACTGGATGCCTCGCCGTGATGACGATTACAACCATTCTTTGGTCGGCGATCAGTTTTGCCATCGACCTCGAGCTGGAATGAAAAGCATGAGAATTGGATACCTATCGAAACTCTGATTGTGGGGACGGCAGTATCGATCCAGGAAGATTTCGGACTTACTCATTGTGCCCAAGTCAATTTTCTTGACATAAGAGGGGACAAAATTACAGCTGATTTTGATTGTATGCTGTTCGATAATACTGAAGCATATTACTCTATGAGAAATGATTCCGATTCGGTAGGCCCGTCAAATCCAAAGCAAGTTGTATCGGAGATGGCCATATCCAACAAGAAGGCCAAACTATCCGGGGCTATATTATCGGAACTTTTATATCCATTATCTTCGGGATTATTTTTGGTTGCCATCTCACACGACTTTTTGGATTGATGCGAAACGATGAATCGATGCATGAAGAAGTCAATTAGGATGAAACCACAAAAAGCATTGATAGATTATGATTCTCAAAATGGGAAGGTATACTCTTTGATTCTTTGGCACATATAACCAAAGAACTTGCAAACCATTTTCCCGAGCTTGAAAACAAACCCCATGCACAATACATCACAGCAGCCATAGCACAATCCGACAATAGGTGCTGAAAAGATGTAATATAAAGCATTTTATTTTTCGAGCTTGTGAACAAAGCCGATGCACACTACACCACAGCAGTAGCACAATCGACAAGAATATACATAGCCGACAGTCTGGTATGCTCTCCGACCAAAAGTTGACGCCAAGCAGTTCCATTATCATCGGAGAGCCACAGTCATCGCTGCTATCTATTCTGGCCAAAAACTATATGCTACTATAATTTTCAGTACAATTTCCCTTCATACATGTCATTTTTATTTAAAGCAAAATCGTACATCGCCTACTATGTTTCAGAGGATGTGGCTGGTCCCTCAGCATATGACGGATCTTCTCGTGCACCTTCTGTTCGCTTGCTTCTTGCCATGGCGCATCCTTTTGTTGCCGTAACAAGAATCTGCCGCCCCTGGCTTCAACCATCGCTGCGACCAGCTGAACAATATGCTTCTTTTCCACTTTGCCGTCCTTATCCTTGCCTAGGCTCTTGTACTTGGGGCTGTGGATCTTCACGGCTTCGAGCAGGAACCCGTTGCCAGGATTATGAACGGCATGACCACCTCGTCCGAACACGACATCCCGTTCGGGACAAAGATGTGTCACGGTAGTAGTACATTTGATTTTGGGTACCATTTTTCTCTTGGCGGTCGTTTTCTTTCCTGACCCTGCCTTTGACTTTTTCGTTTTCTTGTTGGTTCGCTGTGATTTCTTCGTCTTCTTGTTCTTGGTTTGATATGGCATCTCTTGGATGCGGTTGACATCCTGAATAGGAGCAGCATCATTGCTGAGAAAGCACGAGCAGAGAGCAGAAGCATATTCTACCAACGCTTCATTTCCGTCTCCTTGTGTGATCTCGTCTAGAGGAATGGAGTCAATTTCGATTTCGACATCGCATGATTGTCCCTCTCCGTCGTTGCAATCATCAAGTGGAGGGAGATCTAATAGCAAGGATTCCAACTCGGTCTCGTCTATAATGAGAGCAGAACCATCGATAGAATGCATCATATCATCATTGGACAGACACATGGTAGAGGATTCAAAATTGATAGTCATTTTGGTTTTGGAAGTTGGCTTTGAAAACAATTATGCGAGTTTTGGAACGCTACTGAAACCACTTTTCATTCGGCGTCCACTCACTCCGGTCGTCGTACAGGCGAGACGTGCACCTCGAAGAATGCTCACGCAATGTGATTGGTTAATGCAGGTCAAACGTAGCCCAAATTCTTGCGAAACACAAGACCATTATACCCTTTCGCCTTTACGAGTAGAATATGGTATGAGAGATAGGTTTAGATACAGAGAAAGAGTGGATTTACGCGTGTGGTTTCTCCGAATTTGTGGAACGCGAATGAACATCTCAAGTGTTCAAAGGGCATAAATGTTGCTGGCAGTATCTGGCATTGGAGATTGGAGGTGAGTTTGTTTTGCAATGAACCGGCTATCAAACCGATGCCCAATACACACTGCTTGCAACCTTGTTTGGGGCATCGTGGGGGCGAGAAAAAAAGGAATCCATACAGTAATTCTGTTACCCTCTCTCTCGTATTGTGCACCACGTCGTTTGCTTGCTTTCTGAATTTCCGATTTGTTCCTCCTCATCGCAATATATAATGAACCCGCCACGAAACTTATTCACAGAACCAATTTGGGGGAAGAAAGGAAAGTAAACCAGCAGTATGCTCATGAAGCTTTCAGGCAGAACGTTCGAAGAACAAGATGCCGTCAATGTAGCCTTTTTCTTGATCTGACGCTTCTTCCCTTCACTCTCTTGCTGAAGAAGAACTTGCCCATATTTTCTAATTCCTTGTTTTTTCGTCGTCAAAACCATGTGCTTGCGGGATCGTCCATCCTAATTGTTGCTGTCAAATATCATGGGATGGCAACAAACTAGAGAGAACAAGATGTTGTCTCGTCGATAACTCTGCGCTATAAGAGGGGCGTTAATGAATTTCCAAATGGCTTCAATTGTGCGTCCTCCGCCCACGCAAAAAACTTGCAACCTCGTGGTGTCGAGTATCCATCGCTAGGCTTCGCAGCGGCATTGCGACATGACAGAAACCAACGCCCCCCGGTACGTTCTGTTTTACTAACTCGTAGAGTTGCTGTTTGCCGACAGGCGCATTTAGGGAAATGATTGTCAGCCCAAACGAAATAAGGACAAGGGCGAACCTTGCAGAGTCGAAACAATCGATTGCGGTTTACAGAATTCGTCTTCTTTACACGTTTCAGTAGGAGTGACGATGCTCCATGTTGTGGACAGCATGGTGTGGCTTTTGCTGTCGTGTTCAGTGGTTTGGTTCGGGGCAGGATCCGAACAGCTGGTGCGCTCCTTTCTTTGTTTTCTTTTCTCCTTTCGAGTGGCTGGCAAGATTCACACCAAAACGTCGTACGACTGAGATCATCTCCCAATTTCACCATTCGTACTGATGGAGCCGAGCAAGTACCCGTTCTCACTTATTGTGCACCAGGTCGTTTTGCTCGCTTTCTGAATTTCCGATTCCTACATCTGCTTGGGCGACCATCCATCTATTTACTTGTTGCTGTCAAAAATTGTGGGATGGTGACAAAGGAGATAAAACACGACGTCGGACCTTTGACTTTCATTCCGAGGCGTTTCAATATCATCAGAAACGTCGTAGTACTTGATCGTCAATGATCGATGCAGGATCTTTGGCCAAAGTTCGATGGTCGGAAGATTGGGCGACTCCGAACTCAGTCCACGCCGTCCACCTCGATTGATATTCATGGCATGTCGAGCAGCGAACGAGACGTTATGCTCTGGTGATAACACTAGGCACTCCAAGCTTCGACTTTTCATCGCGTTTTCGGTGAGGATTTCCAGTGAGATTGCGGTAGCTGGCGAGCCGTCCAAGAAAGGATTCCCAGTCAGGCACAATCTTCGAAGACTTCTCATGTGCGGCAGCTTGGTTGCAAATTGCTTCAATCCATCATGATCGATATGATTATGGCGCAGGTCGAGAACCTGAAGTGTCGGAGCAAAGTGGCACAAACCAACCATAAGCGGTGAAAGATCCCGAATCGTATTGAAAGGAAGTGCCAGAACCGACAAACCTGTGAAAGTTGAGCATAAAGAGTCCAGATACTGGCTTGGAATCATGGTCCGAACCAAGTCGAGACGATGGAGACTGGAATTTTGAGTTTTCGTACCGCCGAGCTGCGGCAGTGGTGGTAATCTTCCACCCCGGTACACAATCTTGAGTTCATTCAATTGACATGCTTCCTCTCTGAGATAGTCTCCCATTTTGTCCATAATATTTTGTTGAATTTCGTGGCTTTCCAAACTTAGCGAACGAATTTTGGGGTGCTGCTGTACCGTATTGATTAAATCAGTAAGGAATTTGTCGTCTTCATATCCTATTGTCTCGAGTTCAAGAGATATCAAAGACCCATTGATGCTCAATCCTTCAATCAACGCAGCACCTACGACTTGTTTGGTTTCAATAGACTCGAATCGGAAGGATTCAAGAGTCTGGGAGTGAGCCAAGCCATGGGCCAAGAGCTTGGCAATTCGTTCATCTCGGAGACTGCCGATATCGTGTAGCAAGAGCTGTCTGGTCCCGTCTAGCGCCATTAGACCTGACATTAGAGTCCGGTAAGCGGCTTCATCTCCCAGCGACCCAATAATGTCCAATTTTTCGGAATTTCTCATCAACTGGGAAAGGACATCTAAGAACCCAGGCGTGGTGCTTGGTAAAGGCACCCGTCCGTCCCATTCAATCATGACGTGTCGCCATTTACGAGGATCACGCATTAGAAAGGATTTTAGTTGTGAAAGACACCCAGTATCTTTTTCATTTCTTCCAACAATGTGAAGATCCACATAGTTTGCGGGCAAAGCAAACACTGCTGTATCCGCAAGAGTTGTGTGATTCTGAAGAATTCTTTCCTCAACGACTGACGTTCCATCTACAGGACTTGTGAGAAATCTGATCAGCAAGTCTTCGTCGCCATCGCCGCTTCCATTGAAGCCTTCCGGCACGTCATCCATCCACCAAGGATCCATCGTGACGTTCTGCGATTGTCAAGAATGACAGCACAATATTATATCTATCAGAACGCAGTACAATCAAGAATATAGGTACAGTGGAGAATTCGGACTGAGTCTGTACTTCGTTTCTGATTCAATGAATCAATCAATCCCGTGATATGAGTCACGACAGCTAAAATGACGTTCACGTGACGTTGAGCCTTGAAGCGCCCTAATTCGCAAATGTTGTGAGTCATGAACGACCATCAAACATCAAAGAACACGTAATTTGAAATTACACATCATTGAAAAACGAAGCCCGACGGAGTCTCATCACGAATTCCAACGAACGAAGCTCAAAGGGCTCTTTTCGCTGCTCTGAAGCTCACATCCACGATACAAACCAGAACTACAGTCATAAATTATCACATTCGACCTTGTGGTGGACGAGGAACAAACAGCAATGTCAGCACCAGCACCAGCACCAGCACCAGCACCAGCTGCAGCATCTAGCAGTACTCGTCCTAGTACGCCCCGACGACCAAGCCTCGCCGCTATCAATAGCGACCCCCGCCATGATGGCCCTGGTGGCTGTCCCGTTCGAGTTTTGGGTACTGCACTCATCTTTGCCTTTTGCATGCGCATATGGATTAGCGGCATCTTTCAGTACATCGAGATGCAAGATGTCCAAGGTCGGTGGCCTTTGACGGATGCCAGTGTAGTGGGCGCCAATTCGACTTTGCGAAACGAATCCTTTGGAAGAACAACCTACTTTTGTCCGCTGTTGAAATACAATACTATCTCTGGACAAAACATCACTGTCATTAGCCCGATTGATTGTTATCGATCAAAGAGGTTCGCGGAAGACCTCATCGGAGGCGTCCGAGAGATTCGATACGACCCCATGACGCCTGAGAATTTTATGGAACAAAACGATTTTGAAACTGAAAAGACACGATTGCTCCTGGTGATTTCCTGTGGAATCATTTTGTCAATCGTCTTTGTGATCGTCTGGGTACGCGTCATACAGAACGCCCAAAACAATGAACGGGAGCGAGAGAGGGATGAAGAACTCGCAAACGACCCTGTTTTGGCACGCAAAGAGCGAGAGAAGCTCATTCGTTCTAGGTTGTACTTCCAAAAGGTTTCGGCTGATAAGAAGTCTGTGGACGTCAGCAGCATCCGTTCAACACGAGAGGATGCAAACAATAAGAGCAAGGAAGAATATGACGAAGAAGCAGCATTGGACACAGAAAAAGAAGAAGTCGAAGAAGAAATGGGGGACGATGGCTCTGCAATTGGACCACAGGATACTTCTACACCAGCACTTGCACCAGCACCACCAGAGGAAACTAAGCCGACTACTTTCTCGGTGCGCTCTCTAGCATGTACACTGCTGCCCTCCTGGAGACGACCAGCTGGAGTTAGTTCCGAATGCTGCATCTGTTTGGAAGAGTACGAACAAGATGACATTATTTGCACCTCCAAGACAGCGGAATGCAATCATGTATTTCATGAGCAATGTGTTACTAGTTGGCTCTTGGCGGGTCATGATCAATGCCCTCTATGCCGCATCAATTTGCTCAAAGAGGAATCGCTACAAAAACAGTAGGACCGATAGTACTCTAGTACTTCTTTCCGAAATGATCAATCACAGGCTACTAAACTTTGGACCAACCCCATCATCATCAGCCTTGACAACTCCCTCGAAAAAGGAAGAAAGTATTACTTATGAAAATAAAATACAAGTGCAATTGCAATTGCAAGTATTAATACCGGTACACGAATTTTATTTTTTAGAAGTAGAGATGTACTTTCATCATGGTTGAATAGGAATGAAAATGAAAATGAATATATACCACACGAAATGAAAATGAAACTGCATCACGTTTGAGATCGACCGATCCGATTCGAATATGAAGACGCCGCACGATTGAAATAAGATGCAGCAAAGCACCCAAAAGAGATACCGGTAGATTAAGTCAGATGAATACATCGAATATGGTTTGGCTTCAAACATACCGGTAGGAGCAAAAAACGTAGCAATATCCGACTGCGAGGTTTAGTAAAAGGAAAGAATGATGCTTGAATAAATAATAAGTTGAATCCGACTGACGCCTCATTTTTTTCTTGAAAGCGATTCTACAGCTCCTGCTTCAATTTTCCCAAGGTGCTTAGGTTGGGTATTGGAAATGAATGATACGGATCCAAGTCAAAATATGAAGATTGGATGTTTGCCTCTGACATCACACCCTCTACTGTAGCGTGCGCTTTGACGAATCATGAGATTCGCCGGTTGTGACACGACAGGGACAAAACTTCGCGAACTTCCCACGTGCACGGCCAAACTGAAAACGAGAAGTCGGAAGAAAACCTGCCGTTGTGAGATTTGTGTGCCTCTCGTGCAAAGGGTTCGTTCGTGCAATTCCTTGCAGACTTTCACGAACTGCTGAACTCACCTGTCTTGGCTGTTTGCTGCTGCTGCTGATCGACTACTATACAGAATACTGCTGCTGAAGGCCATCCATTGCATGCATATATATACAGCAAACAATGCCCATCGCTTACCATCTAACGCGTACTAGCCCCAGGGGCAACAATTGCAGATCCATTGTGACTGCCTTTTCCATTGCCGTTTGCATACGCATCTGGATTACCAGTTCCATTGCGTTGGCCCAAACAGACAAATTGTATGGTCATTGGTTGCGAACTTATGCGGTTATTGTTGACTCTGTAGACGAATATGCGTATGATAATGGTGTCTTTGGCGAGAATAGCACCATTGCTATCGATAGCAACAACAGCACGAACACCAACACAACCTCAGATGATGGTGTAGTGGACACTTCGAGCAACACTGGATCTACCAGGATTAAAACGTATTGTGCCCAGGTGAATTACACTACCGCTTGGAATGCGCCAGTGACTGCTATCAGCGACTATCCATCAGATTGCTCTACGAGTCCAGATGGGATATCCATTGGGCTGGCTTTTGAAATTCGATATAACCCTGACAATCCTCAGGACTTCATCAAACAAGTTTTCTTTGCGGATGAGATCATGTCTCTCGGTCTAATGATTGGTATTGGCTTTGTATTAACATTGATTTTGTGCTACTTCATTTGCAAGTCAAAACCGGAAGATCTCCAGCAACATGATTCTTTTGATGGATATGGTGGTGGTGGTGGTGGGGACGATGAAGAAATGGGACGGCCACGGGAATCGCCGGAAGAACGCAAGGAACGCATCCTTTCCAAGATGATTTTCCAAACCGTCCGAGAAGATCTCAGCAATATTACTGCCGAGCGAATGCGAGAATTGGCAACAGAAGAATTAGCTGCTGAAGAAACTACAAATCCAGAAGAGCAACAGCAAGAAGACCAGGCGACAATTGACAATGATCCGAAAGAGAAGCCAACTTCAATTCCAAAATCCGATACTACAACTGGAGAGGAATCACACGGTGCATTGGAGGAACGGAAAGACTCTGGCGCCAGTAAGAAAGGTGAGGCCGAAAACCAAAATGATGACAGGTCGACCGTTGGGAGCAGTGCAACTTCCATCGAACACGACGGAAACAATCATGATGATGAAAACCACCAAGGCAATGGCAGCTTACTTCAAATGTTCACTTCGTATTGGCGGCCGGAAGGAGAAGGAGAAGCTGAATGTTGTGTTTGCTTGGACAAATACGAGGCTGGAGATACTATCTGTGCCTCTAAGAATCAAGAATGCACACATGTCTATCACAAGGATTGTGTCATGGATTGGCTGAAGAATCACAATCAATGTCCATTGTGTCGAACGGATTTGTTGAGATGAAACAATTAGACATTCATTCATTATTCATCAGGATCAAAGTGAGGTATATCATATGCTAAAAGTGATGAAAACCAAGGCTCAAGAGGCAGCATGGTGCCCGCACTGGACTTTTTTCTCAACGAAATCTTCCACAAGCTGGTCTGCTTTTGCGGACACCATTCGAGCGAGTGACTGGCAACTGACGGCACAGATTTCAAGGATGAGAAGGTTCAATCACTTTATCTCGGAGGGTACGAACGCGGCTCGTAACACTGCTTTCAAAGCAGGCTCAATGTGTTGGAGGACATTAGAACTAAGCGGATTTAGAACTAAAGTGAAACCACTGCTCCATAGGCATAGGAATGATTCATTTGATGGCAAGTGAGTGAAAAATAGAGGCTTCTACTATGATGTTTACTCATCCGCACCCAAGACATTGATGCGACATCCTTTGGTTCCCGCGTAAAATTGCGTCAGAAGATTTCACTCCAGAAAAAAGAATCCAGAATAAGCACATCTCTTTGTTGGCCGTATTCCGCAGCATCGCAACCCTTCAACTTCCAACGGACAAAAGAATATAAGACAAACCATGCCTATTAGTACCCGCATTCCCCACAACTGTAGATCCATACTGACTGGACTTTCGCTTATCCTTTGCACAAGGATATTGATTATCAGTGCATTGTCGCTGTACGAATTGGATCAGACATATGGCAACTGGGAGAAAACCGAGGCAGTCATCGTCGCTGCCGTCAACGTGAATGACCGCAACGATATCAACAATCGAAATACCACGGAAAGTAGTAGCGGTATGAGCAACAATACTGGCACAAGTGATGTCAGCGATTTTTCGCCTGATGCTGCGGCTGTCTATTGGTGTTCACAACTGAATTACACGGTTTCGAACGACTACATCACCATTGTCAGCAGCATCGCCAGTGACTGTGATACGGACCCCGCCGAAATCCCAGTGGGAAGAGACATTGAGCTTAGATACAATCCCACGAATCCAAGAGACTTTATCAAGCAATCGGAATATTACGACGACATCACCAATCTAATCATTCGGATCGTTCTTGCTCTCATTCTGATCATGTCGCTAATCTCGTTCATCATCAAGTATCGAAATTTACCAGAAGACCCTGGAAGAGACCCTCGATTCGCTCGGGATTTGGAAACTGGTGAACCTCAGGAATCCCCGGAAGCCCGCAAGGAACGCATACTCTCCAAAATGATCTTTCAACCTGTCAAGGAGGATCTCAGCAATACCACGGCAGCTGCAATTCGATCTTTGGAGAAGAAAACCAAGAGCGACAATCAGGAAGCGGAGTTCGATCCGATTGAAGAAGATGGTTGCGACGAATACTCGAGACAGGACGACAACAGCTCTGCTGTCGAAGGGAGTGAATCCAGCAGTATGCACGGCATCACCATTGAAAACGTCGACGGAACTAGTTGCTCACCAGAAGATTCAACAGAAGAAGATGTGAAAAGTAATGTTGGAGAAGAAAATAATGGTGCCGTTGATAACTTGACAGCAGAGGTTGAAAATGCCACCAGCACTGAGAGGTTTGACGGGCCAGTCGACCCGGAGGCGCAGATGGCTGCACCCAACGGTGAAGAAACCATAACCGGATGCAAAGACGACATGTGTCGTTCCACTCGTTCTGAGAGCATTGCCGAAAACAGAACCAGCGCTGCCGGCAGCATACGTGCACTTCAGTCCATGTTTTCGTCTTGGAGGCGAATGGAATCTGACTCTGAACAAGCCGAGTGCTGCATTTGTTTGGATAATTACGATCCTGGGAGCATTATTTGCGCATCCAAGAATGTGGAATGCAACCATGTGTTTCACAAGGATTGTATCATGGACTGGATGATGAAGAATCACAACCAGTGTCCTCTATGTCGCGTTGACCTTTTGAAATGAAGGGGGTCACAAGTGTTTTGCTGTTGGGAAGTACACTCGAGCGACTGCGAGATCTATCGAGTATGACTTCAAAGATGGACTTCTGACTTGTCTTAATCTCGGCAGAGCCGGCACCGAGGGCATTGTGGCATCCCAAGGTTGCCTTCTTCATTCCGTTTTGAAGAGCTGTCGGTACTGTAGGCGCCCATTCCTTGCCCACGTGTCATGGCTGGAGCTAATTTTGAAAACTGTTTCCATCATCCATGAGTATCGCGTAGAATTTGTAGTATCAAATGGCTGTGGGAACTTGCCCCTGAAGATCCGGTTCAAGGACATCCAATTCATCTGGTGATTACCAAGTGGTACCTGGTAATGAATGAATGAATCATCGATGGTGTGGACAGGTCCACCAAGTCGACCCGCGTAACCGCCAATCCCGCCCGCACCCACCTTACAATTTTTTTACGACCAACGTGTGCAGGTAGGCGGTACACACGTACGTAAATAATAAATTACCCCCGCATTTCGTCATAATTATCAAGTTGCACGAACAGGCAAAGGAACAGGAACAACACGCTCTTGTCCTCGCACTATTTTGTAGAAGGGAAAAAGAAGTTGGGCAACGCATTTCTTCGGGTTGTCACCACAGAAGTTTACGTCCATTCCACTCACAAAATTGGAATTTTGGAGAATTTGACACTTGCGCAGAAGCAAACCACAATTGACAATGACACGTCAACGTCAACGTCAACGTCCCTCCAAAAGTTGTGTAACAATCGCAACAGCCATTGCACTAGCGTTTTGCATGAGAATATGGATGACAGGTGTATTTGGTCTTATTGACGCTTCCCATGTGAATGGTGAATGGATCAAGGTGGATGCCTTGATTGTTGGGCGAAACAGTACAACGTTTGCGTCTCCTGACGATGACGCCCAGATGTATTTCTGTGCCCGTGTCGAATTCACGAGCCACTTTGGTGAAAACATCACAGCCATCAGCACTACAGATTGTGTGTTGGATGCCTTAACTATTGTGATTGGAAACTACATACCCATTATTTACAACCCGGCCTATCCCAAAGAATTTATTGAGCAAGACGTCTTGGAGAGTGAACTGATATCGCTGAAGGTCATGGTGGGCGTTGGAATAGCCATTTCTCTCATTCTAAGCGGCGCCATCTGCCTGCTTTTGAATCGTCAACACCGGCGTCGTATGCCACTAGACTCCAACGAATCAACATCTGAACCGACTGAAAGTCCAGAAGTACGAAAGGAAAAGATTCTTTCCATGTTGTATACTGTGACTGTACTTGAAGACACCAGTAACACGGTGGCTTCTAGTGTTCGGTCGATGGGTAAGTTGGATGATTCTTCCGACGACAAGACAAAAGAAGCAGCAACAGGAGGAGATACTGAAGCTGTTCACGGCGACAACAATGGGGAAAAGCAAAGTGAAGATGCCGATGAAAATGATGCCTCAGAAAACAATAAAGGGAATTCAGCATTATCATCAAAGCCAGAATCATTGAAGCACCACCAGCCTCCCAGCACCCTATCCTTCTTGTCCTCCTTGATCCGGCCAACCCATGACGCCGAATGCTGTATCTGTTTAGATTGTTACGAGCCAGGGGAGGTCATCTGTGCATCCAAATCAGAGGAGTGCAACCACGTATTTCACAAGGAGTGTTTGATCCCTTGGATGATGAAAAACAATGACAGGTGTCCACTTTGTCGAGTGGATTTTATGAAAGACAAGAACGATGATCCTGAGGCGTAGATGGAGTTCCCTACTGTGTAATTGTTCCCTATTGTGTAATTGTTCCCTACTGTATAACTGTAATTTTTTTATTTTGCCAGAGAAAAGAAATGGAACACCATCTATTGCTGTACCGGTATACGGTAGCCCATATCTGATGAAACTTTTTTGATTTTGCCCAGGCAATATTGCATTCAGTATCTTTTTGAATTTGATGTCATGGCGGTATCAACGATAGTTAGCGCGATATTGCGAGTAGAAAGGAACTGTGGATTCTTCGCACAATCAGAAAGCCACGCGTTAAACACCGCCAAATTTTCATTCACGGTGCGATCCAAAATAGAAACGAATTTCGCTGTGTCATCGGACCACAAATTCTTCAGCATTTGTATCAACTTGAACAACGCGTTTCACCAGGAGATTCATTAGAGGAAGTCAAAGTGAAGCACCCGCTCTCTACAAAAAGACTTTATCTCGCTCAATAATGACGACTCCTGCATCATCTTCACCTTCCGCGTCCGCGTCCGCGTCCGCTTCGTCACCACCTATCGATGCCCCACTTCCTGAAGAAAACTCTTCCACAACACCGCAGGAATCCTCTTCTAGTGACCGATCCCGCAAGCTCATCATCTACGCGTCCATCTTTGCGTCACTCGTGGCATGTGGCTGGTATCTCAATAAAGGAATCAGCGCATCCATCAACTACCACAAGATCCGCCAAGAATTTGGTAGTTGGGATCAATCCTGGGCTTTGGTGACGGGACGCAACAAGACGTATCCTGGCATTAAATCCGTGGGCCCGTTCCTACCATTCTTTACGGATGACCCATTCTACTGTGCCCTAATGACCTATGAGACTGGGAACGGAGAAAAAGTGACGGCGACAAGCTTGACGAATTGTGGAGACTTGCCTACCGAGGTTGTGATTGGAGAAGAGTTTGAAATCCTTTACAATCCTGGAAACACGCGAGAATTTTTGGAAAAGGAAATTATAGACGATTCCTTGAGCGCCTTGATCGGTGCAACTGCCATTGTATTCGTTTTTGCACTAGGCTTTTTGGGTTGCGCTGTCTTTCTTTGGAGAAAGAGAGATGTGGCAATTGGGTTGGAGCGGAATGCCCATCGTCGTCGCCCTGGAGTTCCCAGGCGAGGCCGAGACGACGAAGAGGTCGGCATCGAGTTGACATCCGAAGAGATGGAACGGCGTAAACGGGATCGAGAGGAAAAGATCATGAAGTATTTTCGATTTGAAACGGTGTCCGAAAATGGAGCGGATGCGTCATTTGCACCATCACTGACGAAATCAGCATCTGAGGATGGCTCTCATACTACAGAACCTAGCACTAGTACTGAAGAGACCTCGCAACTACCGTACGGCAGCCACGGCGATGAGTGTTGCATCTGTATGGAAAAGTACTGTCAAGGTGAACACATTTGCACTCCAATGACGACCGATGATTGCAAGCATGTCTTTCACAAGGCATGTCTCTTGGAATGGTTACAACGTCATGATCACTGCCCATTATGCCGTGTTAATCTGGTGCAGGATAAGTGAAATTGTTCCGAGTAAGGATGATATCGTTTGTGTTGTGGTTCTTGGAGGGGGCAAGAATTGGGTCACAGAGACCAAAAGTTTAATCTATAATAACATTTTTGTCTGCTTTTCAAAGTTGCTCTGTAGATAGTAAATCAACTGTGTAATGCTGCGTGTGCAATAAGCGACACTGCCATAAGCCTACTACGAGTATGTATTAATACCGGTACCGGTCCAGACCTTGAAATGGAATACAGTAATGCAAATTACGCACGACTAATACGATCATACTGTCTGTCTGCACTAGTTCCGTTCAGCGCAAGCCACGCTCTCCAAAAAACCGAAATCCGAAAGAAAAGTGGGACACGACCGCAACAAAAAAGGAGAGAGGCACTTTGTCGTTCACTCTTCACTTGTTTTCGTTACCAACAGCTGTGGATTGATTTTCTCCCTCTTTGTAAAGGAGTAAAGGATACATCGTCTATCATCATCATAAAAGCTGAAGCTCAGCGTATCCGCAATTTCGTATCGCATTGTTCCATTTAAAAAATCACTACCCGTACACAAAGACTGACTCTGAAGCAAGAAGGTTCATTCAGAATCTTGAAAAACTCAAATCCAATACCATGCCAGTCCGATCTCGATCTCGAACTCGAACTTACCATGATTGCAAGCAATTTTGCCGAAGCAGTTCCATATGTGGTTCATTCTTCGCCATGATTTGGTGCATTAATATGCTCATCTCCGCAGTGACTTCGCTGGGTTACGTCAGCAAATTCTTTGATGAATGGATAGAGGCGGATGCCTTGATTATTGGTCGCAACATCTCCGTGCACTATCGAAATAATAACCGGAGTCAGAGACGACTCATCAGCAGTAATATTCCCAATTTTGCAGCGGACAGTTTGCTAGGAAATCAGTCCAACCTGTTTGATAACATTACGGATGGCAATAATAGTCTCATCAACAACATTGACATAGTGGACGATATCGGCAACACGACTGGCACTGGAAACAGCAGTACCCAAGGCAACGATGGCAACAACGTCACCGATAGCAACGGAGACGGCGATTCGAACAAGGACTTGGACGATACTGATACCAACAGTGCCACAGCGGCTCCCACCACCACTCCGCCACCTATGGAGCCAGGATTTGGAGGACGATTGGTCTATTGCGCGGAAGTCCAATTTCAGCTTGTCGATGACGATATAACCATTACTGCAGTCAGTGATACCTATTGTTCCTATGATCCCACGGACATTATTGTGGGAAACATGTTTGGCATATTGTACAATCCTGCCGCTCCGCAAGAAATCATTGAAGAGTCCCTGTATTCTCATGCCCAAAATACCCTACGTTTGACAGTGGGAGTGACAGTCTTTTTTACTGTGGGATACCTCTTGTGCAGTATATATTTGTGGCGGTCGCAGCCGGATATGTCTCGGGTCATTTTCCCGCAATCGGGGCGTGATCATTTGAACATGAATGACGGCGGCAATCCAAACGAGATTGCGCAAACTCGTGAAGAGCGGGAGGCTCTGATGAAGACCAAGTTTCACTTTCAAACGGTCTTGGAAGATTTGAGCAACACTGATGCAGCGAATATCAGGCGGCTGTGCCTTAATGGCGAGGAAGACGGTGAAGGCAACCAGTGCGCTTGCCAAGCTGGTTGCGGCTGTAATAACAAAGCATCTGATGGAGGTCAGAAAGGCAAAGAAACTCCACTGCACGATGATATCGAGGCGCAACAGGAACAAAAGGACGATCCATTGCAGGGGAATACAAGTAAGGAGGACGATATGGAGTTGGACCTCACGAAAAGGGATAACAGGGATGAAAATAGTGCTTCCAACACGGAAGCTGAAACGGACACTGACGCTGGGAGCAACAATCAGGGTAGCGAAGGAACCGAGAGGAACGATACCAAGAAGGAAGCGCAACAACAACAGCAGCCGCCTCAAGAGCAAGAATCTGCATGGTCGCTTGCTGGTGCCACAAACCTCATTTCTTCTTGGACTAATGCTGCTTTGGCTCCTTCTGCACCTGAATGTTGCATCTGTCTAGAAAACTATCAACCAGGTGACAAAATCTGCACGGCCAAAAGCGATGGATGTGACCATGTCTTTCACCAACAGTGCATTGAAGCCTGGTTGCACCGACATGATGCCTGTCCATTGTGCCGTGTCGATCTGATGAATACTAATTTAGAGGAGTAAGCAAATGTAATTCTAATTTTGAAAACAAAATTCTTGTTCGGGACATGAATGAATTGATGGACAAACGACTATGGTTGCTTGCACCAATCATTTGTCGATTTATTGTCCATCCTAATACACCTGTAGGCTTTTGGTGCGCCGCACTTTTTTGATGTAGAGTTCTCGGGTATCCTTGACTAATTTTCACATGCTCTTCACGGACTCTTCACGGACTCTTCACGGACTCTTCACGGACTCTTCACGGACTAAAGATTTGGGGCACACGGGGCACTGTGGTACTTGTCAGTACGTACAGTGTACGTACCTTGTTTGGATAAGAAATAGAATGGATAATCATTTATCCATCGCAATGGGACACCTACCCCACTGTCGATATTAGTTCCGATGCTATGACCGGACGACGGTAGTGACGTACGTCACCACCAGATGGCATGTCAGCGAACGGAAACGATAGAGACCATTCATTTCAAAGTCACAGAACTTGTGGATATAATAAGGACTCTTTGTAACATCAACCTACAAGATGAGCGAGACAAAGGATTATTACGAAGGCAAAGACAAGCTATGGCATGACAGATGGTTCGAAATGTTTCGTAAGGGAAAGTGGATGAGCAACCCGGATTTCAGCAGCACCATGAGCCCTGAATGGGACAGCTATCATCCTTATTCATGCAATACTTGCAAACGAGGAGGCCTACAGAGTCTCAACTTGGTGCGATGCTCGGGATGCAGAGTTGTAAAATATTGCTGTCGAGACCATCAAAAGAAGGACTGGCCTATGCACAAGAGTTGGTGCAAGGCTTTCAGTAAAGTCAGCGACATCAATGACGAAGCTGATGAGAAGATCGATTGGACGGAATGGAGCCGTCGACAAAATGAAACAAGTAGAAAGATCATGAACATGGTGCGAGGAGATTTGAGACATTCCATTAACGTTCAAATTGCATGGGTTCAGCCTCACTGTAGCCGATGTTTTCGATCCGGTCGGATCTCGGGCGTGGATTTGGTCGTTTGCCCAAGTTGCAATGGCGTCGCCGTATGCAAGTCATGCCTCGGGCATGAAACTGACACCACTTGGGAAACTTTTCATAACGGTGACAAGCAGGAATGCGAATCATACTTGATCTATCTATGCTGTTCTGCTATGATTGTCGAACACGAGAAGCCTGTGCTTAGACCCAGCCATACGAATTGCACAGAAACATTCTGTCCAAAAGATTGGATTGACTATTTCGAAAAGAAGGGGAATGATTTTGGTACTTGGCTTGACGGGCCTATCAGTGCTCTCCGAATCATGGCTCCTATTGTATGTTTTCTGACTGATGGGCTGACACTCCCAATGACTATTCAAATGTTCCTTGGGGAATTGAGCTTGTTGAAGAAATCAGAATTGAGTATTCATATTTTGGGAGCTGAAGGCCAGGAATTTATTGCTACTCGGGCATTTCTGGAGCTTGGGAGACTAAACCCGCAATTGAAACGACTGGATATAGTGATGGTAGGGCCAAACCTACCAAACAACTATTCGCACTCTTATCCCCAATTCGTTCTTTCATCTGAAGAAGCACCATGCCATTTGGAAGGAACCGTAGACCATGTCTCTGGCCTCTACCACAGGTGCCCTGCTGCAAGCGGTCCGGTCCCCGATTTGTTTGTGGCGTTTAATCCTGGATTTCAAGAACCATCCCATTTCGTGACTTGGCGGTCAACATTGGAATTGGTGAAGACAAGAACAGGGGTTCCTCTTTGCATCACCGGGTTCAACTTTTCGGAAGTCCACAATGACGTTAAGGTACTGAAAGGGGTGGGTTTTCAAGAAAAGGTACCCCCAACAGCCAACCCGTTTCGCAGCACGAGACCTTTTCTTGACCCCTCAAGAGAAGAGACTGACTTCATCTACAACAACAAAGCGTACGCAATAGTGCAAGGGGTTGCCTAAAAATCCTACATACCGACCTTCCCGCATTCATGAAGCAACAGCAACGGGACAGATCAACGGGGGCTGTATTACACTGAGAGTTAACCTTTTAAATCTTAAGACGAAAACGAGTCTTCGTCTTCACTTTTTTTCAACATCCGCTCGAAACAAACCATTATTGTTGTTGTATTCCGCTTCCCTTGCCCAAATTGTCATCAAGCCTTGAATCAGGCAATGCTGCAACAACGTTGAGCAATATCTACTTACCGTGGTATATGCTGTACCGACTATTATTGTGGTAGCTGAAGGGTTGCAGTAAGCGTGACGTCATCACAGATGAGACGGGAGGTTTTTATTTCATGCTGCGATGATGAGAGAGACTATATTCCAACATAGTACGGATTTCATCCCAAACTCACACAACACCTTACTGCAGGCATACAACAAAGGCTCTTTGTATCAGCCAACAAGATGAGCAAGACAAAGGATTATTACGAAGGCAAAGACAATCTATGGCATGACGGATGGTTCGAAATGTTCCGCAATGGACAGTGGATGAGCGACTCGAATTTCAGCAACACCATGGTCGCTAACTGGGACAGCTATCATCCTTACTCGTGCAATGGTTGCAAACGAGGAGGCCTACAGAGTCTCAACTTGGTGCGATGCTCGGGATGCAAAGTTGTAAAGTATTGCTGTCGGGATCACCAAAAGAAGGACTGGTCTACACACAAGAAGTGGTGCAAGGCTTTCAATAAAGTCAGTGACATCAATGACGAAATTGATGAGAAGATCGATTGGACGGAATGGAACCGTCGACAAAATGAAAGAAATATAAAGCTCATGAGCATTTGGGTCGGAGACTTGAGTCACACTCCCCCCATACAAATTGCATTGGTTCAGCCCCACTGTCGCCAATGTTATCGATCAGGTCGGATCTCGGGCGTGGATTTGGTCGTTTGCCCAAGCTGCAATGGCGTCGCCATATGCAAGTCATGCCTCGGAAATGAAGATGTCACTTGGGAAACTTTTCATAATGGCGACCAGCAAGAATGCGAATTGTACTTGATCTATTTATGCTGTTCTGGAATGGTGGTCGAAAAAGGGCAGCCTCTTTTGGCAGCCAGCGATACGAATTGCAAAGATACATTTAATCCAAAGGATTGGATTGAATATTTCGAAAAGAAAGGGAATGATTTTGATATGGGCGTTGGGTTGCCTATCAGTGCTCTTCGATTCATGGCACCTATTACCTGTTTTCTGACCAATGGGCTGACGTTGGCAATGACGACTCAAATGCTACTGGGGAAATTGAACTTGCTGAAAAAGTCAGAGTTACGTATTCATATCTTGGGTGGTGCCAGCCACGAAATTTCGGTTACACGGGCATTCATTGAATTGGGGAGACTGAACCCGCAATTGAAACGACTCGATATAGTGGTGGTAGGGCCAAGCCTACGAAACTATTCGTACTCATATTCTCATTTCCTTTTTCCATCTGAAGTACCATGCCATTTGGACGGAACCGTAGACCATGTCAAAGACCTCTACCATAATAGCTCTGTTGCCAGCGGTCCGGTTCCCGATTTGTTTATGGCGTTTAATCCTGGATTTCATGATCCATCCCATTTCGTGAATTGGAGGTCAACAGTGGAATTGGTAAGGACAAGAACGGGAGTTCCTCTTTGCATCACCGGGCTCAACTTTTCGGAAGTCCAAAATGACGTTAGGATACTGAAGGATATGGGTTTTCAAGAAAAGATGCCCCCAACAGCCAACCCATTTAGAAGCATGAGACCTTTTCTTGACCCCTCAAGAGAAGAGACTGACTTCATCTACAACAACAAAGCGTACGCAATAGTACAAGGTATTCCCTGATGATCTTTTATAGACTGGTCATGCAGCAGTCACGAAGCAAAGCTATATATTATTATCCAGAGTTGTCATTCTCCCAACAAGATTTTCAAAAATTGTGTTTCGACTAAAACGAGTGCTCATCATCTTCTGACCTCAAAAAATATACCGCGTTGATAATATAACACACACTGTTCACTTCATACTTGCACTAAAAATTGTCATCAAGCCTTGAATTGGGCATTATACTGTTGTTTACATCACAACAGAAGTCGAATCTTTGGCAGGTCAAATCGGAGACTATACCTCCAATGAGGCAGACGAATCCTCTTGATTTCCACAGTAGCAGCCAACAACGACAAACGAACGGGACGGGTTCTGATTGCCAGAGCATTTGTCCGCTAATTTTCTCTAGCGTTGGAGGGCTATGCTGTCTGTGCGTTCTCATTGGTGGTATTGCTGGTCTGGTGTATTCGTCTTCCTATTTTGAGGCCTTTGTAGAGACTCAAGCTACCATAATAGGGACAACCGAGATGGATGAATTTCAACATAGCAACGAGAAGCTAGACCCATTTAACAACGACTTCGACGCGAAGTACTGTCCCACAATCCAATTCTTCACCGTGGGCGGAGCTAATCCACGAAACATTACCACCGTTCTGGAATTCGACTGCAAGGAAAATAAAGGAGAGATAGAGCTGGGAGAAACCGTTGGTATTCGGTATGATCCTTCCGATCCGACAGATGTTTTAGACGAGTCTGTTCCGTCGATTGTTGAAGTGGCCATGATATGTGTAATTTCTATATCAGCGCTTTGTTCGAGTTGTTGTGTGGTGATTGGGATCATTCTTTACAAGCTTCTGAAAGCCAGGAACAAGGCACAATACGACACTACCGATTCAGATGCCAACAACTTCTCTAATCCATCATCTGTTCAAATGGCAAACCTCAATGTGAACCACACTCGGCATATGCCCCCCAATGGGTACAATGACAGAAATGAATACAATTCTGCAACAGATCCCTTTGAAAGAGGTCCAATTGAAACCACACTATCGGCTGCATTCCCAGAACCTGCAGTTCCCATGCACTCGTCGCCCGAAGTGCACCCAGAAGCAATATCAATTCCAGTCTATCCCGAAGGAACTTATACAAGTACTGCCATTGCCGCAGGAGACGAAGTGCCACCCATTGTGGGTTGTACCTTGATTCCGTCTGATACAACCACAGCACCACCACGCACCCAAACCTATGTGAGTCCGTCGAGCCTGCCCATGGACCCACCCGAATCATCCTTTGTGAGTCATCCATCTGAAATTCATGAAGCATAAATACAACTGCGGATCGACGGTGGTGGTATCGACATAGCAAAACAATGATTGGGGAACGAGACTTCGTGGAACAATATATTTGGGATTGATTCATTCGATCTACTAGTGTGGGATCGAATGACGAGATGTTCAATGTGGAAGGATGTCTCGCTAAAGAAAATATTCAAAATATAGATGTATTTATAGTTTGTACTGTTGCAATAGAATAGCTACATGTTTCATATGCTCTCTCAGTTATTACTATCGTCCCTGTCCAAATTGAACAACCAATGATGGAGGGAGGGGCTAAAATAGGTCGGAGGAGTCAGTTGGTCCGCTCGTGACCGCAACCATAAAAACACATGATGGAACAATATACCGGTAATCAGTGTCCCAATACCGTATTTTGATAGTTGCATAGAGTACAACCACATTCGAGGGCGAGGCGATATCAAGTACTAGCACCGCCACTGGGAAGAAACTTAAAGATTTTTCAATGAGGCAAACTCCATATTCTCAAAATAACCAAAGGCGGCAAAGGAATGGAAACTACACTCCGTTTCGCACCAGTGGATCGTTGATCACTTCCACTGCGGCAGCAGTATGTTGTTTGTGCATAATGATCGCTGCCATTGCTGGTTGGAGGTATTCCGATTCATATTTTGAATCGTATGTCAAAACCACAGCCACTATCGTAGGCGTGGAGGAACAAGTTGAAGTCGAAGACGACGGTGACAACACCATCGAGTACACCACCGAGTACTGTCCCAAAATACAGTTCTTTACAGTGGGCGAGGACCCTGCACGAAACATTACCACTATTATGGACACAGCATGTGACGAGGATGTTGACGACTTCGTCCTGGGAGATTCGGTAGATATTCGGTACGATCCTTCGGATCCAACCGACGTGGTAGAAGCAATTATTCCAGAGATTATTGAAGCGGCCGTGATTGGTACCATTGCCATAACGCTAATATGTGCGGGTTGCTACGTCTTGATTGGTATACATTTTTACAAGGCTACAAAGGGCAGCGACAATAGCAGTAGCAACATTCAAGAGCAACATGCATACAGCAACAACAACAACAGCCAGCACTCTACTCCCTCTTCCATTCCAATGACAAACCTCGGTGTCAATGACACCGAGTATAACAATCCGTATGGATACAGCAACAACAACAATACATACGCCAATTCGGAACCGGTTGGAAACACCTATACCTCTTCGCAACCGGTGGAAACCACTGCGTCGGCAGTTATTGTTTCTCCAAACGAAACGCAAGTCGGATCATCACCTTCCATGGCATCCGCCTATCCCGAAGGAACCACCGCAAACACTGGCATTGCGGCTGGAGAGGAAGCACCACCCATTGTAGGCTGTGTCTTGGTCGATGACAACAATAATGCTGCTTCATCTTCCGGCGGCGTCAGCCAACAATCTTATCCTCGTTCCGGCGGCAGCAATACCTATGTGAGCCCCTCTGATTTACCCCTGAATCCAGTGGTACCCACTTCGTCCTATGTGAGTCCATCGGACATTCGTGAAGCAATGGCGACTGTGGATAGGCCTTACCGGTAAAGGTACTGCACAACCATTTGATTTGGGCAGGACGAAACGTGATGATGCTCCAAGGATGCCAGATGACTCTTCTTTCCTTGTTGAAATGCGACACTGTACAATAACGACTTTTTGAAAACTTTTTTTAAAAATGAACGAATTTATAATTTGTTTTATATGGACGATAATAATATTTTGCGGAAAGAAGTTCCTAGGACTATCTCCTACCGGTATCATACCAATGTTTCAGTTCACTGGTGATTCCTACAGTACTGGTAGAGTAGACGGCAATTTGGCTCATTACGATTCGAACGAGTCAAAGGACATGGGAGTCGAGTCAGTCATATCATTTTCAATCTTACCAAGCAAAAGCAAGAAATCGCCAAAATGAAAAACAAGAATAGAGAGGTGCAAAGATGACCGTTGAGTTTTGAAAAAAGATGTGAAAGGGATCAAGAAGCATTCCTCAAGACTGTGTAGCCGACTTGGTACTGGCAGCGATCGTACCCAGCCAAACACCAGGCAGCTCGCCATCACCTACAGTACGAAGGAACCATTCAAAATCTAGTCGTAGTTCGCCCACGAAGAATTCATTCACATTGCTTCCCACAACTACTACGGTACTACTTGGGTCAACACACACACACACACACACACACATCCCGGCAGCAGCAGTGATCAATCTTATTTGCAGCGCCCATTATTTCATCACGGCTCTTGTCAAATCTACGCTTCAATACACAACATACTAATACAACACAAAATAGTAAATCCACAACAGCACCACTCCGCCTACATCACAGCCAGCAACATCATGACATCTTACGCACTCGTCGAAGGCCGCTTTGTTGCCATCGAAGGAGACAACAAGTGCCCGCAATCACCTACTTATTCAGTTGGTTCTACTGATACCGGATATCTCAGCGAAGACTCAAGCAACTGCAGTTTGGCCGAGGCTTTGAAGGACACTAGCGATTTCTATTTTGACATGAGTGATCGTTGGAAGCAAGCCTTTGTACAAACTCTGGACGATCCCATCTATCCCGAACCCGAGCCGCCGAAGGAGGAGGAGACCCGTTCTCCTCCACCAGGTTTGAGTCTTCGAGGCCTCTTCTCTCGTCAGCCGTGAGCTGATGGCTTGCCCAGCAGTGTGCTTTGTCATGTGTGATTCCAACCCCATGCCATGGCACTTGCCCACAATATCTACCACTCTACGTTCTATGCTGCACCAAACGACAAACAACATTGCCTTGCGTTGCGCAACTTAATGATCATCGTCATCCACCGACATCATACTATGTTGGTTTGCTATCTGTGGTCACACAGAAACATACTAAAATTTTTATGTAAACAATTGTCAATCATGTTTTGGACTAGTCTTACCTGCATACTACCCATCAGTAAGTGTGCAAAGCTCAATGCTGGTAAGGGATTCATGTTCATAGTTTTCATCTACAAAGATCACCTGATTTTATTGGAAAAAAGCTACTACAATAGTACCCCACACTCTTGACTCCATATCGCACATTCACACGAGTGATTTTCGGTTTGTCCGCAGGTAACGAGTTATGACTTTAGTCTCCTTCGGGGCATTTGTCTTCTTGGGCCAATTCTGCGATTTAACAGGCAACGAAGGAAGAAGAATTCCTTTTTTCTGCAAACGATTGAATGAATGACCCTCTGCTGGAACTGTGATCCAAAGGAACTGGTGAGATTTCATATAAAGTTTGGATTTCATGCATACCAGCTGAAAGCAACCATACCATGTGGCGACCTGCTTTCCTATTTCCCGAAACCTCGCCTGACCACCAAGAAGAAACGAAAAAGGTAGAGCCCAAGAAGACTTCAGCAACAGCATCCATTGGTCGTCCCAGTTTCTTGTTTCCAGAACTTCAAATTCCAGTTTCCCCCCGAACTGAGGATGAGAACAAAGCTCCGGTTGGTGAAAGTATTGGTGAATTCCAACTGGAACTCGAATCCGACGATGAATGGGAATCAGTGGAAGATATCAAATTTGACATGCCCGACGACATCAACGAAGGAAGCGCGAAGAAACGTAGTAGCTCCCAATCTTGGATGGGCAGCAAGTTGAATAGTTCTACTTCAAGTATCAGTGCATGTTCGACCGTCAGCTTGGAAGATGCCTTGAAAGACTCTGGAGATTTCCAAGGAGATTCTGGAGACCTTGACTTTGATATGGGAGACCGGTGGAAAACCGCCCTGAAGGAGTCATTGGATCAACCCCTCTTCATAGACTTTGAGCGAAACGTACGCAAGGAGGCAATTCGCAAGCTCGGCAAAAAGAACCGCAGGAAGCTCGGCAAGAAGAAGAAAGATCGTCCTGAAGGACTGCGCAGGCATAGCTCGGAGCCAGATTTGTTTCCATCCGACGGAGCTCGTAGGCGTAACTCGGAGCCAAATTTGACTCCATCAGTAGGTTGATGTCATTCAGCAGAGAAACGCCAAGTCTGCAAATTTACTCCTCTCTGGTCGACCTTGTAGGTCTCAGAAGAAAAAACTCAAGCAAATTATCGACAATGCTATGCGGCTACTACGTCTATAAACGCTCTTTGTTGCAACGACGATGGTTGCACAAATTGTCGTCTCCTGAGCACTGACAACCCCTGCCAATCGTGTGGCAAAAATGCGTGTCAGCTCGATCACGCAAGAAAGAGTAATTCACATTTTCTAATAAAAATGGCAATTGTATCATACAAACTTTGGCTTGGATAGCAAAAGTGACTGTTGAGCATCACCTCGACTTCGGCGTCTGATTTTGGAGGAGACCTGCTGGGCTGAGTATCTTTGCTCTGGGCAGCATTGGAAGGGTACACGTTCGACCACGACCATGAGGTAATCCCTGTGCTTCGCGTTCTCATCTTTGTGACCGCCACCAAACCCATCAATCACGAATGCCACGTCAACGGCACCTGACTTTCGTACGAAGATAAACCGAAGCGGTGAAATTTTGTAATAATTACTGCGATGCTTACGGTACTAGTACCAAGCGTACTACTACGAGTCGTCGAGTCAACTATATAAAACACGGTTTTTGTTTTCAATCGTGAAATTTTGAGTGACTTGAAACCTCACAGTCGTCTGAACAAGCAACAAAGCGACTCAGTCTTGACAAGAAGTTGATAGCATCTCATAAACCAGAACACCAAACAGCATAAATCAAGAACACACCAACCATGAGAAGACCCAAGCTAAGAAATGCAACTCGTCTTGACGAGACGCACGAAACCATTGGATTTGATGGAAACCAAAACCACATCCCAAACCGCCGACGTGCCGGAACTGATGACAGTGCGGATACTTTCACTTCTGCCTCCAGTAGTCGACAATGCCTGGGCGATGCCTTGAAGGATTGCGGAGACTTTCACTTTGACATGAGCGATCGATGGAAAACGGCGCTAATGGAGGCACTGGATCAACCCATGTTTCCGGACGAGGATCAAGTCCTCCCACGACACCGTCGATTACGCAAAGGCGTCACCAACTTTGTCAAGAAGCGGGCTCAAGGGTTGCGTAGGGACTCTCGAAGAGACGTCTTGGATCACCAACCGGTATCCCCTATGGCAATGAATTAATTGATGACCAATCAATGGATGACTGGACTTTCTGATAGCTCCCAATTCCAAAACACTTGTTTTGCGACCTGTCGTGTTTCCGCTCCTCCCACTATACCAGTTTATATCAGCACAGACTGCATAAGAATACTAGAATTCTATAAAACAACTACTTGGACTGCCACTGTGATGGGATCTTGATTGTCTATCCACCAGCAATGGCTCCATTCCCGAGTTTTCTTGCACCACCATCTCTTCAAAAGCGACAAGAGAACTCGGGTATCAAATCGGATACACAAAATTAGTTTATCATACATATTAACAGCCTAAAACCAATGTCTCCAATCGGCTCGATCGGTTTCGCTGTGTTCACTGCCCTCTTCGTCAGAGCCAGGAGCTTGCGAGTTCTCCTCCTCCTCCATTCCATTGTCCGTCGGTGGATCCAGTCCCGAGGCAGGTTCGGCTCCAAAGACGATACACCTCAGCGCTGGAATCGCAAAGAACCATTCCAGCCAAGTCCTGGATCTTATTGGTGCGTCACTATCCTCTTGCAAGTGGTCTGCATTGTATTCTCCCATGGCAATGCTTCGTTGTTCCACTGCCGTGTGGGCCAGTTTCAAGCCCGTCGACATGACCAGCGAATTCAGCAGGACTCCTACAATCAAGAACCAACCATTGTGCAAGTCCACCGATGCGGTGACTGTGAAACACACGGGCATGTTCTCGAGACCAGGAATGATCACATCGTTCCGCTTGGCCAAGTCTTCCAAGAATTGATTCACCAAATCGCACTTGTCGCCCACCATGAAGGAAGCAAAAGTCGAAATTTGCATGAGCGCTGTGATGATCGATAGGACAAAGACTTCAATGGCACTCCAGGCATTGGCAATCTCGGCGGCTACCAATAAAGACCTTTGTTTGGCATGGGGCAGTGGCTTTAACAGCAAGACCACCAAACAACCCAACCCGACCAAGGGAGTAATCATGGCAAAGAAAAAGTAGGCCGACTCCAAAAAGACTGTTCCCACGTTCATGGGAACGCTACTGGAAAGGGCCGTTCCCATGCTGAAGAGTGAGTAAACCTTTCGGTTGGAATCATTGCCTAGTACCATTCCCGCAAGACCGCCGACTTCAAATGCAAAGCTGGGTTGAAAGAATCCCACCATGAGGGAGGTAATTGCTGTCAGGCAACCCGTAAACAAGAGAACTTGGGAAAACTTGGACAATGGGGCTCGGTTGCCCGATTCTTGAATCTCAAAGGCATGATCCAAAATAGATTCCGGAGAATCCTCATCGATGGATTCGTAATTCCTATTGGGTGCTCTTGCCTCGCGTCGATGGTAGTAGAGCATTCCATGGCCTAGTAAAAGCGATAGGCAAGTCGCCAACAGAAATGCATAAAAGCCAAACTCAGGTGTGATAATAACATCCAAGCCATAGTTTTGGGCCAAGTCCATGTGCATTCGAAAGGCGACAATCATGACCACCAAAACATAGGTATCCACCAAAGAAAACTTGGACAAGGCGTCTAGTCGCAACAGTCGAGCTTCTCGTTCGTGTCGGCTGGGATAGGGCCTGACCCATGCGTGCAATAACAACAGCAATTTCAAATAGGGCCAGATGCCGCTGAATCCCACCACCAAAAATAACAACGGGTAAATCCCTGCTTGATAAAATTCAGTAACGGTATTGACCAGGCTGAATTCAAACACGCCTGGCACTTCAAACGTGTTGGTTCCTCCGAGATTTAGGGATAGGTTGACCGAAGCACCAACATTCAAATTGCTCGCCAACAGTATCACCATGGTTCCGAAGGCACCAATCGGAAACAGAAACCGAACTGGTTCGAAAATACTCGACGATTGGAAAAGAGATTTGCTCTTGTTTGGTAATCCCCGATCGGTCTCTCCGTGACCTTGCTCGTCGTCCCATAACTGTTCTCGAACATCTGATAGAACTGATTCATCAAGATTTCTCATGTTATCAAAAATGTTCTGGTCGTAGGCGTCGCTTTGTTCTTCCAGCGTCATGGAAGCTGGCTCCATCAATTCATCGGACGTTCCCCGGAGCAGAGGCTCTTGCAACGAGTATTCCACATCTTGAGCCGTCATCGTTTCCGTTTCTTGGCTATCCTTCCGGAAAACCAAAGAAAACCCAGCTTGTCCCAAGACGACAAAAGCCAAGGCGACCCAAACAAGTGGGTAGCGCATCCAAGATGGATAACCATTATCGTCTGGCTTGGAACGATCGATGTTGACTCCGGGGCAAGTACCCGGCTGAAAGGCAAACCAGTCATCAAAGGCCTGATTGATCCAGGCACTGGCCAACGAAATTCCCCAATCTACGGCTTCCTGGGCGACAAGGTCACCATAGTCCATGGAAGAAAGTAGGATGGATTGGTTGGCTTCTGACACTTGAATGCTCACATTCACACCAACAGTCTCAAATTCAAGTCTAGTTTCCGGCAAAACGTGGAATTGGACCGCTGGCACCATGCCACACTCTCCATTTTGCAGAAAGCCTTCCGCCGTCACATTCTTTAGTACATTCAAATCATACTTGATACTCGCTGACGTATCAGCATGGGCGCTGGCAAAAATAGTGATATTGACGGTGGCATTCCCAATGATCGTCGCATTGTCGACTTCGAGCGAAAGTGTCATTTGTGGTATCTCAGAAAGACCCAACTGGCTACCGATCGACGCCTTGGATCCAAGAACTGTACTGTTCAATGGCTGTAGGAGTTGGACATCTGTCAGAGTATTCCAATTCTTTGCGAAAAAGCTGGAGTGTGCCAGTTGGGATTGCACAATGTGTTGTATTGTCCGCTGGATACAATCCATGTAATGATTGAGTCCGTCTGTATGACCTTTCAAGAAGTCATTGAATTCGTACAGCATCTTCCACTTTGTAAAATCCAGCCACCAAGGCTTATCTTCGGGATCATCTTCCATTGTCAACGGATTGCAACTATCTACTTGGGAATGGGATGCCAACCAATCCTTGACGACCTTGTTGACGAGTTCCTTGACAGGTCCCTTTACCAATCCTTGACTTAACAATGTCCAAAGTTCAGCATACTCCTGCAAGACTTGTGTTGTCACAGTGCTCAGAGCAATGTCCACATCTCGTTCCAATGGATCTTCATTGGATGAATTTGCCACTGGTTTGATGAGGAGCGATTCACTCGATATTCCCGTGATCAGTTCGCTTAATTCCACAGAATCAATTGTGGACAAGACGCAAGATAGTTTTGATATATCTCCTGTATTGATGTAGTCTTCCAGCGATTGAATAATCGTCAAGAGTTTCAGCTGTTCCCATTCCTTGACTTGGACCAATCCATCCCATTTTGCAGAGAGGGAAGAAATGTTCAATGCCACATCAAACACTAGTTTCAGCTGGTTCCGAGAGTCCACAAAGGTCAATTCCATACTGGGTACCAATACGACCACCGAGTGATTGGTCATTATTCCAAAAGTCGAAACTTGATCGATCGAATGAATCCCCCAGACTTGTACCTTTGGAATGAAGAGCTGCAAGCGTTCGTCAAACACAGGTACTCTCTTGTCTATTAACAAAGGAATCTGCTGGTTGTGCTCGGGAATGATGCCCGAAAAACCCCTTGTAAAGGGTAGACAATCTGCATCGCAGTAGTCTTGGCTGGCAGAACTGAACAATAGCCAACCATTTTGCCAGTGATTGGTCAACTCGTCCTCGAGAAAGCCAACAACGGTCGCAGGGACGTTCCAGTGGAAAGGATTGCTGACCGCACTACTATTGCCAGTTTCGACTGTCTGGACCGATTTTCCACCACGCGTCAGTCGTCTTTGTTGTGCCGTTGTTGTCGGTGTTGACAGTATTAATGAGTCGCGTGCTATGGATGGTGCTGCTGGAAGATATTGATCCTTCCAGTCATTGAACTTGTCCAAGTATTCATTCATAAGCGGGTCCAACTTTTGTGGCAACAGTGGGCATATCGTCTTTTGCAAGGTCTCGCGCAGATAATGTTTGATGGGCCTTTCAAATGCCTGAATGAGTTTCGCACTTATGGAACCCGTGAAATGGATCGCCGTGGCTGCCACATACGTTTGGCAGTATTGTGTTGTGAATTTGCTCGGTGATAAAACAGACAGCGTGCTGCTGTTTCTGCTGAATTTAGGTGCAATGGGTGACCTTTCAGAAGTCGAATCGACTTGGTGGTGAACTTGCACTGCGGGAACTGCCGGTTGAGGGGCAACGGTAGCCTGTAAATCACCACCGATTCCACCCGTGGCATGATATTTTCCATGACACGTGGCAGATACTTCACCGACCGTAATATTGAATAGTTGACTGTCACTACCAGAGGATGAAGTTTGAACAGTAATGTCTTGAATGTAGACTTCCGAACAGGACATGCCTTTTATCGACAATGTGACTGGCCATTCCTTGAACTCTTGGTCCGGTATTGGAAGTTCTAAGGAATGTAGAAAGCATCGTAATGAATGTTTGTACTGATCATCGTCACAATTGATGTCCATCGACGCAGATGTAATTGTTGGGAGCAACGCAAGAATGACGGTGCAACAGATTAGTATTGAAATGGCATTTTGTATCGGAAGAATCGCCATGGTCGAACTAGACTTCAAGATTGTAGAGCATTAAAATAAAAGCCACGATGGTAATGACGGGTGCAGCCAAGGTGTCAAGGATTTAGCAATAAGAAAGAATCGTTTCTATTTACAGATGCACGCGTTGATGATGATTGATTGCGATTGCTTCAAAAAGAAGTCGGAGGATTCGAAAATTCACATCTAACGGAAGCGAGCCGAGGGCAAAGTTAAAGTGAAATCTAGCAAAAAGTAATCATATCGACGGCAAGCCATGCCAAGCTACGAACACAAATACTGCAGAATAGCTAATACAGCACATAACAGATAGGGGCCAATACATTGTGCTTCGTGGAACAAATTACACGCTGGAAATGTTGATGATGTTCAACGAAATCGTCGCTGCGCCACAGGGGATTCTACTTCGTGTTTTCAACGAAGATAAGAAGAGGAAGAGGGAGGGGATGATTGATTGGACTGTTTCATTCGGGGGATGGAAACCGAATAATCAAATTGATCTTGAGAATATCAGTACTTGCTAGCTAGGCGTTGTAAGATTTAAGAGCAATTTTATACAACATGCACAGAATACTAATAACGGCGATATCCTTTGCAGCGGCTCACAAACATTTTTCCAAATCAATATATGATGCCACCAGCGAAATTTGGATTCCAATCATCATGTCCTCCCCGATAAGCTTCATAATCGCAAGAATCCCAATTGCTTTCAAAGTATTCGACATAGGCATTGAATTCGTTCCGCTTAGAGCGAACATTCGGATCCATAGCCATATATCTCAAATGGTATGATGGATCTCCTCTGGCCACCTCAAGAAATGTTGCGCCCTTGTGCTGCCCAAAAGTAAATCGCTGATTATCCCCACTCTTCCTCGGATAAGAGATTATTTTGGGATCAGCTCCGATAGCCTTTTTGTACCAGCTAATGTACCGAGTTAGCTGTTCGCCCGGTTTCTTCCCTTTCTTCTCGAGTGCTTTCCTGTAGCGGACGTGGTAGCTGGGATCAGATTCTGCAATTTGATTGAAAGATTTACCGTGGTAAGTGCCATAAGTAAACTGCTGGTTGCCCTCCTCTATATTTTGACCTTCCGGGCTATCTAACCATTCCATGAATTTTGACAACGGGCCAGAAACCCCCTTGTGACGTCGCTCGTTCTTTGCCCAACGGGCGTACTCTTGGTCTTTCGTGACAACTTCTCGATATGTTTTGTCTCTATGTTTTCGTCCGAACCCCATCTTTGTCTCTCCAGTGGCAGCCACTTTAGTATGATCTCCTTCCTTTGTACTATCATTTGCTGCATCAAGTTCTGACAATAGATATTTTTTGACGCTGTCAGGTCTGGGCTTTCTTTCGACGTGGCTTGTTCCTTCGGTAGATGTAGTAGTATTCTCTTCCTTCACCCTTCCCGATACTGCTTTTTGGTTTTCGTCACCATGGTGCTTTGGTCTCTTTTTTGGACTTTCAGTCACAGCCCGCGGCCATGATTCCACCTTTTCGGGTGTTGCTAGTTCCTCATCAGATGACGAAGGGAAGCGCTTCTTCTTGGTATTCTTGAATTCCATTTTTGATTTTGTAGTGCACGTCGTTAAAATTTAGCAAGGAGAGAGGAAACGAATTTTTGCTGTCCACAAATACTAATATATAATGTCTATATTGTCGCTTCCACACTCGACACCTTGTAAGCTTCCTTGCCGCTGGGCTTCGTGTTCCGTGAAAAACGAGATGGAAGCTGGTGGTACGAAGTTTTCGATATATGGCGTTGGAACAACGCCTTGGATGCCGATCGGTAGCACCAGTCAAGTGACTACCCTGTCTAGTCTAAGAACAGATAAGATCAAGCACCGTAGGTGTGCTATAAATTACTTTCGTCTTTATTGATTTTCGGAAGACAATGAGAATTGCATGTACTGCAGATCTTCTCGTCTTCCGAGCTTACTACTATTTCTTAGACTTTCCATTCGTACATTTGTACTTGGGAATATACTGTCGTATATTCCTCGTTAATCCAGTATATTACATTCTCCACTCCACCTGATGAATCAGCGGTCGTATCCATTGCAGTCATGATTTCAACTCGTGACTGATGAGTCATGAGGTGTGATCATCATGCTCCAACGCACTCCTGCGGCCCGAGTCATCAGTTGGATTGGCCTGAGTAATTCATGATTAGATCTCTGAACTTTCGGAACAGTGCTCCCTGTAGAGGTTTCGTCAAAAAGTCTCCCAACATCTCTGCAGTGGGGCAATGTTTGATTGTCATGAGCTTCTGGGCAACCTTGTCGGTAATAGAGAAATACCTGACGTCCAATGCCCTTGTCTTGCGGCCGCATGACTTCCTTCCATTCTTCTCGAGCAAGATGGCGCTTTGATTATCTTGGTGAATAACGTTGTCCACCACCGTATGGCCTTGAGATGCGATGAAATATCTGGACCACATGATCATAGGTAGTGCATCATGTACCCCGACTAGTTCGGCCACTGTAGAGCTGTCCGTGTTGATCTTTTGCTTGGTAGAGATGGCAATGATGGCTCCCTTGCCCATGGTTAAAACTGCTCCGGTGTGGCTCTTCATGTCATTGTGCACTGCGAATGACGCGTCTACCCACCATTGCATGATGAATTCGTCTCCCAATTCAATGGTAAGAGGCATATATTTGGTCGCTCTCAGGTACTTGATACATCTCGCGAGCTTGGCATAGTCGTCCTCATCAGGTCTCGAAACTCTAGTCGTGAGGAAAGCCACTGCGGTCATGATGTCTCCTCGTACTCGCTTGCATAGATACAGCAGCTTGGCGGTAAGGTGGTGGTAGAGTTCAGCCTTCTTGTCATCTAGCAACGTAGGCTTGTCCTTGACTTGGAATAAATGATTCGCGGCCGGTGATGTTGCTACCCCCTTCATATCCTCTGGTGCCTCTTCCAGTAGACGATCCACATAGTCGTCCATCGAAAACTTCACCTTCCCTTTCTCGCTGAAATCAATTGTAACTCCAAGATATTCATGCACTTCTCCTCTTTGGATAGTGAGGGGCGCTTCCTTGCCATACCGTTCGCTTAGCTTGTCGGCCAAATCATCAAGTACCTCTTGCTCGACATGTGAGATTTTCAAATCATCAACATGCCAGATAATGGTACACTGTTTACCGTTGATTGTCTTATTGACCACGCAGCTGTCGTATGGGTTCGCTTCGTATCCCAATTCATTAATGAGGAACTCGGAAAGATTTTTCCACCATTGAATGGCTCCTTTTAAGGTCCCATACAAGTTCTTGTTCAGCTGAGCGTAGATCACTGGCTTCTTTCCTTCATACGCCACGTATTTTGTATACAAGCTCGGATCAACCTTGGTTAGCAGGTTGGCTATCTCGCCTTCAAACTTCACATGGACAACGTCGTCGATGTCTGCCTGCATAAAGGCTCCGGGAATGTCAATTGTCATCACCTTTCGCCCTTCTTTGGCATCAATGGCGCATGTGATGATGAATGATTCGGTTCTCACTGTAGGGGCTGAAGCATCTTCCTTTGGCGTGTACAGTCGCTGGCTCCTTCCATCAGCGCAACCTCTAGCTTTTATTTTCCCGCATCGCTTCTCCTTCAGGAACATCAAATATCTCAGCGCATCCCTTCTCTGTTGCTTGGTGAGTTCGTGCGCGAATTTTGGTGACAGGACGTTCCTATAGTGGATTTGGTGCATCTCGGCCACTACCGCTTCTGCTCCCTTGTCTCCGAATACCTTTAGTCCTTTCTTCGCTGACATTTGCTCTGTCAGGAATGACACCTCATGGTTGAAGAGTGCTATCATTTCTTGGTATGCTGGGACTGGTTCGTCTCGGTGTGGGACGTGTATCATCACTTGATGGTCCCCATGTGTAGTTGGCCTCTTCCTAGGGCGCAAGTTTCTACCGTGATTTCTGGGGCCGTATGCAGCATCCATTTCGACCTCGATCTGTTGTTGATTGTTTGGGAGAAGTTGCTCTCTCTGCTGTATGTCGCGTTGCACTTCCTCTGCCAATGCGTCGATTCGATCGTTCAGGTCCGCATCGGCGGCTGCTTGTGCCCGTGCTTCCTCATCCTCTTCATCTTCTGATTCCACTCCTGCGTTTTCGCCGCCCACTCCTGTGTTTCCGGCATCCACTCCTGTGTTTGCACCGCCCACTCCTGTGTTTCCGGTGTTGTTGTTGTTTGCGCCGCCCACTCCTGTGTTTCCGGCGTTTTCATCTGGGAATTGTGGCTGATGTTGCTGGAGTTGATGCTGTTGTGGCTCCACTGCCATCTGATGTGGTGGTTGGATCACTCCTGCGGGCAATCCAGCAGTATCTGGTGGTTGGCCGGTTGGTGGAGCTTCATCTGCATCATCATTACCAGTAGTTTCATCATCATCATCACTATCGTCATCATAATCAGCGTCAGAGCCCGGATCGGAGTCGTCGGAAACGTCAGAATCGCTGTGGCTGTCGTTGTCGTAGCTGAGGTCGTCTTCACTGTCAGAGGCGCTTGAGTAACTGTAGGTAGAGTCATGGTCGTCATCGATGTCATCATCATCGTCTATCAGTTCTCTTCCATGTCTGTCTGCGAATGTGAGTGTCAAAGGCATGCCTTGTTGTTGCCCTTTCTGGCTGACTTCATCAATCACTTCAGTTGGCATTGGGAGAGTGGTCCAGTGTTGTCTGGAGATTCGCTTGCCAGTAGCAACACTCATGAAATAGTGGGAGCCTTGAGCAGCGCCGGTTGGTCCAAGACAGATAGCTCCCAAGGTGCGGGAGCGCATGTCATTGGAGTGCTCCTCATGTGTTTGGACATACGCCCCAAATTCGGTTCGGACATGATGTTTCATGGTGACCTGGCGACCGGTGACGATGTATCGAGGTGACAGATTGTTGGATACTCCATCTAGAGCTGGGAAGGCATTGAGCCAGAAGACTGCATTGCGGATCAAATATTCAAGGATCAGTTTGGGAATGCGGCGGAAGGGGAGCATGTTGTAGTTGCTGCGGACCCTGTCCTTTATGGTGCGAATGAACCGTTCAATGGTAGGTTCATGTTCATCAGCGCCACAGCAGTCCACTTGAATATTGGGGAATTCTTGCTCGAGGGGTTCAAATTCGGGATCGCCCAGAATGGAAATGACCTTGAAGTTGCGTCGCGAATAGAGCGCAATGACCTTTTGTAGAGCTCTTTTGATGGTGGGAATTTGCCTGTTGTGAAGGCGCTCGACTGTCCCGAATTTGATGTGGCGGGAGATGGTCACCAAAAAAGGCATTTTGTTGACAAACAATATGTCAATTGCCAACGTGATATCCGAATAGTGCTCCTTGATGTGTGGTGGAATAGCGCCAATCTCTGTGCGTACATGACCGTCCGTAGTGGATGTCGTTTTACCTTTAAGCGATCCCAAGTTGGGGCCATATATGTTGGTGGCCGTTTTGATATCTTCGGACGTGACTGGGCAATCGCGCAGTAGATTGTTGTTTACAATGTCCGTGAATCTTCGGTCTCCAGGTCGTCCAATAATATTTTGAATGTGGCGAGCCTTGGCTGCACGGATCACTGATGCCTTGGTGTGCTTGGCCTTTTGCCCTTTCACAGTCTCGAAGAAATTCCAAGCCGAGTTCAGTTGGTCCTTCAGATCCATGTGGTATAACCCCTTGTCAGTGGGGAGAAACTCTATTTTTTCGTTTTTGAAATCAACAATGAATCGGTCGGTTGCGGCATTGTCGTATGTGATGTTGCAGTGTTTGTTCATGTTGTGGAAGGAAAAAATGTTGGCTATTCCTTTTGGGTTGAACCACACCGCCTCCGGATAATCTCCAAAAAACCCTTTCATGTTCAATTCAACGACTCCTGCATTGCAGCGCACCCTTAATCCTTTCTTGACCTTGTGGATTTTGCGTAGTAGCGATCCATTGCAGAAGATGTTTGCCGTGGATCCGGTGTCAAGGATCAACCAGGTGACCGGAAGTCCTGATGTTGGGTGCCTCTTGAGGATGAGCTGTGCGTGCATGTTGTCTGATTGAAGGAAGAGCAGCTCCGTAGCTGTCACATCTTCATCTATCGCGTCGCTCGCGATGAGAGCCTCCGCATCGTTGCTCGGATCGGCTATATTATCTAAAGGATTCAAATACTCTCCAGAACCAGTGTTATTGTTATCAGTATCTGCGTCGTTGTTGTTGATGTGGGCTTGGTCGTCTTGATGATCTTCAGGTTGGTTTCGCTCAAATCGTCCGCGACCGCCGCGACCGCCACGTCCTCCATTTCCACGACCTCCAGTACCGTTTCTACGTGGATTTTCGCGCCTGCCGGCTCCGTTCTGATCGGATGGCTGGCCCTCAGTGAAAAAAGATGCTCCACCTCCCACATCGGAGGTTCGGACAACACTCTGCGTGATTTGAAGCTGTTGCCCATTGTTCAACAGCTCCAAAGCTCCTGCCATGGTCGTTGGGAAAGTTGAGGCTCCGTTATGCAACAATCGAGCGTTGGTAGCTTGCGCGATCAAGTTGCCATATCGCTTCTTGTCAGCGCCCATGAGAAATGCCATTGCCATTTCTCGCTCCATCACCTTTGCTTCGAGTTTCTTCATTTCATCAAGGGTGCTGTTGACTTTTGCTTCTCTGCATGCGTCCTCCAATGCGGCAATCGATGCTCCCAGTGCTCCCTTGCAGTACTTGACCACGTTCACATGATGCATGAAGCGCGAATAGTACTCGGCGTTCGTCATCTTGCTGCCCTGGATACAACTGTAAAATCTCTGCTGGGCCTGGTACTTCGACATAGCCGGATCGACGTTGGTGGCTCCTCCTGTGGCTGTGAGATGTTGGAAGATTCGAAGCAACCCCATGGTGTCCATGTTGGATTGAACCTTATTCCATTCATGGTGCTCTTGGGCGGCGTTTTGAAACTGTTCAGTGCATTGACGCATCAATAAACCGAAGAAGGCTCCTTCGTTGGCCTCTCTATCCTTTTGCTTCCTTTTGAAGTCCTTGTATTCCCCTTCCCATTTGGCGAAGAGGACCCTGTTGTCTGGGTCGCTTGGGTCCGCAGGTTCCGTGATGGATGGGAGTGCGAATTCTCCTGTCAGGCCCACGATCACATATTCAGTTGCGCTTGATCTTTCCCCGGCAAAGTACTCTGTCACAGCCTTCACAACGTCTAGGAACGGGGGCTGCTGCCAGTCTTGGCCCTGGAAATCAAAGTAGTGGGATTTCAATGCTGCATTGGGAGGTGGCTCGGACTTGGTGCTTTGCGACCGATTGTTTCTCTTCCCCCTCTGTCTTCTACGTCGTTCACTTCCACCTCCATTATTACCACCTTGAGGTGAGTTGCTGGTGGTGAAGTCGGGGGGCGACGCATTTCTGCCATCGCTCTCAGATGGCATTTTTGTCTTCCGAAAACGTTGGAACAACGCCTTGGATGCCGATCGGTAGCACCAGTCAAGTGACTACCCTGTCTAGTCTAAGAACAGATAAGATCAAGCACCGTAGGTGTGCTATAAATTACTTTCGTCTTTATTGATTTTCGGAAGACAATGAGAATTGCATGTACTGCAGATCTTCTCGTCTTCCGAGCTTACTACTATTTCTTAGACTTTCCATTCGTACATTTGTACTTGGGAATATACTGTCGTATATTCCTCGTTAATCCAGTATATTACATTCTCCACTCCACCTGATGAATCAGCGGTCGTATCCATTGCAGTCATGATTTCAACTCGTGACTGATGAGTCATGAGGTGTGATCATCATGCTCCAAC
This sequence comes from Cylindrotheca closterium, assembly GCA_933822405.4. NCBI lineage: Eukaryota > Bacillariophyta > Bacillariophyceae > Bacillariales > Bacillariaceae > Cylindrotheca > Cylindrotheca closterium. Next base: position 139,033 of record CAKOGP040001814.1, on the reverse strand, counting down.
GTATGGAAGCAATTCAATATTTCTAATGCGGGAATAAGAGGGAGGGGATGACTATTCTCGAAGAATTGGGAGAGGAAAGAATAATTGAAAATCCAACATTACAACTATAGCGTACCGGTACATTGTACCGGTACTTGATATGGCAAGGTTCAAAGAGCTCCTACATGCAGAGAATACGAATGGCTCAAACCAGAGTCATAGTCCTAGCTAGTTCGTTGCCGTTTGAGGCGACTTCCCTCCTCTTTTCGATGTTGCACTAAATCGGTTGCCTCCTGTGGTCTTCCTTCCGCTGACCCCCATGAATCCCCACTAATTACATTAGCTGCGATTAGACCTTGTACCAAGTAGTGAATTCCGTCAACAGACGGCCCTTTGTCGTTGAGAATAGAAGCCTTTTTGTCAGCACTTTCCAGGACTGTGGGCCAAAATCCAGTGGGGACGGTGGGTGCCACTGATTCGAGCAGCAAGGCTCGCCCACATCGATTGCGCTCTTCCCAAAGGCCAATCTGTTGAATGATATCAAAATTGGAAATGATAAAACCTGGAGTATTATCGTCACAGGGGAAGTGGTGCCGAAGGGAGCAATAGGAAAATGGCTCACATGAGATGAGATATGGGAGTTTGTCCCTTAGCAAGGTAAGATTCGTTTGCAGGTTTTGTCGAAACCTTTCTTCTCGCCGAAATCTTTCTTGGTTCATCACAAGTGTCGTCCCACAATGACTCGATATACGTCGAACACGGGAAGGTTGCGAATGCTTTGGGTTCGTATTCTCAAAAGACTTTGCAAGGACAGCAATATCGTCGGGCGTAAAGGCCAATCCAGTCCATTCAACATGAAATTGTTCGATGAGACAGCCAGGAGAAGCCATATGGTCGAACAATACAGATAGTTTCGAGATATCAAATGGCAAACAAGAAATCCTCAGTGCTCGAATCGAACCGCAATGCGCAATGGCTTCACAGAATTCAGCCAATGCCGCATCCGAGCTTTCGCTATCGTCGGCTGTAATCCCTTTCCCCCCTAAAGTTAATTCTTTCAGCTTGCATTGAGGATGCAGCAACAAATCTTTGGATAATGATTGAATCACTGCATTGGTTGTTTCCGAATCTAGGAGGAGACGAAGATGGCGAAGTGATGAAATTCCTTCAAGCGCCTTGACGATACTGCAGGCATTCCCTCTTCTCCACCCGGGGAGACCATTGTTTTCTTTCAATTCGACAAACTCTAGGCCAGGACCATCGATTTCATTATCTTCTGATTCGATGGTTTGCTTGTATGCCTTCAGACCAGTGCACAAATGTCTCACAGAATCATCTACATCATTCCATGAAAATGATTCGAAATGAAGCTTACGAATGCGTCCATTTTTCAATATATCGATCAGTCCACGAGTAAACTCGACAGGTACGCTTCCCGCTGAGCATCGAAGCACTTCTACTGATCCCTCTCGTAATATGCGGAGCACTCTATCAATATCTTCGACGGAAGCTTCCTCACCATCGTCTTCGTCATGGCGCACGATCCCAAAGTATTGAAAAGCATTGATGCAGAGGAAAAGTTCGCTGAACAGCCCGCTGAATGAAAATTGATCCAACAGCTCTCTCACTCGTGCGTTTGATAGGAGGTTGCTTATGCATAAGCATGAAACGAAGCCAATGCCTTTGGTTTCTCTTTTCAATTGCTCGTTCTTTTGTAAGGTGCATGTCACGGCCTTTTGTACGATTGGTGACAAGGGCAACGCTTCAGTTTTCACCCTTAATTCACCACGGAACGACTTCGCGTTGCAATATAGCCTTGCCAATATGTCGAGAATCTCGTTTTCCTGCTGCTTATAACTACCAATATTGACAAAGTTTCCGCCCTGATGTGGTCCAAAGTTTTTTTGTACCACGAGAAGTGCAAAGACGCAAGCATCTGAACCAAAGGTGTCTATCAAGGCGCCCATGGCTTCACCCAGGTCTTTCAGCTCACTCAAGCCCAAAATGGCACGGTGACATTCCTTCGGGAACTGGCGACGGAGGGAATCCATTTTCTGAACCAGGTCATCAAACTCGGAAACTTCAGCTTCAAAATCCATTGCTCTGCTTCTCGAATGAATGTGGTCATCGCATTGTTCCTGTCTTTAGACGGAAGCAGAAAGTTTGAAATACACTACTGTATTGATATCGTGCAATGCGAGAATATCGATCACAGATGCTTATATTGTAACGTACCGGTATACCGGTATTGTGTGTGCTGCCGTCCTTCGATTGACTGATACGACTAATCACATGATGCTTGATTCGTTCATATTTCGATTTCATGTCATAAAATGACAACGAACCCCAAACCAACCGATTTGGTTTGTCGACACAAGCTGCCAACATCTTACACCTCACCTGATAGCATGATGGCTGAGGAGGATACTGACGAAACGACACGAGAAGACGAAGCATTTTTTTCCAGAACGAGAGAATCATGGTTCAATACCATCGCTGGAGTCATGGGGTACGACTCTTTACTGACGACATGTTTATTTATTTTAAAGCATGTTCCCACTAAGTTTCTCCCTTCATTCGCAGCAATGTTCTCGAATGGTATGATTTTGCTTTATTTGGCTTCTTTAGCGACATCATTGCCCAAGTATTCTTCCCTCCAGCTCCCGATAATGACCAAGGAGGTGTCACGAACAATAACAGCAATCTGATCATTTCCTTTGTCATTTTTGGCGGCGGCTTTCTCGTGAGACCGATCGGAGGTTTGGTGATTGGCTATGTGGGAGATAAATACGGTCGAAAGCAAGCCTTGACGCAATCACTCTTTCTCATGGCCATACCAACAACACTTATGGGGTGTCTTCCTAGTTACCAAACTGCCGGTATCATATCTCCCATTTGCCTCTGCATATGTCGGTTGCTACAGGGAATCAGCGTAGGAGGACAATTACCAGCATCGCTGGTGTACACAGTAGAAAGTAGAGATCCATCTCAATGGGGATTCTATGGAGCCTTGCCCATGATGGCAGCTAATTCAGGTACTCTACTCGGAAATATTGTGGGAGCAGTCATGAAAGACACCTTGACGAGGGAGCAACTTGTCAATTGGGGATGGCGGATTCCATTTTCTTCAGGAATTCTGATTGCATTAGTTGCGCAATGGTTGAAAAAGTACGGCGCCAATGTCCGCACCACGGCAGGGGTCCATGACGGGGCGGATGCGCCAATTCAAAATCCAATTCGGCTGGCTTTTGCCAAGGGCAATCGAGTAGCCCTCTTGAGTTCATCGCTGGTTCCCATCCTTTGGGCTGGAGGCTTTTTCTTGACCTTTGTATGGATGGTGATTTACATGAGTCGTCTGTTAGATCCGCCTATTCCTGATGCCTTTTGGATCAATGCCACAAGCATGGTACTCGGACTTACATTGATGCTGCCCGTCGCTGGAGCCTTATCGGATAGGATTGGTCGAATACGCGTCATGTCAGTGGCAGCAATTGGATTGACTATAGGTGGTCCTATTTTGCTCCTGCTTATTTCACAAGGAAACGCCCATGTCGCCTTTGGATGCCAACTGATATTGGGGCTCCTCTTGAGCTTTTTCGGTGGACCGTTGTCAGCATGGATGGTGGAAAGCTTTTCAGCAGAGGTGAGACTAACGTCGGCATCACTAGGCTACGATCTGGCTCATTCTATCGTGGGTGGGTTTTCACCAGCCATTGCTACAGCCTTGTACGACAGCTGCGGGCAGACATGCGCTGGATCATTGTATACTATTTTTGGTATGATCTCGTTGGTGGGATTGTATCTAAACTTCTTTTGTGGAAACGGCCCAAAGCGACAACTCGAAGAACCGGTGTCGATAGATATGGAAAGGGAAGATCATGAAACCACACAAGAGCTACCAGAATTTACATAGTATTCAGTGGAATATGACGGGTTTGGGAAACAAAGACGGTAGAGCTAGATTGCTATCCTCCTCATTGTCTGCGCGACTCATGATCGAAGAATCTCCGAGACAAAGCACCACCACAGATCTGAACGTTTTGCCAACCGCAGATTTGCTCACTGCTCAACTGATATTTCGCACAAAGCCACAAAGAAACCTCCCATGGAGAATTGTTTCTTCTGTCTTGCTTGAAGGTTCATAAAAGAACGACTTCTCCTAGCAACTTACTCAACGATCGCTCATCCCTACCAGTAGTTGAATAACAGCGTATCAGTTAAAATTCAATCCTTGTCGTCGTCAAATGGGGTAGTTGTGGGACCAAAAAACGATGGTGAATTGCGGGCCCTTTTTTCAAAGTTCCGGTGCCTGCATCGTACATTGACGCATCGCTTGCGCAGCAATATGGAAAATACGTATATGAGTTGTATCTCCGATTCATGCACATGATGCAATGCGTTTGAACAAGCCCAAAACTGCGACGATAGGGCAACTCTGCAGCCTTTCCTTGCTCATACCCTAGATAGTACCAAACACATCCTCGATTTGCAATTCAAATTTCAATCCTGGGTGCGCATCCGTTGGCTATGTCAATGCCTGTATCAGAGTGAACACGTATGGTGTCCAATTCACCACGACTCCAATCGGAGCTGTTGCATACATGTACTCAGAGTGCTGCTTGTTTGCATTTCAACGCATCGAAACATGTGAGATTTCGGAAAAAAGGAAGAGCACGTGCACCAACTGTGGATAAATAGTACTGAAAGAGACCGAAAACAACACTTCTTCGACGGGAAATGTAGTCATTTGAATCCATTACAGTAAACAGATGAGTGATGTTTATCCAGGGGCGGTTATCGCCATTTCGAGATATTTTGCCTAAGTATTGATGAGGCCATCTAGTACTTATGAAAGCCTCAACGGTAATTGACCAGCATATCTACGTTACTGACTAAGCTATAAAAATATATAGCCTAAATCAAATCGCTCTGGGAAACTGCTTCCAACCACAAAGTATCGAAAATTTGTTCGATCAACAATAACATTCAAATCAAATCCTGTGACCTTCACGGGAATACAACGGTCTGCATCCAACAACTGTGCACATAATCTTGTAAATTGAAAGAAAATGACGTTACGACAAGCTTCACAAGCTCTCCTTATCTTTCTAATTGCTCTGCCATCAGGATGGGCCTTCAACTATGAGAATTTGCTATGTAAGACAAAGTCCCACGTTGATCGACGAATTGATCTTCCACAATTTCTCAAAAATTTCTGTTCTATTGTAGATAAGGTCCATGTCTGTCCACATATGCCTCTTTGTCCTCCACCGATGTGTGGGCCTGGAATCAAGATTCATGAATGCCACGGAAAATATAAGCAGTGCTCCCAAGACGATTCCGGTTGCGATTTTGCTCGCTGTAAGGCTGGTGACACTGGCTGCTACTTTTCCTGCGAAGAAGGAACATGCCAGCAAGTTTATAAGTGCGAGGAAGGAGACTGCTCTACGGCATTTAGCTACGGAAAGTGCAACGACCCACGTTGCAACTACATTTCTGTTTCTGGTACTAGCAGCAGCAGTGGCGGCAGCGGTAGTGGTAGTGGTAGCGGCTCTTCTGGTTCTGGTTCTGGAGGTGGCTCTAGTGGATCTAGTTCCAGTTCGGGCAGTTCTGGCAGCGGTACTAGTAGTGTGGTTTCTCAGGCCGCAAGCTCTGGGAGTGCTACCACCACTAGTGAGTCCAGCACGGCCAAGACCTGGTTCACTGTGATTTCGCTTGTCGCCGTGGCTCTTGTGGCTGCTGTGATTTTGGCCAATGTTATGCTTCATCGAAAGAGCAAAAAGAAGCCAGATCATGCTCTGACTGGATCTTTGGATAGGAGAATGCGACTATTCACACGAGGTGTTCCTAACTTTTCGAAAAAAAAGCCAGTCGATGCTTCCTCCTATCAATTGGAGCAAGATGACCAAGTTGTCTAAGGGACATTTATACAGTATCAAGGGACGACAGCTATCTGAACATGCTGTCTATGTAATTTAATAGTGCTAATAGAAGTTATATATTCCAAACTACTATCATACTCTAGAGATTGTAGTGAAAGCACTTTTCTGTTTGGAATGTGGAATTGCCGAAAATACCAGTGACGTCAGCGAAAGTCCAAATTTTGGACGCGCGCGCGGGCCACAGTCAGTCGTTGCAATTTTGAATACTTTTTTTGGTCGATTTGCAAAACGATGTCCATTCAAAAATACTGGACCATGATGAACCGAAAGCTGCATTATTGGAGTCTTTTCTGCCTCCTCCTTTCATTGAACAATACCGTAGCATTTGAATTTTCGAACTTACTATGTGAGCGATGTTGGTTTAATTATTTTTAAAGCTGTAACACAAATGATTCTCATTTCTTGTATCGCTGGTTTCATCCAAAAGACTCCCTCAAACTTTGCAGAGGACCAGGACCCTTCTGTCCAGAACCAGATTGCGCAAAGGAAAGCAAGCAGCATTTGTGTCAATGGTATGACTGCTCTTCCACTGCTTCCAGACGGTCCTTGAAAAGTAGTAACTCGTCGTGTACATTTTTTGGTTCCCTATCGAGCTGTGGGAACGACACCAAATGCTTGGAGGCATGCAAAAAGTTGAATGACGGATCTTGTCCACTTTGTATTTCTGGCTATGAAGAGGACGAGTGCCAAGACACAGTGGTATATTCAGCTGCCTTGGTGAATAGCACGGATGCTACGACTGGTACCACCTTTTCTGGAATTTCGGTATCAAGTGACATAACATTTTACCATGGACTTCTAGCGTTCCTTCTCGGCGCTGGGTTACTTGCTGTCGTTTTGAGTAGGGGAAGAGTAAGTGCAATTCGACTGTATAGTTGGCAATGTGAAAATCAAAAAGTCGCGGCAAAAAATAGCTCACCTTTTTCACTTTCGCTGTAAACCTTATCGTCAGAAAAAATCACTAGACGATGACCTCACTTTCGCACGTGAAGGCTTGGTAAAAGGACGAATGGACGCGGTAGAGGCTGGGAATGCCTCAGATATATCCACGGTAGAGAATCGAACACAGTTTCGGCAAACGAAACTCCCATATTCGATGACATAGATTTCCATGCAACAACAGTTACTACATACATTATGTTATAGACAATAGAGTTGTTAATACCAATAGAGACAAGAAAAGGACTGGGTCTGCAAACACTTTTTCTAAAACCTTTAATAGCCTCGATCTCCTCTTCCAGGCGGATCATTTTCAAGCAGATGTGGTTCCCGCCGTTGCGAATGTGCTATTCTTCGCCGCTTCGCTTCCTCCAATTGATTTCGAGCACTCATCATCTTCATTGACATACGATCGAGATGTTCATTCACGGAAGCTCTGGGAGTGTCAGGAAGAATATAGTCGGATAACTTTTTCGAACTCAATTGCCTCCCCATCGAAGCAACCTTTCCTTGTGCGAAATCCAACTCTTTCTCCAACTGGATCCAATCTCGTTCCTGCTCCTCAATTTCTGAATCCAGTTGCTTAATTCTCTCCCGAGCTTGTCCATCCGGCCTCTTCTCGATCAATTCTCTTATTGCCTTCTTGACCAAATGTTCTTCGTACCTATTATCGGGATCCAGGTTTTCCGACATCCACGCCATCTCTGCGTGGGTCTCGGCCATGACTTTCTCCATTTCGTTCCAATTTTGAACTTGTTCCTTCAGTTCTGATTCTAGACTCCAAGTCTTTTCGAGGGCTTGTTTGTGTTCCCTTTGCAGTTCCTCAAGACGCGCCTGACTTTCGGCCAGTGCCCGATTCCTGTCAATGTTATCCAAGTGATCAAGTTTTCGTTCATATTCCATTTCCAAGGTCCGACGGTTTGCCCTTTCCAATTTGGCAGACAAAATATTAAGAACTTCTTGCTTTTCCATAATCTGCTGAGATTGCATGTCTGCAAATTGACGTTGTTCGTTCCATAGTCGTTTGTATTCCTTCATTCCCTGTTTCATAGTTTTCACTCGATTCACTTGCTTTTGTAGCTCCGCCATTACTCGGTGATCAGAATGTTCCATTTCTCCATCTTCTTTCAATTGATCTTGTAACGATTCGATCAGAGATTCCCTGTCCCGAATTTCTCGAGCCTGCAATTCCGCAAGTCGGCGTTGCTTTACCATTTTGTATTCGGTCTTGCCCAACTCTCTGTTCATACTTTTGACCAATGCTGTCTGCTCTTGCAGTTCCGCTGTGACCCGACGATTCAACTTCTCTAATCTTTCGAGCTCACGTTGATGTTCAGCTTCGGATTGATTCAATTGGTCTTCGAGGTCATCAACCGTCAAGGCTATGTTTTCATTGCGTTTCGTTCTTGATTTGTCCTGATGGCGACGTGTAGCAATAATATCCTCCAACTGGTTGATTTTTCGATTGAGCTTTTGCACCAGATCTTCTTGTGACTTCAATTCAAGCTCTTTCGCCTCGAGTAACTTCTGCATGTACGGCCCTTGTGCTAAGGATGGTCTTGGATTTCCGCGACCGATGCTATTTATTTCGGTAGGCTGTCCAACAATGGCCACGGTCTGTTGGTTGGAATTTCTACCTTTTGGATTCGATTTCGATTTGTGGTCACCTTTGGGATAATTTGAACTAGGTGGAGTGCGGAGTGAGCTGCGAACTTTGGACGTAGGGTCTGTCTTTGTAACTCTATCTTTTCGTCGCTCGGGTGAAGGTGACTTGGGCCTCGTGAGATTTCGTTTTGATTTGTCTTCTTTTCTTTGCGACGGTGTCGGTTCGTCTGGCCGCTTCTGCTGTCGTTGCCGTATCACCGACAACGGTGAACGGAAGGAGGAGGAGGACCTACCCTTCGTTTGTGATGAAGGATCAGCGTTGGTTGGTTTGGCGTTTATTTCTTCCGCTGCAGATGATCGCGATGTCTCTGGCTGTTGCTTTTTTTCAGACTCTCTCGGTGGAGTTAGAAAAGAAACTGCCCGCTTTGCCTTGGCTGGAAAGGACGATTCTTCCTTGGATGATGACGGTTTTCGTTGAGTCGGTGAAGGGGGATGTTCCTCATCTTTATCAGCAATGCCAGCAAGCTCGAGCTCAAGAGCATCGAGAAGCGATGGCGGGAAATCGGATTTTCTCTTTGCCGCAGGCTGTCGACCTTGTTGCAGCTGTCCTTCTTTCGACGCTTTGAATCGATCAAGAAAAGATGCACGTGGTGTCTCTTTCTCGGAAGACGGGACGTTTTCCTTTCCAGATCGTCGTCGTCGCCCAGGTGACATTGATTTCGATTTCTTGGGCCGTTGGTCTTGCGGCCGCTGGGCAGTTGTCGAGTGGCTTGGGGGAGGATATGCATGGGTTGGTCTTCCTTTTCGTCGTCCAGGTGATGTCGATCTGGCCGTCATGGCTTGCTGCTGTGGTTGGTCTATGGCAGCAGGTGATGGTGGCAGCGCACTCGTTGACTTGGCCTTGACCGGCGATGGACGTGCCTCCTTGGCAAGTCTTGATTTTCGCCGCCCCGGTGAAGGTGATCTCGACGGTTTTGGCTGCTGGCGCTGCTGTGGCAGTTGTCCCGCCGATTGGAGGGGAGAAAACAAAGAGCTTGTTGATTTTGCTCTGACTGGTGTCGCACTTGTGACAACAGGCCTTGCTCGCCTTCGCCCAGAGGAAGGGGACCGTGCCGTTGTCTGTTGCTGCTGCATCTGCTGTGGTTTCGGCGCTGCTAAAGATGGGGAGCGCATGGGGCTAGTGGATTTCGAAGTAGTTGGAGGATCTTGTTTGGTTGCTCTCTCTACTCCTCTCCCACGAAATGGCGGTCTTGACTTTGTAGGTAATGCTCGCTGTTGTTGCTGCTGTCGTAGCACTGGACTCCGCACCCGATCCATTGGTTGCGGAGGTCGCGATGTAGGTAGATTTGATTTCTGCTGTCTTGACTCATCACGGTCGTCCTTTAGGGCAAATCGCCAAACAACCCCTGGGTTTGCTTTCGTGAGAACAATTTTACATGTTTCCTTGCTCTTTCTCCAATAAGACTCGTCTTTGTTCACAGCGCCCCCTGTGTCATGGTTCAGATACCACGCCGTGGGAAGTCCAGGTCTCTGAGCCCCGAGCTGGACATAATTTTCGTTGATATTGCAAAAGACTGAAGCGTCTGGTGGTGGGGCGATGATTTCAATGAATACTTGATTGGTTGTCTGATCCCATTGATACAACTGCTTTCCATTGTGAACCACTACTTTCATTCTCCCTCTTTGTGGGAGATTGACTGGCCTAGCGCCAGATGCCGGCGGGTTACGTGGCCTCTTCCCAGGATGATTCATTGTTATCTGAAGGATGCCAACTCAACCAAGGGAGACTTTGGATTGCTCTCAAACTGTTTTATTTCTTCAAGCTTTGTGCAAACAGGTGATCGTCATGGTAGAGAAGGATTATTCCCTTGTAACTGTTTTCTTTTTTTAGACAGAATGGGCCATTGTGAACAGCAAATGACTCGACACTCGACGAATTTGCATATTATATAATATTGAACGAAAAAAAAACCCCGACGTTGATCGATTGAGTCGACTGAGAGCAAGTTATTTTATATTCAGTTGTCTACTCCACTACCTTCTTGGATGTGTATTGACCATTTCCAGTCCAACGGTAGATATCCAACCATAAAACAATCTATGACGGGTACAATTTGCCACTGACCCATCATCTCACTACCAGGTACTTGAATTGCAATGTATGCTACTCTAGTACAGCTCCTCGTCGGCGCCCGTCTGCTAAGAGTACCTACTAGTACGTCGTCTTTATGTTCCCTCTTGTTTTCTTCACATTACAGCTGCTCAAATGGGAAGCTGCAACTGGGATACATATCAAGAGGTTGCGACTATTTATTATCGTCGTATCAATGATGGCGACATGGTAGTATACCTAGTAGTAGCCAATCAGAAGGAGACATCTGGCTTGGGTTTGGGATTCCAGGCGGTGAGGCAAGAAACGTTGATGTGGGTTTCGCACAAAGAATTGAGAAACTCAAATCCCTATGATACTTCTATATACTTGTTTAAGAGGAGGAGGCAATACGCCTTTTTTCAATCTTGGGTTTCGCTAGATGTTCCTGAGTCTATGATTTCCTACATATGTAAAAGTGGGGGTGAAGCTGTTGGTCCTAAATAAAACAGGCATGAATGTTAGGTTTCCCTCTCGACTGCCACCGGGAAACAGAGCAAGAGTGTGTGACAGTTTAGTACTGTATCCATATATTGACAGAGCCATTCGGAAGACATCTGCCTTAGTTTGAAATTCCAAGCGGTGAGGTAAGACCAACATTATTGTGTGTTTCGCATAGAGAACTGAGAAGCTTAAGTGCCTGAGATGATTCTGCATATTTGTTGAAGAGGAGGAGATTGTACACGTCTTTGTTCAGTCTTGGGTTTCGCTTGATGTTCGTGAGTCTGGGATTTCCCTTATGTAAACTGCGGGGAAACTATTGGTCCTACATAAATGAAATGGGCATATATTAAAAATTACTGTTGGAATTTGGTCGTGGGTATTCATAAGTCAGACAGGAACGGTGTGACTAGGAATTGACTGCATAAAAATATCAGCATTGTTTTTTAGACACCACAAAATCAATCTCACATTTTCCACCATGCTCCTTTCGGTTTCGCTCTTTGGCTGGCTTCTTCTAGCCACCCACCTCCCGGTCCATGCTCAAGAGAACCCCAAGAGGTTCCGTATGCGTGGATTAAGAAACGCCAACTATGAAAAAGACAAATTGGAAAAATTCAAGAAGGACCATTTGATCCTTCCCAACGCAAATCTACCGAAACAGAAGGTTTCTGTCGCAGGAACTGTCCAGGCCAATGGCAAAGCGTATTCGCTCAGTGACTTGCAGCCATTCAGCGTCTATTCTCGGGACGCTGTTATAATGATTGATGGAGAAGCTTTAGTTTTGGAGCATGAAAGTCGCCGAATTCGATTGTTCAAGAGCAAAGGAGATCAAGGAGAAACCGTGTTGGTTGCCAAGGAAGGATACTTCAACGCCGACAATGGTGGTGAAATCAAATCTATCGACATTATCAGTCAAGATGGTTCCGAGGTCTTCATGGAGGCCCTTGAAGATGGCACCCTTGTAACGATTCGTCCAGAAGACATGGATCAGGACAAGCTTCGAACCCTTGACTTTGGTGAAGGAAAAGGCGACTTTATCACCAGTCAGCTCATGGACAAAAACAATCGTTTTCTCCAAGAAAGCTGCAATTCCTTCAAGGTCGTGGAAGTTGCCGTTGCTTATGACTCTACCTTCTGTGCTCAGGTTGCTGGTAACTCGGAAAGTACTGCTAGGAGTCTGGTGGAGCTTTTCATTGCTCGAGCTGATACACTGTTTGAACCCATCTGCGTTCGCGTTCGGCTGTCTTACCTCGAAGGATTCTGTTCCCAAGCTCAAGATCCATACATCGCAGCGGCAAATGCCGACAACATTGGGTGCGGTGGCCCTGGCACCCGGGGTGCACTTCAAATCTTTCAAGATTTTTGGGAGGGCTCGAGAGCGAACGTCAACCGAGACGTAGCTCACTTTTTTGTTGGGCGCGACTTTCCTGGAAGCGTAAGTATAACATGGTCGATGGGACTTTGATTGTACACCTTTGCATCTCACTTTGTGCTATCTTTCTCTCCATTTGGTGTAGGCGATCGGTTGTGCCTACGTCTCATCGTTGTGCGATTCGTTGTCCTATGGTGTGAATCAGCTGTCCTTCTCCACCAACACGCAACTACAGGGCAGTGTTTTTGCTCACGAGTTGGGACACAACATGGTAAGTCTGCGCCGTATCAAATGAGAATTGTTAAAACTACAGTCTCATCTAACCTGTGTTTTAAAAATCAGGGTGCCTATCACGTCAGCGATCCTGAAAATGCCGGCGACTTTCTTATGGAAGGCAGAGTGAATAGCGCAAGTAACGGTGTCTCCTCCGAGTCCTCCAATTACATTCTCGAGCACCTGAATACCCGAAACTGTCTGTCCATTGAAGGTACCAGTAATGACGATACTCCCAATCCCACACCGGAACCTACGCCGGAGCCAACTCCAAATCCTACTCGAAGTCCTACACCCAATCCTACACCGAATCCTACTCCGAATCCTACACCGAATCCTACACCGAATCCTACATCGGTTCCTATTACTCCTGTCCCAGTTCCAAACCCGACCTCTCCTCCAGTCAACAACCCTACTGACTATTGTACTGGGCATGAGTTTCGCCTTGAATTGCAGACCGACCAGTGGGGCGAGGAGGTGGACTGGCAGGTTGAAGATCCCAGTGGAAACATTGTCGTTCAGGGAGGTAGCTATCCTTCTGGTGAGAACTTTATCGAGGTCACCGAATGTTTGCAGAGCGATGGGGTGCACACTTTCAGAATCATGGACAGCTACGGTGATGGCATGTGTTGTGGTATGTAAGAAAAGGGATCCAAGTTCTAGTTTACATCATGTTCGCAGAGGATCTCACAGACATCGTCGATTTGAACCTTTTGGTGAATGCAGGTGGATACTATAAGCTCTGGTACGATGGCAATCTTGTGATTGCTCATGACGGACAGTACGCCGATGGAGAAACTGTGACTGTTCCAGGTGGTCAAGTTAACGAGGCACCAGCTGGGAGTCCTAACCAAGCACCGGTTCCAAATCCAACTCCGGCGCCGGTTCAAAACCCAACCTCTCCTCCTGTCAATAGTCCCACCGGATCCTGCAACCACGAGTTTCGTTTGGAGCTTCAAACAGATGAGTGGGGCGAGGAGGTGAGCTGGCAGCTTGACGATCCAAACGGCAATGTTGTCGTTCAAGGAGGCAACTATCCTTCTGGTGAAAACTTCGTCGATACTACGGAATGCTTGAGCAGTGACGGGGTCCATACTTTCAAAATCATGGACTCTTACGGCGATGGAATGATCGGTGGTAGGTGTGATGTGTTAAATCCAAGACTGTGCATTTGTTTATTCAATAATCGACTCACGAACCCTCTATTGCACTGCTGGTAGACGCATACTACAAGCTGTGGTATGATGGTAACGTTGTAATTTTTCACGATGGGCAATACGGCTATGGCGAATCCGTCACTGTTCCAGGTGGCGATGTATTCTAAAGAGTGCCCTGGCATTCACACAATTTGTCGAGATTCTCTGAAGTAAAGAAGGAGCCTATGGTAACTTTAGTCAAACTTAACACCAGAATATGCATGTCTAGATCCACTATATAGCATGAAGGCTGGATGAGAAATTGTAAGGACAGGTCAATCCGAATGGTTTGTAGACTTGCAGGAGCCACGTGTCCATAGAGAGTCTGTGTCTTTTCCCAGTCCTCGACGTTGATCGGTCGCCTACCGGTACTATCCTACAGACAGCTGCCTATCTTGGAGTATTTGCGCACCAACAGTAGATGTACGATTAGAAAACTATAGATCATACATATTTCCCCTCTGATCCCACATCATCTCACTACCAGCTAGATGAATTGTAATTTAGGTATGCCGTTATACCCCCGCCCCCTTAAGGGTACTGTAGCCTAGGGTACATCCATCGCCTTCAAAACCCAACCACTCTTTTTCACATGGGTACACTACACTAATCAGTTGAGGGTGTAAACCTCTCGACTACTATCGGGGTGCAGAGCAAGGAAAAGGATGGCGTATTTACACATGAGACATCTGGCTTCGGTTTGAGATTCCAGTTGGTAAGGCACGACCAACATCTTCATGTGTTTCGCACAGAGAGCTGAGAAATCCCCAGTCCCTACGACTTTTTTTAAAGGAGGAAACTACACCTCCTGTTCAGTCTTGGGTTTCGCCGGATTTTCGTGGGTCTGCGATTTCCTATGTAAATTGCGCGAGCTTTATTATTCAATAAATAAAACAGGCATATATGTTCTGATGCCGTGCCAATTTGGTCGTGGGTATTCTCGTAGTATCATAGTAGGGTGTTAAACACGAATGGACTGCATAAAATATCAAAATTGTTGTTCAGCCAAAACAAACTTAACCTCACGCAATTTGAACAATGATACTCTGCCTTGCTCTCTTTGGCTGGCTACTTGTAGCCACACACCATCCAGCAAATGCCCAAGAAAGCCACAGGAGAGTCCGTATGCGTGGAGTAGGAAACGGCAACAATGAAAAAGACAAATTGGAAAAATTCAAGAAGGATCATTTGATCCTTCCCAACGCAAATCTGCAAAGACAGAAAGTATCTATCGATGGAACTGTCAAAGCCAATGGTAGAATGTATTCGCTCAATGACTTGCAGCCACTCGACGTCTATTCTCGGAATGCTGTTATAATGATTGATGGAGAACCTCGGCCATTGGAAGATGGGAGTCACCGAATTCGATTGTTCAAGAGCAAAGGAGATCAAGGAGAAACCATGTTGGTTGCCAAGGAAGGATACTTCAACGCCGACAATGGTGGTGAAATCAAATCTATCGACATTATCAGTCAAGATGGTTCCGAGGTCCTCATGGAGGCCCTTGAAGATGGCACCCTTGTAACGATTCGTCCAGAAGACATGGATCAGAACAAGCTTCGATCCCTTGACTTTGGTGAAGGAAATGCTGATATTATCACTAACCAGCTCATGGACAGAAACAAACGCTTTCTCCAAGAAAGATGCAATTCCTTCAAGGTCGTGGAAGTTGCCGTTGCTTACGACTCTACATTCTGCGCTCAGGCTGCCAGTAACTCGGAAAGTACGGCCAGGACTCTGGTGGAACAAGCAATTGCTCGAGCTGATACACTGTTTGAACCCATCTGCGTTCGCGTTCGGCTGTCTTACCTCGAAGGATTCTGTTCCCAAGCGCAAGATCCATACACCTCAGCCGCAAATGCCGAGAACATTGGGTGTGATGGAAACCGTGGTGCACTTCAAATCTTTCGGGACTATTGGGAGAGCTCGAGAACGAATGTCAATCGAGACGTAGCTCACTTTTTTGTGGGGCGCGACTTTCCTGGAAGCGTAAGTAGCATCGTCGACAAGAGTTTGAGTGTGCGTCTTTGCTTGTCTCTCACTTTGTTCTGTCTTCCTCTTCATGTCATTTAGACAATTGGTTGTGCCGCGACCCCCGCCTTGTGCGATGACGTGTCCTATGGTATAGATCAGTTATCCTTCACCACCAACACTCAACTGCAAGGCAACCTTTTTGCTCACGAGTTGGGACACAACATGGTAGGCTCTCATCATCATATTGCTCAATTGTAATAGTGTCAACATCCTCGTCTCATCGCCATTGTCTCTATCAAACCAGGGTGCCTATCACGTTAGCGATCCCGACAATGCCAGCGAATTTCTCATGGAATCCAGTTTGAATAGCGGCAGTGATGGTGTCTCGTCTCAGTCCTCCAATTCCATTCTCGAGTACCTGGATACACGCAGCTGTGTATCCACGGAAGATGTCGGTAATGGCGATGATACAAGTCCCGATCCCACATCGGGACCAACGTCTGCGCCAAGTCGGAGCCCTACTACACCGAATCCTACTACTCCGAATCCTACTACTCCGAATCCCACTGCACCGAATCCTACTGCTACTATTACTCCAGCGCCGGTTTCCAACCCGCCAACCTCTCCTCCAGTTGACCCACCACCTGGAGACGATGACACCAACAACTCGTTCCGACTCGAAAACTTCAAACACCGTGGCTATTGTGTGACGGTTCAAGAAGAAGAAGGCCCAGAAGCAGCCTTTCAAAATAGGCAACAAAACACCACACCGATCCATTTGGAACCATGTGACGATGCATCCCTTGCCCAAAGTTGGATCTGGAATGAAGAAACCCATGTGATGCAGTCCTTACTGGGCGACAACAATAAGTGTCTTTTTGCCATGAACCATGCCGCAAATCGAGCTCCCCTGGTCCTTTGGGACTGTGATAGCGACTTACTGTTCTACGCCCAATGGTCCTATGACTCGGACGACCAGACCCTCCGTTTGGACTTTGATACCACAAGGTGCTTGGACGTCCAGAATGGTAATCAAGACCGCACCACGACCTTGCAAATGTGGAAGTGCAATAATGGAGCCAAGGACATGAAATGGTTGGTTCGCGGTTAGAATCAATGATCAATCCATCAATCCATCAATCCATCAATGGATGCATGGACCAGAAGAGAAACAGTAGTACCCGTACAATAGTCAAAGTAGTGGCTATTGGGTTAAATAAGCCTATGGGAGTACAATAAATATAAGAGATGCATGCATATGAAAAATGGATAGATGGATAGGTACAAAATTATTGATTCACTTCATATGTGCACTTGTGTGTAGGATATTCATCATAGATATATAGAAAAAAACTAAAATTCAAACTTCTTTGCGGTGGTAAATAAAGTCCTTCTAAAGCATCGAGACTGTTCTCGAATACGACATTTCCAATTCCTGTAGGAAATCATCATCGTTCCATTCTTCCGCATCTTGGTGATTCTTAAAGAAACCATCGGAAAAGGATTCATCTTTTGGCGCAATATCCTTCTTGATGTCATTTGCCTTGCTGGCCTCCTCCCTTCCACTAGTCGTCCACCCTTGCAACATATTTTGAACCACCACTGCCGTGTTGGTGTTTGCAGTCATGACACTTTTGAAATTGGAACCATTGCCCGTATTGTGGCTGTGCGTGGATGGCTTTTCCAAAAACTTGGTTAGAGCCGACTTGCGTCTAGGATTGTGCTTGCAATGATGTTGCGCCTGATCCATTTCTGGGTCTTGTTGTTGTTGACAAGAAGAAACAGAAGTTCGTTGTCCATTGGGATAGGGCTTGTGTGGAAAGGCCTTGTCGACTTCGGAAGAATGACCGACAAAGTCAAGAGATTCGCTGTTGCTGCTCTTGCGCTTGTTGTTGCTTTTGGACAACAGTGATTCTCGCTGGTCCATTTTGGAGGCCTTGCTGGGTACCAGAATCTTCTTCTTCTTGGGGGAGGAGATTCGTTTTTTGAGCTGCTGGGAGATGCGAGATGCTGGCTTGTTGCCGTTGGAAAGAGACCTGGTCGACGAGGACGACTTGTCAATCGATCGAGACGATGAGCCTGACTTGTTGGTGGGTGACTTGATTTCCATGGATATCCTGGAAGTTGGCTTGGAGAATCGTTTGGGGGATTCGAGAATGCTAAAGGTAGAGGATTCTCGTGTGAGAGAATAGCAACAACTGGAAGGTCTGGATTCGTCCAAGGCATTTTGAGAGTGGATGGACTCCTTGTTGTTGGAGCGTCTTGTTGTTGGAGATACTGGATAGTCCAGGGATATGCTCGATTCCGAATAGTCCGTCATCATGGACTTGGCGCTCGCAGGCTGTTCTGCTTTCTCGTCACCATAGATATTGAGACGATTATAGGAAGAAGGCTTCATGGAGTATGCGCCACCAGAGCGCTTTGTCGTTGGAGATACTGGGTAGGAAAGACCGCTGGCATCATCCCCGAACAATGGCTTGGTGGAGTGAGTGCTGGTAGATGATTTTCGTTCTTTTGCTTGTGGCTTTGTTTTGAAGGAGTATTCACCACCAGAACGTCTCGTAGACTTTTGCTTTTCTTGAAAGTAGGAACTCTCTTCTTGGGGTTCTTCTGGTTTCTCGAGATCAGCAGACGAGATCTTTGTTGCCTTTTTCTTCTTGGCGACTCGTTTCTTCTTTTTCTTCTTGAGACCTGGGCTCTTAATGGGTTCTTCATCATCATTCTCGGTAACAGAAGGACGAACTTGTTCTACCGTTGCTGGCTTCGATTCTTGCTGCTGCTGCTGCGTCTTGGGACGGCGCTGCTTGGTACGTGGAGGTCGGCAGAGTTTGGTTTGCACCTCCTCTCTTGCATGGTGGAGCAAGGCATATCCCCAATTCACTCCTGCCTTGGCCTTGCAAAGCGTAATAATGGTGCCTTGATCAGGAATTTGATGTTCTTCGGGGGTAGTCCAAGTGGATCCTTCCACATGAATCGTCCCACCCGTGGTATGATGCAACTTCCATTCAATTCGAGCCTTTTGGCTATTATTATGATGTTTGTGAATCCTGCCCACTTGCAAAAAGGACGGTGCAATCAACACCTTGACATTATCGTTTTGAGCGCCCAGAGTCCAACCGGCCGGCAATCGCATTGTGACATGGGTCGAGTTTTGTTCCCATTCATACAACAATTTGCCATCCTTGAAGACTCGTTGTTTGCGCTTTGGTTGTTGCTGTTGTTGCTGCTGCTGTTGCTGTGAGGTAAGAGTAGGTTCGGAAGAAGCATCTATAGTCGTGCTGCTCACGGAAGGATCAAACAGGGGCGGTGGTGGAAGATGCGAAGAGGGACGAACCGTGTGGGCCTTTCGAGTGCTAATGGAGTTGGGAGTTTCGGATGGAGAGGAACATTCCCAATTCGTTCGAGTGGTACTCGGAGTTGGAAAGGACCTTCGTTCGGTCTTTTCCTTGGGTGCTGGTGATCGGACAAACGATAAAAGAGATCGCTTGAACGATTTGAACCTTGATTTAGAGTTTCCTCCTGGAGACTTCACGGTGGAAAGTCTAGACACTCCAGGCTTCATGGTGGCTGCTGCTATAGTATATGTTGACAGACGTTGTCAGATGTTGGCTGTTGGTCAGCAGTTGCTTGTTGCCTCTTGTTCTTGTATGTAGGACAGATTGAAGTTGCACAGAAGGGTGTGTGGTGTACCGTACCGTTTGGTACGTGACAAAGAGACTTCTTCCAAACTGACTTCTAGCGCAGTCCTGGTTTCGCAAATGGACTTCAAATAGAAACATAGTGAGACTTTCTTGCCGTTATTGTTCGTTAAGTGTTGGTCTTGGTAAGATTTATAGATTCTTGTCTCTTTGTTTAATGGGTTTAATCACGACTTTTTCCTCCTAATTGATAGGAGAGCGCAAAAACTTTTCAAATGCGAAACGAACACTTCCAATAAGAATCCAAACAGCACAAACGAACTAAATGTTCGAAGTAGTCGGTTAACTTTTTAATAAATGTTCGAAGTAGTCCAATGCCAGGGGCGTAAATCTTTTCTCGAACTTATCAGAACCGTGTGTGTTGTCTGCCACTAGTTTTATTTTACGGTATATCGGTACCAGAGGTACGAGTGGTTCCAGGTACCAGGCACCACGTACCACGTACCAGATACTGTTCTGCTGGGGAGAAAGAAGTATTGCTTGATGAGATCGTGTCAAACTATCTTGAATCTGGCGACAATGCTGTAATGTATTTGTGTAGCTACGGTACTGGTACGTG
The DNA here is from genome assembly GCA_933822405.4 of Cylindrotheca closterium. Classification (NCBI taxonomy): domain Eukaryota; phylum Bacillariophyta; class Bacillariophyceae; order Bacillariales; family Bacillariaceae; genus Cylindrotheca; species Cylindrotheca closterium. The sequence continues at coordinate 118,903 of CAKOGP040001814.1, read as the reverse complement.
TACTGTATGTGTTGCAAGCACAAAAACAGCTGATAAAATAGGACTGCAGGAAGCATTTTGACACATCTATTATGATAATAATATATATTTTATAAATAAAATATGAGCGACATCACTCGTCTCAAACTATCTGGCTATGGCAAAACATTTTTCAACAAGAGACTTGTGCTTGTACCGGTAGGACTCCTACCGGTAGCAAGAATGTATGCTAAAAACTTGATCATTCCACAACTACACGTACAGATACTGTTACGAGTGGAACAACAGCAATACGACGACGTCTTTGGGCGATTCATTCATTCATTCTTCCTTCTATTGTGAGATTCAAAACTTTTTGTCATTTTCAGTCTGTGCGTATGCGCCCTGACCTTACGGGCTAAGACAGTCCCCAAGAATGAATCCATTGCGTCACTGACACGCATCCGTGTCAATAAAGCGACCATACTACATCGATTGTATCTTCGCCATCACGCAGCCCGATGCAAGCTTGACAACTTGGCATCCGCTGGAAGCTGAAGCATTTGAGAACAAATTATTATTGTATGCTTACACACGCACATTACTATGAGATCACTCGTCTCGAAGTATCTGGCTAGACATGCGTATCGTACGGCAAGAATAAAAGGTTCCACTCCTGTTGCTACATATAGACAACCACGACATCGTCTTTCCAGCAGCAGCAGCAGCAGCAGCTTCCATGATCTCTTCAACCCAACCCAAGAACATGCGCAATTGCGAGCAATGCTCCGAGACTTTGTCCAAAATGAGGTACGAAGAAAAAGATTTCCCGGCATTATTCTCATCATTGGAAGCCGCATCCAAGTTTTTTGGACAAACACACACACACATGCACACGCACATATATACACCATATATTATACTCACTCATCATTATCCATCTCAACTTTTTTAAAATAATCATCATCAGGTCGAACCACAAGCCATGGAATTCAATCGAACCGAAACCTTCAATTTGCCTTTGATGAAACAACTAGGAGATTTGGGATTGCTCGGATTGACTGTTCCGGAAGAATATGGAGGATCCGGAATGATGGGTGACGCTACTTCGGTGGTGATGGTTCATGAAGAATTGAGTGCCTCGGATCCCGCCTTTTGTTTGAGTTATTTGGCACATTCCTTGCTCCTCACGCACAATCTATCCACCAATGGCAGTGAAACACAAAAGCTTGCCTATCTACCAAGAGCGTGCTCCGGTGAGATTATTGGTGGCATGGCCATGAGCGAACCAGGCGCCGGAACCGACGTTTTGGGCATGACCACCAAGGCAGTGGTATTGCAGCACCAGGACGCCATGAATCATCAAAATAGTTGGACGTTAAGTGGCCGCAAAATGTGGATCACCAATGGGACCATTGACAATGGCCAAACGACGGGAGACTTGTTTTTGGTGTATGCTCGAACAGGACCGGAACGACAAGACCTTACGGCCTTTTTGGTGGAAAAGGACATGCCTGGATTCGAATTAGGCCAACAAATCAAGGACAAGTTGGGAATGAGAGCCTCGCCGACCGCAGAACTTGTCTTGGACAACGTGTCGGTACCGCCGCAAAATGTGGTGGGAGAAATAAATGGTGCCACCCTCTGCATGATGCGCAATTTGGAGGTGGAACGACTGGGACTCGCGGCTATGGCCTTGGGGATTGCCCGACGGAGCATTAACGTAATGAAGGAGTATGCTTCCCAACGACAAGCTTTTGGAAGTGATTTGTACAAGTTTGGTCAAGTCCAGCAAATGATCACCACCAGTTATGCGGAATACATGGCTGGGCGATGTTATGTGTATGCACTGGCCAATCGATTGGATTTGGAGACGTATGGCAATGGACTCGATGCGGATGGAACCAAATTGTATTGTGCCCAAATGGCCAAAACCGTTGCGGATCGGTCCATTCAAGTTTTAGGAGGATATGGTTACGTTGGAGATTATGCTGTGGAACGGCTCTGGAGGGATGCCAAACTATTGGAGATTGGAGGAGGCACCAATGAATCCCACCACAAGAACATGGCGCGGGATTTGAAAGCTATGCCACACGAAATAGAATAAAAACAATAGAAAGGTTTTTTTTTTAATTAAAATTAAATCCAACCTTGTGGCTATTGTTGTTTCCAGCCAGACAAGTAGAAAGTAGCTATTAATAATAGATGAATAAATGAACAAGAAGGGGAAAAAAGATAGCATCCAAAACATTCTGTAGGGAAAGATGAGAGAGAAACAGCTGCACAAACCACGTGTTTATGCGCATGATAACGCGCTACCAACGATGATTCGAAGAATATCGCACGTTTTAAATGAATGGTACACACGGTACCGGTAGTGTACCAGTACCGCCAGTACCAGGTAACCTGGTACTCGTACTACATGAGCCCCCGGGTGCGATGACTGACTGTGAGTCACCGTTCACCGGGTTGAGCCCTCACACGCCAGCACGACACACCGCAGGCATTCGTCATCCTGGCAAAATGAATGACAGCCAACACCACTGGAACGCCAATTGTTTCAAATACGACATAACTGAACCTTCGAGACAGAGACAGGTGCTAATAACCAGCCTTCCCGTCACAGTTGCAGTAGCAGAATGTCAACCAACCAAGGCGAGTCCGCAGACCGCCAGCAATCAGAGGGTAGCAGTGGTTCAGCAATAACCAAGAATAGAGCAAAGGTCAGCAGCAGCAGCAGTAGCAGCAACCACAGCAGCAGCAGCAACAGCAAGTCTAGAGCTGTAGTGGCAAAGCCCATTGATATAATCTGCGGACGTGGCTTTCATATAACCAACCACAGGGGCAACCTGGATTTCCATCTCATTGTCAACAGCTATCGAGACGAGTATCTCCAGTCGAAACGACCCAACAAGACAAGGATTACCAAACAAATCATTAAAGAAATCCATGCTACAGGTGCCAGGTTCATTAGAAAAGTTTCGTATGAAAGCGACGTCGATACCTGGGAAGAAGTAGACTATGCAACCGCCTATAAGAAAGTAAGCCATGCCTTGCGCCTTCGGACGGCCAATGAGACCAACCGATCGGATAGGAGCAACGGATCCATGGAGGAGGGAGACACCTCGAACCGTAGAGGTGCTGATGGTCGTGCTGGTGACTCGGCATTGGATCCACAACAGCAACAGCAAAACCAATCACAAGTGGTACCACCCACTCATAGGGCACCCACTCATAGGGCAACACTGCCAGGAGCCATTCCGTATGATCCATTATCATTATCCAGGCATCCACTACATGACCCATTATCGTTATCAGTATCAAGTCAACTACATCACGCTCCCAGAGGAATTCATGCGTCACATGCCTCAACCGGTCACCTACCGGCTCTCGGTGGTGTTGGTGCTGCCTCGTATACAGCAGCGGGAGGTTTTGGTTCTCTTCCTTTGGGTGTTGGTTCTTTGGGTGGTGCTGGTTTGGGTGCTGGTGCTGGTGTTCCACCACCACTTTCTCAAATCTATCGTGAAACATACCTCAACACCTTGCGTGCCCTCCAGCAACAACAAGATACAGGGAATAAGTCTGCTGCTGATACAAAGCACAAAGCATAAGTTCACGATTTTTGATTGCGGAAAGCAGCAGAATAATAAGTGGGTGCCCATTTCATGCTCTCGTTGTTGTCGTCAATAAGTATACCAACAATCTGGCATGGCATAACATAGCATGATGATGATGAGTGACTATACTGCCCAGTACTATACAGTATGTTTGCACCAAGCATATATCTGTATCAAAACAGCAACAGCCACCTCAATTGAATCTTGCCGTTACCGAAAGGCAGCAAGCTGCTTATAGGTGAGCTTCTATTGGAGGTTCGTGCAAGCAACGTTGACGGTCGAATATCGACAGCCAGTCACCACTTGAAGCAATCAATCAGTTATCTGATGTATAGTGTCGTATTCGAAAAGTTCGTAGTGGCCATTCCCGTGCTACTACTAGCGAAATGCAATGGGAGGCAATACATATAAGTGATTGTCGAAACGAGACATTTCTCCATTTGTTGCAATTTGATAGTACTAGTACAACCTAAGAATTAAAACACGGCAGCCCTGTGGCCAATTCCTCTAGCAGTTACAGTACGAAGCATAAGATGATATTGATGTCCATTGTTCCGCTAGCCTTATTCTAGACAATAACAGAATATAATATACATACAAACATGCTGAACCCATTGTCATCCATCAACACCAAATCGTGGCCTATCAAGAGGCAACGGCTTTCTGATTGGAATGCAAGGGGATGGGTAAGTTTCTTAAGATACCCCTGCATATAGTTCTGTCGACAAACAGCTGCAGGAATGCAGTATCCTGGCTCGACAATAACGACTGTGATCTATGTGCGCTTGAATAAAGGAATGAATCATGTCGGAGTTCATTGTCCCCAGGTCAATCGCTCTATTCATCATATACGTAGGCCGTTTCCAATCATCAGCATTCCCCTTGTGACTGGTGAAGAAAGCAAAAACTGTAACTTATTCATCCATATCATTCAAAGAAGGTGCGAGCTCTTCAACGGGCATCTTGCTCTACAAAAGTTGCAGAATAGCAGTTGCAAATTACCAGGATGGTCCCATATGCGGTCGCTCTATATTATCAACTGAAAGCTTCAAATCAGCGAAAAGGCTGTGCACGCTCGATCGATTTTGAACTTTTTTCCCGTAAGCCAACAGTTGATACTTCAGTGCTCGCAATAATTCACGGAACAGCGTTATTGTGTGTTCAGTTCAGTGCTCTATATCGTATGAGCAGATCTGTGCCTCTATTTTATATTCATGCGAACAAGGGTTCAGCGGAAGCGCAAAGAACAAAGCGCACCAGTGTCTGCACGACCTTGAATTCTGCAATCGCCGAGTCCTCATCGTCCGAAACCAAGACGCTTATTGGCTTTCTTCAGTTCCGCATTCAGTTGAACGTACTGTAGCGAAATGCCAATAACGAACCAAGTTAAACAGTCCTCTGAACAAGACAGTGAGCTTGGTGACAGCCAAATGCAGTCTCTAGCAGCCCATAGAGCATCGGTCAACAGTAGTAGAGCAATAGTCGCAAAACCAGGAGACATCATCTGCGGACGTGGCTTTCACATTGCCAACCACCGTGGTAACCTTGATCTTCATCTCATTATCAACAAACATCGAGACGAGTATCTCCAGTCGAAACGCCCAAACAAGACAAGGATCATCAAACATATCCTCCAAGAAATCAAAAAGACAGGAGCCAGATTCATCAAGTTGGTCTCGGATGAAAGCAATGTCGATACGTGGGAAGAAGTTGACTATGAGACAGCATACAAGAAAGTAAGCCATGCATTACGCCTCAAAAAAAAGAACGAGACCAACAGGTCCAACGGATCAATTATGGGCGAAACAGACAGCTCGCAACATCAAGGTGACTCCAATGGTGGGTCGGGTCAACTGATACCCACTCGAGCGACGCTGCCAGTCATTCAGAATGGCCCATCATCAGGCCTGCCACAATTTCCTAATGGAATTGTTTCACATACAGCAGGTGTGCCCCCTCCTCAGTTTGGCGGTGATCCAGCACTCAATCAAATCTATCGTCAAGTATACTTGAACAGTTTGTATTCCCTTCAGCATCAGCCCGGGAGGCCTCCCAATAGTCGGTAGAAAGAATGTGCCATGATCATGGCAAAAAAACGTGAAGCAGCCATTGAATGGGATCGGAATACAGTACACTATTGTCGCTGCCTCATTATTCGATGAATGATTTTCTGTCTGATCTCAGCTATCCATTTCATGTGGAGCTGCTTTGGGTACAGCAGTCCCTTTCTCACTTATTGTTTGTTAGTGAATGGAACACGAAAGCAAACGTCAAGTATACCGGGACATCATCATGTTTGCGTTCTCACAACAGTTGCTTCGGCCCTTTCGATTTCAATTGTGGGTGCAACAGAAGGGGCTTTTGATCATCATCTCTGCCCGCATGTATAATCTCTTCTTTGTTGATTCGTTTCTTTCGGTGCTGTCAGGCGGGAAGACACCAAAACGACTGCTCGACGATGATGATAGCCGAATATGCGCGTATGGTCTTGATCATCTTGATCTATGTGGCTATTAGTATGCAAGCCGCAATGTGCTAGGAACCACCAATCCCACGCATGCGTTTAGCCGTTTGGCGTTAGAATCTACGGAGCAACTCCATGACATATTCCTCTAGCAGTCACAATAAGCAGCCTAGATGATGTTGTTTTCCAATTTGATAGTCTTTATACATGTAACAACAGACCATACGACATTCGAATCGAATGAGCAAAATGTAACACTTGTTGCATATCGCAATCGCAGGCTTGGTTACACTACTGAATAGCCAATAACTTGGAGTGTACTATAGGCTTTGGCAGCATGTTCGCCATTGCATTCCCGTCCACAATGATAATTGGAAAAGAATATAGCTTCTGCAGAACGACTGCTTATTCGCATATGGTGCTGATGACAGGGTCATCGCAATCATCTCTTTTGGGACCGCATACAGACAGACAGTTTAGTAGAAACCGCTGTCACAATTACTCAAATACGTCATTCTGAAGCGATACATATCACTCTGTGCTCTTTCGTACACTGACCTCTGGTGTATCATCCTGCTTCATTCTCTGTTTTCTAGCGAGAGTACCCGTGACGGCAGCAGTGACTGTTCATTTGTGATGATTGTTCAACAGTTTCTCACAAGTGGGACGCAGCGCGTATTGTGTTCTGGATGCTACTGTTTCACGATGAGATCAAGAACAGAGCAGACCTATACTGAACACTCGCCGACGATGTACAAAAACCACAGGGTCCAAAGGGGGGGCTAGACACTACGGGTCGGTTACTTCTGTGTGCCAAGTTTCGACGAAGAGCTGCCTATTCCACCCAGATGCAGTGTATGAATTGATTTGGTGATAGCCCCCCTGGACCGAGTCGTCACCTCGGGGAGGAATCAAGTATCGAATGGTGGTACTTTCAGTCTATGTCTGCTGATGAATATAGCTTTCTCTGAGACCTCCATCTCGCTTCATCGACTGCACTGTTTTCACCCCGAAACTTTTGACGAACTCTACCTCAGTCGTCGAACCAAGAGATTCAACAGATCAAGAGTGCGGTTGTGCGGTCCCCTAACCCCCACAGTATGGTGACTTGAGTCAGTCATCAGCGCCATGAAAATGCTTTCAGAAACAGTGAGAACCAATCGCTTCCTTGTTGGAATGAACAGAATGTGATCGATGACTCATACAGAATCAAACGTCATAGGATTCAGAGGCCTCGCAGGAATACACTTGAGTCCCCATTGACGTCATTAAAACGAAGGATTGTCTCAGACTGTATACCCTCTAGTCGACTGAGGCTAGTATATGGTGTTCTTTGATTTTTCAAAAGCTTGGAAGACGAAAAGTCTCCTTCGCCCTTTGATGACACGTGACCAGTGGACTCGTCCTATTTGCCCCTTGCTCCATTGGCAAAATCAACCTATCCTTGCTCAAACGATGGGTTATACTGCACAATCAGGATGGCCTTATCTTCCTAAAATAATCATTGTACTCTGCCGCTTGTTGTCGTTCTTCGCACTGTTAGATCAACAGTAACTTCTCCAAGTACGTGCCAGCTCTGCTTAGTTTCAGATTGATTTCTTGCTGAAACCAACTGAAATGCAACCAGCTCCATATGGATGACTTTGAATCACTATGCTCTGCGAAAAAGAAGAAAATCAACGATGAAACGACGGTCGCAGCCCTTTGCGAATACAGAAAGAATCAAAATCATCTTGAATTGATGCCCGCAGCCGATGGAGGACATGGCCTTTCGGTACTCTACGAGCCTGTAGATTAACAATGAGCCAGGGTAAACGATGATTTCTTGTCCGTTGTAATACTCGTTATGATGATCTCGATAGTAAATCTACAGTCAGACGTCTGTCATCACGCGCAATTATTGTTGCTTTTATTGTACGTGTACGCATATCATTTTGTGATCATAATGCTTGTATTTTGAGCTGCGTAATATAGAGCCGATTTCTTTCATGCAATTGAATTCAAAAGTCTTTGAACTGATCTTTGTCTGTATTGCAATCAACCGCAAATAGCGATACCACAACGAAGACAAATAAGGTCGACACTGGCGCACGGAAATTAACGGCTTGAACCATCTCAACAGTACAGCATTACAATAAGTCACGCAGTTGCCCTTATTCAGTTCGGAGCTCTATTCAAAGAAGCAGAATGTCGACCAACCAAGCGAAGCCGTCTGCTGAACGCCAACCGACAAAAGACAGTAAGCTTGATGACAGCCAAATGAAGTCTTCAGCAGCCCATAGAGCATCAAACAACAGTAAAGCAATGGTCGCAAAACCAGGAGACATCATCTGCGGACGTGGCTTTCACATTGCCAACCACCGTGGTAACCTTGATCTTCACCTCATTATCAACAAACATCGAGACGAGTATCTCCAGTCGAAACGCCCAAACAAGACAAGGATCATCAAACATATCCTCCAAGAAATCAAAAAGACAGGAGCCAGATTCATCAAGTCGGTCTCGGATGAAAGCAATGTCGATACGTGGGAAGAAGTTGACTATGAGACAGCATACAAGAAAGTAAGCCATGCATTACGCCTCAAAAAAAAGAACGAGACCAACAGGTCCAACGGATCAATTATGGGCGAAACAGACAGCTCGCAACATCGAGGTGACTCCAATGGTGGGTCGGGTCAACTGATACCCAGTCGGGTGACGCTGCCAGTCGTTCAGCATGGCCCATCACCAGGCCAGCTACAAGTTTCCAGCGGAAGATTTTCACATGCCGCAGGTGTGCCCCCTCCTCAGTTGGGCGGTCCAGCGCTCAGTCAAATCTATCGTCAAGTATACTTGAACACTTTGTATTCCCTTCAGCATCAACCCGGGAAGTCTCCCGATGCTCGGTAGAATGATGGAATGATCATGGCACAAAAGCGTGAAGCAGCCATTGAATAGGATCAGAAAAACAACATCGTCACTGGCAATATTTCATAGCTTTCTCATGGCTTGAGTATGTTCGATCCGACCAACCATCTATTGATGCTATGGAGCTGGTTCGTGTGCCGCAGTTTCACCCCTTTCTCACTTGTTTCATCAGCGAATGGAACGAGAAAGCAAACGCCAAGGATACTGGGACATCAAAATATGTTTCCGCTCTCACGTTGCTCCAGCACTTTCGAAGGATTGGCCCTTTGATGATCATCTCTGCCTGCATGTATAATCTCTTCTTTGTTGATTCGCTTCTTTCGATGATGTCGGGCAGAACAACAACACAAAGGCTCCCTCGATGATGATAGCCGAGTGTACTTGTTGTATTGACGTATGTGGCTATGCCAGACGCAATTCGAGGAACCAGCAATCCCACTCATATTTGGCGTTAGAACCTACGGAACAACTCTGTCAGACATTGCTCTAAAAGTTACAAAAAGCACCCTAGATGATGTTGTTTGCCAATCTGATAAGACGTTATGCTTTATGTATAACAGCAGACCATACGACATTCGATTCGAATGAGCAAAATGCAACACTTGTCTCGCAATCGGAGAACTGGGTCATGCTATCGATAGCCCACTGCGCTTAGAGAGTATAATAAGCTTTAGCTGCACGTTCGCCATTGCATTCCCGTCCACAATGATACTTGGAAAAGAACCTAGACTTCCGGATAGAACGACTTCTCATGTTACTTATGATGACACGATGAATCGTGCAATCGCAATCATCTCATATTCTGGGACCGCCGCGCATGCAGACAGACAGCAGAAATCCGTTGACATACTGAGATTTCAAGTCATAACAATGTATATACACATCACTTCTCTCTCCTTCATGCACCAACCTCTACTGTATCACACTGAATGCATTGCTTGCCTTACATCGAAGTCTTGTCATATTGCGATGTCAATACAGGAATATTCATTCATGTTTGGTCGTGATTCCTTGATCTTTGGAGAATAGACATCAAGGTACAGAGGTGTGTTCATCTTTTCATGAGCATCAAGGCTAGCTCAATAGCTCGATTGTTGAAGCTACAGCATAGGATGACTTCATCAGTGAAGGATACGTCTGTACGGCTGAGACTTGATGTGGATGCCAGCGAAGCACATATGTCTGTACTGGTACAACTGACACTTGATGTAGATGCAAGCGAATGAATCACGTGCCTGTACCACTGACACTTGATGAAAATCAAGCAACAAAGCAGACAATATCATGTTATCCATGCGTCATATCATCAAAGTGGCGACTACTCACTTGCTAGTGTCTCCATCAATGTCCACGGGTTGGACAGCACGTGTTCTGAATGCCGTTTGAGTCATGGTCGTCCGCTTACACCATAAGATCAAGAACAGAGAAGACACACCGATCACTCGTAAACATGATTGAGGAACACCATAGTGTCCAGAGACACCGATCGACCATTCGGAGACTTTATGTCTGCAGAGTTTCGACGAAGAGCTACCTTCTCGCAGACAGATCAAGTGTTTGTAATCTTATGTGTGAGGACCGGACCAGAACAACTCAGTCATCACCTGTTGTGGCGAATGGGACACCCAGAATCATGCAGGATCAGTGGTGCTTTCAGCCTGTGACGACGAGCCATATCTGAGATAGCCGCCAGCTGATGATTATCCGTACTCGAGGCATCACTTCTGATCAAGTGTCACTGGATCAACTGCACTGTTTTCAGCCTGAACCTGTTGGTCAACTCTACCCGAGGCATTGAACCGGGTAGAAGAGATTTAAGACATCAGCAGCGATCCTTGGGCTGAACATCTTAGTCAATACGGGTCGTATGTTGTTATGTGATTTTGCGAAAGCTTGAAAGACGAAGAAGTCTTCTTGGCTCTTGGATGAGACTTGACCAGTGGAATTGTCGCATTTGCTCCTTGCTCCTTTGGCAAAGTCAAACGATTTGATTCACTACGCAGCCAGGGTAGCCGTATCTTACTACGCGCCCACTCGCACAAGCTGGCTATCGTACTTCGCACTGTTAGATCAAAAGTAACTTCTCCAAATATAGTGGCAGCTCAGCATTGCTTCAGATCAACTACCCAAACTCAACATCACATGTGTACACTTTGAAGCCGAGAACAACTAGCTTTACCGACGACTTTGAATCATTTTGCTCTACGAAACAGAAGAAAATCAGCGATGGAAAGAAACCCGCGGACGTGTAGCCCTTTGTATAAATAAAGAATCAATCATCTTGAATTGTTGGCCAGCCGATGTAGGACATGTCCTTTCTGTATTCTATAAGCCTAGATTCTCAATAAGCCACGACAAACAATCACAATTATTATTGTGATACTTGCTGTTCTGGTAAATCTACCGCCAGACGTCTGTCGTGATGCGCAATTTGTTGTTAGTGTTCATACCGGTACGTGTACGGTACCGGTAGCATCACTTTGTGATCAATGCTTTTATATAGTTTGAGCTGCGTAATAGAACCAAATTTCTTTCATGCAATTGCATTCAACACTTTCATTTGATCTGTGCCTCTGCTTTACAACCATACGCAAAATAGAGTAGGCCTCACGATACCACAGCGAAGACGAATAAGGTCAACACGGGCGCACCATCTCAACAGTACAGCATTACAATAAGTCACGCAGTTGCCCTTATTCAGTTCGGAGCTCTATTCAAAGAAGCAGAATGTCGACCAACCAAGCGAAGCCGTCTGCTGAACGCCAACCGACAAAAGACAGTAAGCTTGATGACAGCCAAATGAAGTCTTCAGCAGCCCATAGAGCATCAAACAACAGTAAAGCAATGGTCGCAAAACCAGGAGACATCATCTGCGGACGTGGCTTTCACATTGCCAACCACCGTGGTAACCTTGATCTTCACCTCATTATCAACAAACATCGAGACGAGTATCTCCAGTCGAAACGCCCAAACAAGACAAGGATCATCAAACATATCCTCCAAGAAATCAAAAAGACAGGAGCCAGATTCATCAAGTCGGTCTCGGATGAAAGCAATGTCGATACGTGGGAAGAAGTTGACTATGAGACAGCATACAAAAAAGTAAGCCATGCATTACGCCTCAGAACAAAGAACGAGACCAACAGATCCAACGGATCAATTATGGGCGAAGCAGACACTTCGCAACATCGAGGTGACTCCAATGGTGCTCAAGCGATACCCACTCGGGCGACGCTGCCAGTCGTTCAGCATGGTGCATCACCAGGCCAGCTACAAGTTTCCAGTGGAAGATTTTCACATGCAGCAGGTGTGCCCCCTCCACAGTTGGGCGGTGATCCAGCGCTAAATCAAATCTATCGTCAAGTATACTTGAACACCTTGTATTCACTCCAGCATCAGCCTACTTGGAAACCTCCCGATACTCGGTAGAGTCGTGTCATGATCAAGAGACAAAAATCAGGTGAATAAGTTGCCATGGAACAGAATGCACCAACGTCGCCGTCAATATTTTACAGCTTCAACGCGACAGCTTCGCTTAATGATGTTTGATCCGACCAACTACCCGTTTCTGCTGGGGTTTCTTCGGTTACAGCTGTTTCACCACAATTTCATTTCTATCATCAGGGAATGGAACACGAAAGCAAATGTCAAGTATTCTGGGACATCAGGTGCGGCCTCATAGACCACAGTCGCGACAGCCTTTTCGGTGCTCTGACTGTGATAATCATCTCTGCCTATGTATGATCTCTTCTTTGCCGATTCGCTTTTTTCGATGCTGTCGGGCAGAAAGAGAATAATAAGGCTGCTTCGATGATGAGAGTTGAGTATATGAGTAGAGGCTTGGTCGTCTTGATCTATGTGGCTATGCAAGCCGTAATGCGAGGAACCACCAATCCCACGTATGCGTCTAGCAGGTTGCTGTTAGAACCTAATGAACAACTTTATCAGATATTCCTCTAACAGTTACAACAAGCAGCTTAGATGATGCTGTTTTCACATCTGATAATCTTGACACGACAGCAGACAATACGACATACGATTGGAATAAGCAAAATGCAACACTGTATCGTAACCGCAGAACTGAGATATAATATTGACATCCCACAACTTAGAGGGTATAAACTTTGGCTACATTGTCACTATTGCACAACTGTCCACAATGACAATTAGAAACGAAGATAGATTCCAATGTACCGGTCGAAAGACTTCGCATGTTGCTGATGCTTGAAATCGATACCGCAAGACAATCGAACTTTATCATCATTCTGCAGTGACCGCGCATGCAGACAGACAGAAATCCGTTCACCTGGGATTCATCCGCATATGTGATGTCATCAAAGAAAGTCATTCCATAGTTACTGTATGGACACCACTTCTCTCTCTTTCATAATACACCGACCTCTGCTATCTGTATCATGTACTTTCGTTCTTTGTTTTGTATCGAATTGTTGCCTTGATGACAATAAAGGAGTATGGGCATCCATGTGGCAATCTTGATGCCTTGACCATTGGAGAATACGCAACATATGGTCATCTTGGTGTGGACATTGAGACTAGCCCAATGTCTCGATTGTTGAAGCTACACGATCGAGCGCCTTCATTAGTGAAAGATATGGCTGTACGGCTGAGATTTGATTTGGTACAACTGACCCTTGATGTGGATGCCAGCAAAGCATATGTCTATTGGTTCAACTCACGCTTGATGTAGGTCATCCAACGGAGCAGACCATGATGTGATCCATGCGTCATATCATCAAAGTGGCGACTACTCACTTGGGAGTGTCTCCATCAGGGTCCACGGGTTAGACAGCACGTGTTCCGGATGCCGTTTGAGCCATGGTTGTCCGCTTACACGAGATCAAGAACAGAGAAGACACGCCGATCACTCGTAGACATGATTGAGGAACACCATAGTGTCAAGAGACCCCGGTTGACCATTCGGAGACTTTATTGAGTTTCGACGAAGAGCCACCTTATCGCGCCCAAATGGAGTCTTTGTTGTAATCCTTGTCATCGCCTGCTGTGACTAATGGAACACCCTGAATCAAACAGGACCAGTAGTGTTTTCAGCTTGTGACGACCAGCCATATCTGAGACATCTGTCTGCTGATGATTAGCCGTACCTGAGACATCTCTTCCGAAAGCGTGTCACTATATCGACTGCACTGTTTTCAGCCTGAACCTTTTGGCCATCTCTATGCGAGTCATCGAACCGTGCTAAAAGATATTCAATATATCAGCAGTGATCCTTGAGCTGAACATCCTAGTCGACTGCGGGTCGTATGCTGCTCTCTGATTTTGCGAAAGCGTCGAAGACGATAAAATCTTCTTGGCTTTGGATGAGACTTGACTAATGGACTTATGAGACTTGACTAATGGACTTGTCGTTGCCCCATTTGCTCCTTGCTTCAGTTGGAAACTCAAACGCTTGGATATGCTGCACAACCAGGATGACTTTTCCTCCTAAGGCAAACATTGTACGCTCCCGCTTGCTCAAGCTGGCAGTCGTACCTCGCATTGTTAGATCAAAAGTCCATTCTAGAGAGGTAGTTTCAACTCCGCACTGCTTAAGATCGACTTCTCTCTCAAACCAGACGCAACTTCACATGTGTCACTGTGATGCCGAGAACAATAACTTACTTTACGGATGACTTAGAATCACTTTCCTCTTAAACAGAAGAAAAGCTGCAACGGAAAGAACCCGCGGACGTGCGTAGCCCTTTGAATTCAGAAGAAAGAAAGAATCAAACATCTCTCATTGATGGCTGGCCGATGGAGGACATGGCCTTTTTGTATTATACGAGCCTAGATTCACAATAAGTCAGGATAAACCATGATGGTTCTTTTATGCTGCAATACTTGCTGTTTTAGTACATCTACCGCCACGCGTCTGTCATCATGCGCAATTTGTTGCATGAGTATTATACGCGTACTGCGTAGCGTTATTGTGATCAATGCTTCTGCGTAATGGAGTCGAATTTCTTTCATGCAATTGCATTCGACACTCTTTGAACTGATCTTTACCTGTGCTTTACAGTCATACGCAAAGTAGTGTAGGCTTCAGCGGTACCGCAAGGAAAAAGGTCAACACGGACGCACGCAGGTCATCATTCGCTTCACCTGTCTCAACGCTGGCACTAGAAGAGACGTGCGGTTACCACTTCTTTAGTCCCCATTAGAATATAAGAAGCAGAATGTCATCCAACCAAGCTAACCAGTCAACGGAACACCAAACAGCTGAAGACGGTGAGCTTGGCGACAACCAAAGGAAATCATCAGCAGCCAACACCGCAGAAGTCAAAAGCAAAGCATTGGTGGCGAAACCCAGTGACATCGTCTGCGGACGCGGCTTCCACATATCCAACCACCGTGGTAACCTTGATCTTCACCTTATTATCAACGAGTACCGAGATGAGTATTTAGCATCACGACGACCGGAAAAGACAAAGATCATCAAGCTTGTCCTTAAAAAAGTCAAAAGTGCAGGATCCAGGTTCATCAGGTGTGTCTCGGATCGGGGCGATGTCGATAGATGGGAAGAAGTTGACTATGCGACAGCATACAAGAAAGTAAGCCATGCACTGCGCCTCAGAACAAAGAACGAGACCAATCGAGACAGTGGATATATGGGCGAGGCAGACTCCTCACAACATCGAGATGACCCCGACCGTGGGTCCGATCACCTGATACCGAGGCGAGCAACGCTGCCAGTCCTTCAGCATGACCCACCTTCAGGCAATCTACAAGTCCTTCAGCATGACCCACCTTCAGGCAATCTACAAGGTCCCAATGGAATTTTTTCACATGCAATGGGTATGCCCCCTCCTCAGTTGGGTGGTGATCCATCCCTCCATCAAATCTATCGTCAAGTATACTTGAAAACTTTGTATTCTCTCCAGCAGCAGTCAGGGGGGGGCACAGCTAGGGAAGCCGCCCGGTAAGCGGTAGCAAAATGCAGACAAAGACAGAGTTGTAGCGCCAGAGGTAAGCTCATCAAGCATATTGCTAGGTTGTACCCAACCTTCCAGAATTCATTCTTTATTTTGATGGTACGGCTGCCCAGTACCAGCCTGCTATACCAGTACCAGCCTGTTAGAACAGATGTTCCTGTATTTTAACGTATACGCATATTGGAGTCTGATATGTGATTCTAATGCATGTAGATCAGAACTAGGCCTAGCAGTGTGAACAACAAGCTTAGGCAGTGTTGTTTTTCGATGCAGCAGATTCGTCCTATGAAATGCCACAAATTTAAAAAATAGTGTGTGGATTGAACGCTCGGATAGACTACTGACATCTCCCCGTTAAGAATGTTATCTGTGGATGATTTGTACTCAATGCACTCATACTCAGTGCTTAGCTGTTGAGAAAGACTCACATTAAGGTAATCAGATCAAAGTATGACTGAATCACAACGAAAATAATTTTCTCGCTGATGATTTTGCAGAAACCATGGACAGACAGAAACTGATCAGAGGTCTCACTCTAGCTAGCATGCTTGGACGAGTCGTCATGGTACACCTCTTCGTCCAAGAGACTCTATAGTTGTTGGTTGTTGACATAACAGCAGCGGACTCTCGATAATGCACCGTTGTTCTGATATCATGATTGGTGGAGTGCACAACATAGAGCCCCCATAAGGGGTTCAGCAGTCTCAGCACGAGCAACAACAGTTAATTGAAAGTCAAACTCTTCCAACAACTTCACTACCTACGAAACATGTGGTATTGGAACTGAGATTTGATGTAGACTGTCCCCATTGGCAACTCTTCCATGAGGCGATGTATCATAGCCGGAATCCAAGTCATTCGTGAGGCGCTACAAGAGCTCGATGATGGAGAAGGCCCGCTTTTTGACCAACGACCGACTTGCCTATCAGAAGAACGAAGAAAGAAAATGAAAAGAACCGCCAATGGTTTCCAGTCTAGGACGGTATACTGTTACCGTTGTCTGTAGTTGCGGAAGACGAAAGTCTCTGCTTTGCGTTACTGTACGCCACCTCAAGGTTGAGGGTTACGGAGAGAATCCGTCGACCAAGAATGCTGAGTCACCTCCTATGGCAATGATATTCCCTACACAAACTGATGTCTTTGAATATCTGAGCCTTCTGGCTTGGTTCAGAAAGGCCATGCAATGTCCTAACAAGCAACTTGGTCATTACATGCGAATGGCAATAATGATACCGATCACTTCTTCGACTACGCGAAGGTCTGGGTTGGTAGAAAGAACGAAGTGCCCCGACTGGTGTTTCCGACTGCCATTGCAGTAGACTTGATTTCCTGTGTGGCGAGATTGCAATACGCATTGTAGCTTGGCAGAGGCTGGTATGATGCATTTCACTCTCATTTCCATGACAGTTCGTAGCCAGATCTCTCATTGCAACCAAGCATGGGAAAATGGGAGTGCCGCGGTGGCCTTGGCACCAAAGATGATATGAAATGTTCCGTGCTGCTCGATCCCTCTCATCGATCAATGAATCTGTGAACATTGAATACGTTTACATTGTCACTTGTGATTTGTCATTGACTATTATGGCCTTTTGTATCAGTCGCTTGCCAAACAAGGACTCTGGCTTGGTATACACTTCAAATCTAGTCAATCCTCAAAACCATATGCAACTTTACTGTTGTGACTTATTATAAAAGATGTCTACAAAAATAATCAGTTCTCAATACAGAGACGGTTCTCATGAACCAGCCCGCGGCGAAGAAAGCAAGCGGAGCTTTCAATTCCGATAGAATCAATCAATGCACTATTTCTTCATTTCTTGTGCACACTTCATGTCCATGGATTCACAAAGTCGAATAAACGATGGTTCAAAGAATTCATTATGATGCGATGTCATCGTCAATATGTATATTGCTCACAATAAGCTCCTTAGGGTAGCAATCGCACAGCGTACAGACAATCGTCTATGCCCAAATGCATGATGAAGATGATGGCCAAGAAGAACGGCATTGTCCTCATCTCCTCGCTGCATGAATCTCAGTAAAGTGCAGCGCGTGGTGATATCATGTGTCATCCGTTTCTCAGGTAAGCAACTGGTGGAGTCCTTTGGCTTTAAATCGTATGAACTGAAACCAACCTCGTCAAAAGGCTTCACTACCACAGAGGAAGATCGATTGACATATCGTATTTGTTTTGAAAGAGAATTATACTGGAATGTCAGAGTACAGTGATACTTTCCTTGGTCCGCCATCCCTTCAAAATCATCGGAAGCTATACATGCAATTAAATGTCGTCTTGCAGGAGCGGTATAATGAGAGATACAAACATGTGGATTCCCGCATTATTATCATCGCCTGCATAAAATCAGGCCCTGTAATTCACTTTCATAGGGGTTCGATTCATTCATCGGAAAGAGGCTGCGTGAAGATATGGATATTGTATTGGTATCATTCAAGTTAGATGAGCTCTTCAATGGGCACCTTTTCTCTGCAAAGAAGTTGCAAAACGGCGGTTGCAAATGACAACATGGTCCCATCGACGTGGTCGTCAATTATCCACTTTTGATACTATTCATTCGATCAATCCAGGAATCGCCAGAAAATCCGAATAGAGTCTCTTGATGGGTGGTCCCTTGGTGTGTGTACCATACCTTCATCACAGAGCGGAGACGGTGGTCATGCGGTGCCTACTTCCACCAGTTGTCTCGTGTTGTCAACTGATCGCAAACGGTGAAGAGGGACCGATTATCACTTGCTTCAGAGCAGCCACCATCTCTCAAATTTAGGACTCATCACAATCAGGAGCTGCCAGACTGCCCGAATGCCTCGAGTGGTGCCTAACCTGCTAGCATTGATCCTTCATTCAACGGATGAAATGTTTTTTGAGGTGTGCGATGAGTTTCCGCTATAGCTTCGTGATCACCATGCGATTTTCAAAGATGACGATCGAACAACAGGGTCGGTCTCATCATGGCGTGGCAGAGTCATACGGCTTGGTTAGTAATCTAGAAGCAAGAGAGCCACCGTGTCATCCAAAGCTTCATCGTGATGCCCAATGTTGTGTCAATATTCAGAAGCATCAGCGTTGATGACGATACATGACTTCCCAGTAACATAATCACCTCTTATTTGAACAAGAAATCGTTATGTTGATTGGTACAATCGCACGTGGAGCTCATCGCCTTGTCTCCCATGGATCGGTTCCTTTATTAGCACGATGATACATAACGATTGAACAGTTCTAAGTTGGAGCATGGAGCTGACTATTCGTGGGAAAGCCAGAAGGCTTCACGACTGGCCCAAGAGGAGACCATCACATTGAATGAATGGATCATATCGTCGGGAGATGACGGTTTTGCTTTGCTATGAATGCCGTGACAGTCTCCCTATCACCATCCTTTCTACTTTAGAACAAAACAATAGCAGTTCCTTTTACTTCTCATCAAACTACTGATGTAGCAGTCATCGTTACATCGCGATAAGAACTGATTGATTGGTATCTGGTATGTACGGTAACGTACAGTACCGTTGGTACAGAAGGGCTTCTTACAGCTCAGAATGAATATGGCTAATGTGCGGCCATAATTTCGTCGGCCCAGCTTCCTTTTTTTACATTTAAGTCATGGTGTTATCATAGCGTTATGTGAACCCTTGCGTGCCGATTTAAGCATTGCGGCAGAAGAGACGGCATGCTGGCACCACGTCAATAAGGGTCTTCTTGCAACTCTCACTTAACCACGCACTTTGTTCAATGTCTTCTCCTATTTTCATGAACCAACGCTTCTGAATGGCATATCACAGTTGCGACAAGGACACTAGCACGCGTCTGAGTAAAAGAAAGCTGAGTTATCACGAAATCAAGTATCGGCGTTTGATGAAGCAAACTTATTCTCACCAATGAATCCATCCTCAACATCCTCAAGATGAATTCAGAGATGCAGAAGATATAAATGAACTGCGTTGAATTGTCGTTCACCTTTTACCTTCATGGTATCAGCACTGCTGAAGCATTTAGTTGAAGAATAATATCAAGAGAATGATCGGAGCGCTTCACCCGGTTGTCTATTGACTGGATCAATGATCGGTGCTCCGCACATCTGTACAATGCGGCATCATTCGAGGTTGTCTCGAAACTGTGGTTCGCCGTCTTCGTGCTCTTTTTTTAAAACCGACGCATTGCTGCGGAACACGGCATGTTGCCCAAACTGCTGCTACACCAACGCACAAAAAAGCTCAAAGGCGAAGTTGTTGATTTTAATTTCATATTCTGCGTTGGAGGAGCTGTGGGTTGTTCAGAACCAGCAGTCCGCTACGAAGGAGCAAGTGAGGAAGCAATGCGAGTGGAGACTTCCATTGGCACACAATAATGAGAAAAATGCAATTCAAAATGTCGTGACTCTCTTGCCCCAGACCTCGCTACAAGGAAACAAGTAGTGATGATCATCTTTGATTTGTATCATCATACTGCGGCTTGATATCATAAAGTGAAGAAACCTTGAAATCTTTTTTCTTCATGATCTTCCTCTCGTGGGATGACATATCTGCATATCTCAAGAGCCAGCATGTGCGCTGGAATATCATTATCTTGTCGTTGGTCGTGATGCATGCAGTCTTCGTGTCTTCCTAGCGGTGTCCACACAACATCGGCGGAAACAAAAGAGTCCATGAATAGGCAGAAGCCATTATGCTGATAATAATTGGAGGCAACCCAATACACCACGCTTTCTGTCTCTTTGATCATGGATCATTTCTAGCGATTGGGCGGCGGCGGTTTTTCTGGCGGCTGCTCTGACTGTTGTTGGAGGGCATACAAGGTATTCCAGTATACTTGACGATATATTTGATGCAGTGATGGGTCGCCACCCAATTGAGGAGGGGGTACACCTGCTGTATGTGAAGCACCTCCATTGGGAATTGGTGGTAGCTGGCCTGATAATGGATGTGAAGGAATTCCACTTGTTGGAGGGTGTAGATGGCCGGATGATGGGCGTGAAGCAATTCCACTGGGAGCATGGAGATGGCCAGATGATGGATGTGAAGGGATTGCACTGGGAGCGTGTAACTGGCTGGATAATGGATGTGAAGCAATTCCAATTGAAGAGTGTAACTGGCTGGACAATGGATCATGCTGACCCACTGGCAGCACTGCCCGCCTGGGTATTATTTGATCCGGCTCACCATACGGATCAACTTGAGGGTGAACCGCATCTGCCGCAGAAATGGACTTGCCATTGCTCTCGTTTACAGTCCGAAGACGCAATGCATGACTTACTTTCTTGTAGGCTGTTGCATAATCAACTTCCTCCCATGTATCTGCACTGCTTCCATCCGTGACCTTTCTGATGAACCTGGCCCCGGTACTCTTCATTTCCTTAAGGACATGTTTGATTATCTTTGTCTTTTCTGGCCGCCGTGATGCTAGATATGCATCTCGATAGTTGTTTACCATTAGATGGAGGTCCAGGTTGCCGCGATGGTTGGCAATGTGAATGCCACGTCCGCAAATGACGTCTGTTGGGGCTGCCACTAGTGCTCGTTGACTAGGTGCTGAGGAGTCTCTCCTGTTTGTACCATTTCCATCACGATTTTTGGACGACCGGTCTCTAGCAGATGCTTTAGGACCAGCTTCATCACTATCGTCATCGGAGGACTGATCTTCAGCGGATGCTTCTTTGAGCTGACGAGCTGACATTCTTCTAGCTTTCGCACGAAGGGTATTTCCTTCTTTTGCAATATTCCGTAGTGTTACCAAAGTGCTGCGGAAACAGTGACAACCTCCGTCTATCGCTGATGGCTTCTGTCAAAGTCTCTTCCACCACTGATTTTCAAATCGCAGTCGTCAGTTCCCAGAACGATAGGAAACGCCAAAAAAAAAAGAAGGGAAATTTCGATTCTGAAGTGGACGTAGCTGATAAAAATTCTCTTTCTAGGCAAGATTGATTGTGAGGAAGAAAGTATGAAAACTGCGTGTTCCCTTCGCTGCTGCTCGACAATTGATAGTGCTTTATGATGTGAGCAGATTTGCAAGGCGAAACATGAAAAATTCACCAATTGACGTGTCACGCCAGACTGCCTGGTAGCAAACGATATGCCGGCATGCGCGTAGAACTGCTGGAACCGAAAAGACCAAGGATAAAACCGATGCAAGTACCACCTCTTGCACACGGACGCGACCCGGACGGTTTTGGTATATAACCTACCTCCAGGAAGTACTGTAGCTACCGGTACCAGGTACGGTGCGTGTGTATTTTTATTTTATGTTGAAAAAGACGTCATTGTTCGACTACTTCGAACATACATGTTTTTTTAATTTTCGCTATTATTATAATTCCAGTGTGGGTGATCCTCTATATTGAAAACTGGATGAAGCACGATGGAAGATAAGAGCATCGCGGAGATCCAAGAACTCATAGGACTTCCAGAATACTCACTTGTCCCTCATGTACCAGATAAGTCTCCCCTGAACGCATGGATCCCACCACATGGAAGACCAAGCTTTACGGCCGATGATTGCTACAGCCTGTTCCAAAATGAGAGCATAGCATTTACTGGCGATTCAACATCGAGAAGAGCAGCTGATACCCTTCATTATTTAATCCAGCACCGAAACGAGGCATCATTTAACCAACCCTATCTTTACAACTGGACTCGACTGCAAGCGTCTCATACAAGAATCATCGGCAAAGGAGATCCAACGCTAGAAACTGGACAGTACGTCAAAGTGCAATTTGAACCCGGAACCATTGACAACATCTGGAAGCCTCAATTTCGACACTTTATTCAATTCAAGTATACAAAAGAACATTCCATCGTTCTAGCTGGATCAGTTTCGTGGGATCTGAAGAACAATCATATCAGACCTTGTGACATGGAACAGCAAATCAATTGGACGATACGCAAGCTACACGAGTCTATTTCCCCATCAGTCCTCGTACTATGGAAATCAACACCATTCAGTCGGATCTCGCAATGGGGATATCTGGAGCGCAATGAGTCCAAGAAAGGTGGACAGAAAAGTGTAAACTATCTGGTATACCATGCCAACATGGTTGCGAAACGAGAAATCCAGAGAATCAATTCACGACGATTGGTCTTTTTGGATTTGGCCAAAGAGCTCTTCCCACATATGTACAACAGTAGCGTTTCTGATTTAATGCTCCCCGAAAACAATGACACTAATCCATGGCATCTTGGACCGATCCCCAGAGGACTGCTTCTTCAGATGGTGGCCTGGGAAGTTCATTCTTGGAAAGCACTACACCAGCAAGGCCATGACACATTGAACAGGAGTGCTATGCCAAATAGTCATCACACAGTCACCCTTGCAAATAGTGTATACCTTCAAACTTCTCTGGACAAACAAGCAAGAATAGACAAGTGGTTTGTTGAGGACATGATACCGAACAAAGCTTTTGCGGAATCTGTAATGCGGAGCGAGTTTCTGCATATCGTTGGAGGGGTTCTTCTGATGCTCATGGGAACGGCAAGGATGATACGTCGAAGCAAAAGGAGAGACCAATCAAATGCTAAGAAGTAGTATTCATGCCAGTGCCTTGGTCGTATCCTCGCACACTTGGTACCAAAGTGTACTTCTTCATCGTAGATCCTACATTTTCCAATACCATACGTCATGATTGGCAATATACACTGATAACGTCACTAAATGTCCCATATCTTGAAGACAATGAGTATGCCAGCTTCTACTTTGGATCATGCTGTGGTCATACCGAGAGTTTCAGCAAAACTGGAAGATAATTGTGATCTCAATCAAATCAGAGGTACGTGTACCCGCTAACACTCTTAAAATATAGACAATATAACATTGCATATATACGATAACATCATGCAGTCTGTGGAATATTTGGGCTCGTGCCTATGGTCTGTAGTACCTCTACCGGTAGGAATTCGTCGATGGGCAACTCCAAATTTGAAATTGAGTACTAATCCTTGCAATCGGACGAATCAATTTTTTGTCAAAGACTACTGTTCGTTCGTTTCATCGCGCGAGCGCTCAAGCAGTGCGTTCATCATCAACATGTAGTACGGTAGAAATGAAACCCAACATTCATTCAACATGCAAATAAGACCAAAACACAAAAGAAGAATACAGGAAGAGAATATCATCAAGATGACGAGCATATCAGCGCCAGAAAGCCACAGACAGGACGAATCCTTCCTGAGACTACAAAGCCATGTACCTGCTTCCATTGGGAGCACTAGCAGTGACATTGAAGAACTAGAATTGACAGTCATGAGAGAAAGTTTGCCACCCGAAATTGGGAATCTCACAATTCTAAAGACTCTGCGGATTGTGGAAAGTCCCATTGTCCTCAGGTCACAAGAGCTCTCGAAGCTAAAGTGCAAAGATATCGAGAGTCTAGAGATCCGGTGCTTATTTGAAGAGAGCAAACTCGTGTCCTTACCTATACAAATCTGGGATTTTCATTGTCTACAATCACTCACAATTAATTCCCCCCATGGCTCGATGCAATGCCTTCCAATGGAGATTGAACGTCTTACAAATTTGGAGGAATTGGACGTTTGCAATCATGAATTAAGACTTGTTCCTGTCAGCCTTTCAAAGCTGACGAAGCTTCGGTCCCTTCGCTTGTCTGCCACACGACTCCAGCAACTTCCTGCCGAAATTGGCAAATTGAGTAATCTCGAGGTCCTGGATCTGGACATGTGTTCCCAATTGAGTGTTGTGGACTTTCTTGCGACCGCAACTGGTTTGGAAAATTCCTTGAAAGTGATCCGTGTCACCCACAACGTTCAGCTGCGGAGTAGCTCGACACAACCATTTCAGCAAACTGCCAGGTTGGCACAACTATGTCAATTCGTAAAGAAGTGCAAGGGAATAGAGGTGATCGATTTGAAAGGAAACGAGATTGGCAACTTAGAAGGATTTCAAAGTCTACTGTCGTCAGAGCTTCAGAGCACCAGTCGACTTCGTCTGATCAGCTTGAAGGAAAATCCAATCATTTATCACTCACTTGAGGAGGAGGATCAAGCGCGTTTGGCTCAACTTTTGAGAGTTCACCGCAGTTTGGGTTCCTTTGGAGGCGGTCAGACAATTGAAGGCGACCGGACAATTGTCGACAAGGTTGTAGATGCCATTGTGCTGCGGAGTTGGGCATGTCCCGAAACGAATCACTGGATCGAATTGAATCGTACTGGCAGATGTCTGGTCATGAATCAAGGACAACCAACTATTGCCCTTTCGGTATGGCCAGTCGTGTTGGCGAGAGCAAACCATGTCTTTTCAAAGTACCGGGCGAAGAAAAGGAGTGCAAATGCCATTTACTTTTTGCTCCGAAACAATCCAGAACTGTTGGGCAGTCTCGGATAGACAGGTTCATTCATTCAATCGACTTATTCATTCTACTTGGGGTCACAAATCTAGGCTCTCACTACGTACCAGCTGTATTCAAACTCTCCTTGAAAAGACATGGCACAAAGAATGTTTGCTCATGTATTGGCAAATGAGAGGAAGGGCCGGAACGTTGTGTAATACGAGTCCATTTTGCTTCCAGCGGTCTTCCTCAAGCGCAATGGTAACTCAAAGATGGAGCGAGAGAAGGGATAGCCAGAAGCGACATCCCACGAAATGGGACAAACTACTGGACAGCTTTGCCTGCTGGTTCAGACAGAGGTTTGCTCTGGGTTTCAATCTTCGGAAGTACTTTATTTTCTAAAGGTTCATAGCGAGGCAACTTGGTATTAGCTATCAATCATACTTGCCTGGTAAAGCACTATTGGTACTTGTACGGTAGGATAAAACTACTTTTTATTCAGATCACAAAGACCAGTACCAGTACCTAACGCCACCTCAACCACCATCACCATATTCAATACATATTACCGCTACCACGACCTGTAACTGCCGACAAAGGGCCTTAAGTGATCGAGGTTGGGTTCGGAGTAGCCTTTGTCCATCGTGGAAAAGAGTGTCCCATGTTCATCATCGTTGATTCGAATTTATATGCGTAACTCTCAAATTTTCTCCGGAATAATGTGGTCACTTATTGTTCACGGGGAACCTCAGAAACGAGTCAATATATCTGGACGGTTTGCCAATTAAAAAAAAGGTTGGTTCACCTTTCAACACTTGAAAAGCTGCATATTCCTTCTCTAGCTGGTTTTAGTTGTCATTTTTATTTAAAAATAGAAACCATCTACATTTATGTTGGCAAATATTGAGCACATTGCGAGGGCGCTCAAACTAAAATCAACCTCTCAATACGAAAGCGTTTCATATTTTTTTGTTTCCCATGAGCTCAGGGCAACCGCCAAGCCAACGGAATACACATGCAAGAACCAACACTTCAGAAGACACATCACAAGACGAGATAATGCTGGGAATCAGACCAAGGCAAGTACAGAACTCGGTGGAAGATTTCTCAATCTTTGATCACAACAATGGTGACGCTTTCGAGCCAATTCCAATCGATCGTCCAAGAACTGAACAGCAAACGGCAGCCATCAGAAGAGTCTTCCGAGACGCTATCCATCTTCTCTTTCACTCCGAAAACCCTACTGTTATTCAACAAGTTCAAGAAACCCAACCCCGGACTCCTCTATCATCAACTACAACAAGAGATACAATAGCCATAGAGACGAGTGGATCAGACAATCTGTTGGAAGGTAGACGCCTCTCTGAGGTAACTGGTCTTGATTCATCGGCTGCCATCGATTCTGGAATACCAGCAAATCAAGCTATTCAATGTATGGATGATGTGGACGACCATCGAGTCTCCCGAGCCGCTCCACGGGATGAGTACTCGCAGTTACGCTTCCGGCCGTATCAAAATGAGCGTTGGGAGCAATGCTTCAGCGATCTCCTCAAGTACCGTCAGCAGTATGGTCATTGTTGTGTTCCGCACACCTACGATAGGAATCCTGCGCTTGCTCGGTGGGTCAAGAGGCAACGGTACCAATTCAAGTTGCGTTCGCAAGGCAAAGAGAGCACCATGACTATCCGGCGGGTGCAAGCTCTGGAAGAGGCAGGCTTCATCTGGGACTCCCATAACGCAACCTGGGAGGAACGTCTGAACGAGTTGAAAGAATATCGCAGAATAAACGGGCACTGCGAAGTCCCAACCCATTATCAGCAAAATAAAAAGCTTGCAACTTGGGTCAAGTGCCAGAGAAGGCAATATAAACTTTATCGTGATGGTAGACAATCTACGATGACACCAGAGCGGATTGATGAACTGGATCAAATGGACTTTTCGTGGGGAATGCGCGGACCAAAAGGGACTGATAAGTAAATGTCATTCAGTATTTTCCAAGAAAAAGGTAATTTTGAGTAGCCGTATCGCATCACACCACTGAATGTGGTGAACTCCGTTGCCAACTCTAGCGCTAGACGTATCCCAATACCATCTTTTACGAACCGCGGAACTTAGACAGGATGGCGTCAACAGATTTTCCTCTTCTCTGGCGTCGCTTGTCCTGCGAATGCGAACGCCTCCTTCTTCTTTGTTCTTTCAATTCTTCGATGCGCTTTTCGTCGTTTACCATCAGGTCGTCCCATCGCCTAGCTCGCATGCGGCGACGATACAGTTTCACTATCAAATTCAGATTAAATACAGCATGAGAAGGACCAGCCAGTTGACGGGAATCGTCCACATCATGGTTCATCCAGACGTGCTCGTAAGCATTCGTCCAAAGTTCCGCAATCAGATCCATATCGAAACGATCCACCATTAGCTGGTAGTGAAAAGGAACTAATCTAGCGAGCTCTTCCATATCATCAGTCATTGCCATATTGCCCAAAGCTACAAGTTCTCCCTGAATTTTGTGGACTAGTTGCTCGACATCATCGTCATATTGATCAATGTATGCTGACACTTCTGGTTTCTCCAGTCCCGTCAAAAGGAAACGAGATACAATCATTTCCACTACCTCCGCCCCTCCCATCGGCGCCAACAATTGTTCTGTATGAGGAGAATCGATGTAATCGACGGGTTGCATGACCGAGTCTGCAGCAACAGTCTGTCTGAAAAAGGATCGTTTCTCGACTGATATATCATCATATTCTGCTGATCGAACTGGCTCACTGGCTACAGATTGAGAGAAAGAAAGCCGCTCTAGTTGTTGCTGTCTTGTATCTGCATGTACATGGAACATGGGCACCACTTGGGGCTGTCTGCTTGGCTCACTTTTACTCCGCAGAGAAGGTCGGCCTCGCTCATGACGTGAGGTCCTTCCGCGTTCTGGTGATGCAGCAGAGCTACTGTGGTTACTGGTGGCCTCTATACTTTCAGCATGACTGTGTGAGCTTTTCGTAGCGACAGTCTGGCCAGTGGATTCTGCATATGTACTGCTTCCTTGACTCTTGTATGATGAGGACTTCAGCAAACTCTTGTCAGACTTGCTGTTATTTCTGGATTTTGATTTACGACTGCTTCTCCGACTTCGGAGCGTTCGATGGCTCCTTGATGGACTTCTAAAGATAGATCTTGCTCTTGATCGTCTTTGCTCAGCCTTTGCTCGAAGTGCCTCACTGAGAGCACCTTCATCCAACAGTTTGTCAAACGATGGTTTCGAAGAAAGCGGTGCTGTGGAAATAAGATACGGTTCATGTGTGTACGATTTCTGAGGTTTACCACCTCGTTTCTGCAGAGCCCTGTCCAACGCGGTTTCGTCGAGCAGGATTGTTCCTGCCATGTTGCTGCAAGATTTTTTCTTTGAAGCTCTGTCAACGCTGTCAATGTTGCTGCGCTTCCAGATTAGAATTTTTGGTGTCGGTCACTGTGTTCGCAATTCTGAGTCATTTCTGAATCATAGAAGTCGATTTTATTAGTCGGATGGATCTATTTTACTTAACTTACAGTACCCACACACGCTACAGTCGTACGAAATTTTGGTGCAGGAGATTTCATCAAATGAATCATCTTGACTTCGATTTTTCTTCCGCAGAACACTACCATGTACCGGCAGCAGCAAATTACAGAGCAAAGGTGTTCTGAATGATGACTTCTTGACCGTATTTGTTTAATTCAAAAATCTCAACTTTCAAACGTGTTCTGGAAGATGACTTCTTGACCGTGTTTGTAATAAAAAAACTCCTCAAGCAACTTTCAACCAGATTCTGAGATCGCGTAGGAACAGTCGAATGCCAAAATTAGCTCACGGTCAGGCCAAGGTGCCCTTTCCTGCGGTACCAATCCTGTTACCGGTAGGCCAATCCACACGGTCAAAAATCACGAACGCAAAACCCGAGTTGTGCGCGTTTTTTCTTTTTTTTTAATAAGGAAAAGGAGCCTAAAATCGGTTACCGTGGTACCTAGAATTTGCGTTTGGAGCCCATTGTTAGATTCTTAGATCGTGTCGGAAGAGTTGAATAACAAAACTAGAAGCTGACGATGAGGCCAAGATACCCTGTGCTACGATCTAAATAAGGAAAAGGGAAACAAACTTGGTTACCGTTGAATTTGTGTATGGAGCACAAACTATGACGAAAGCGTATCAATAGCCGTCACCAAATAAATGTCAATTTTGGTTGCACGAACACTAACGAACTCACACCTGCAGAGTGTGTGAGTCGTACTTCACACCTCCACAAAAGAAGCGCCGTTGAATTCAAGCAAGCCCTTTCGCATTATTTTGTATGACAGATCGATTTCATGAATCGCTCAAGTTTCCAACAAAGAAAAAGCTTGGAACTCTCGTCAGAAGGTGAGGGAGATGCTTCTTCTAATATTTCTTCAATTGGCTTACCAACCTCATCCTCGATAGATCTTCGTGACGAGTTACTCCTGGCGCCAGATTATACCGCCTTCTCTGGGTTTGAAAGATATGCCTTTTCGGTGTAGCCGCCAGGTGGTCAGGACTTATCTGTGTTCGGAGGAGATCCCCCCTTTGAGCCGATCCCAATTACCGCACAAAGGACACCTGAGCAACTAGCTGCTTGTCAGTCAATGTTGAAAGAGACAATCGCGCTTCTATTTGACAAACCCTCTAACTCCCAAAAAGCAAACAAAGCCATGCCGATAAAAACACCAGATTTCTTGTCGCCATCATTTTCGAATGGTGAGCAACAGGCCGAGGACGCGAAACCAGGTTATTCAGAAAGTAACATTCTTGAGAGCAGCAGTGCCAGTTCGGAGGATGACGAAAGTAGCAAGAATCGCAAGCGTAGTGCATCGGTTGAGACATGGTCTCCAAATATTCGCTTCAGACCGTATCAGAGTCAGGGCTGGCGGGACGATCGCTTCGAGGATTTATTGGCCTTTCGCAAAGCTAACGGCCATTGCTTTGTTCCGTATGACTATCCAACGAACCCATCCCTTGCCCGATGGGTCAAACGCCAAAGGTATCAGTACAAGATCTATCCTGAGTCAGAACGTTCAACAATGACGCCGCAAAGAATCCGAGCGCTAGAAAGCATAGGCTTTATCTGGGATGCTCAAACGGCGGCTTGGGAAGTGCGTTTGAGCGAGCTGAGGGCGTATCGTGCCGAACACGGAGATTGCAATGTATTCCGTGCGAAAAGGTGGAGGGACTAATAAACAAGTCAAAGAAAACTTTCTATCACTTCCAACAGCAGGGATCTTGTACGATCAGTTGCAAGGTGAATGAAACGAAGTATTCAACAGATGAGGTACCAAAGATAGAAATATCCCCAATAAACTGCAGCCTAGAACCTTCTTGGTGACAATGATACTGCCATTGCATGAAGTAATACGCAACATTGACTTTGGATGCACAAAAATAGATTCCCAAATGAAGCAGTTGAATAGGCTTCTCATCGAAATATCAAGTATGTTTCTCGGGTCCTGTATCTTAAATTTACTTTTAAGAGGTTCGACCTCCCGACACTGTCTGCATTTACTCGTCTCCAAAAATCATGTTGGAGAATTCTCTGTAGTCAATCTTTCCATCTGCTGGCTCAACCTCAGACATGACCTCGGCCATTTCTTCTTGACTCAATGCTTCTCCCATGGTACACAAGACATGTCTGAATTCTGTCACAGGAATTAGACCACTCCCATCTTGGTCAAAGACACTGAAGGAATCAATAATTTTGTCAACATTGTCCTTCGCCTTCTCCATTTCCGGGACAACGACTTTCTTGAAGGCATCAAAATCACAGGCACCCCCTCCAGATTTTTTCTTGAGCTCAGCCGCACTTGCCTCTGTGGGGTTTAGGCCAACAGCTCTGATAACTTTGTTGAAATCCTTTGCGGCAATCGACCCTCCCTTGGCGTATGTGCTGAAGGTCATTTGCATTTCTTTCTCGTTGACTTTCATCGTGATTCTAGCAGTGCTCCTGTTGCTAACAAATGGTTCTGTATTCGGTGCTGATTGGTACGGTAGTCAGAGGCAACAAATCCTCTTTCGTTGTTTCGTGGATCAGATCCAAGTTCTTGATGACCCTCCTGATGACTCCTAGGTAAATTTACCGTTACTACAACCAACGAAGACCTACCGGCACGGACAATAAAAAGATTTTTTGTACAGACTTGTGCCTACCGTACAGTATTGTAATGGATCATTACGTAGAAATGTCATTCCGCCAGTCATTCCATTCGTCGATCGCCAGCAAGTAACGGTCAGAAACGGCTAAAATCTATTGAACTGATTGATTGATTGATTCAGACTCATTCCGAATGACCACTATTTTGGCGTATTTTCGATGTATTTCCATTGGCGTATTGGTCTGTTTTCAACGGTTTCCATACGTTCCAAACCACTCGGAATGAACCCTGTTTTTTCGACGTATTACCAACATGCCTTAAGTAAGATTATCCGATATCCTCGGTTTCCCGCGATTTTGAATTTTTCACACCATCATAATGTGGACAACAGTCCGATCTGTCTACCATTGTCATGGCACCAACTGAATGGGAGATGCAATCTACCCGTCAGTACAAGAGATTGTTTCATGGCATGCATGATGAAGTCTTCAAAGAGGCAGACTAATAGTTTGAACCACTTCATAAAGGAGAATGGCAAAAAAGAAGAAAGCCAACAAGAAGGTGGAATTGGAATCAAAGTATGCAGCTGCACAAGAAGAACATTCAGACATGAAAACAATGATGGGTGCGGCTCGTGGTATGATTCAGCGTCTTGTGCAGCAAGAGGGAAACAAGGAGGAACTAGACAAGATTGAAGCCAGCATTGCAAAGGCCAAGTTAGCCCATACTGCAAGATGATTCTGTGTTCTTGGGTGCAATGACACCAGAAAGTAGGAAAGCTTACACAGATCATTTGGAGGATCGGATCAATGCAAACATGGCGGTTGTAAAGAAATCTCGGAAGAAGCCCTTGTTCAGTGATGCTGCAAGTGATAGTGATAGTGATGATAGTATTTAGTAGTGAACAAAGGGTTTCTATTCTGTCATATATGCATGACCATGCTTGTTGGTACGCATGCCAGTTTGCATTGATCGCAACTCTGAGTTCCATAGAGATAGATGCAGAGGCTTGTTCTCTTGGCTCCCTACTTCCATAGATTCGTTCACGGCGTTCAGCAAGATATTATTCTGGACGAAACAGTTGCGGTCCAATTTGATTTCAAATCTTTCCGCATAGTGTGGCAAACATATGATGGGTCATGCGAAACATCTTTCAGAAGTGGGATGGAGAAATTGTAGTAGCAAACTGGTCAAAAGTAGGCCGGAGTAGGTGCATTGGAGGGATCTGTTCCTGCTGCGTTGTTCTTGTTCTGCAATGTGGCATTGAAGAAGATCATTTTCCCGTTTCTTCTTTCTGGAAGCTGAGGTTTCTACTATGCCAAACAAGAAGATGATAAATAATAGAAGCTCCCCTCCATGGAGGGAGTTCTAAGAGCGTTCTTCATGGTTACGACACTATGAAATGATGGTTTGCACAAATGACGACCAAATACAGGGGAAAATACGTGAAATGATGACTGAAATTCTGATCTGGAATCGTGGATTTTGATTGGCTATACGTCGAAAATACGCCAAAGAATTACCCTCACATTTGCCCGATATTAATTCGCTGTATTTTTCTCAAATCGACCTATTGGACGGATGGAAAACAGACCAAATACGTCGAATCCAATACATCGAATTTTGGTTACTCGGAATGGACCTCATAATATATATATAACTGAATCATTAATTGGTATTTATGCTACTTCTAGAGTATCCAACTGCCGGTGTAATACGGCTCTAGAGGCCAGGAACTAGGTTGCTTTTGGTCAACAAAGTTTGAGCCACATGGAGGCGTTCAATAGAGGAACGTTGCTCGCAAGTCGAAAGTGTCAAGGGACGATCGGCTCTCCCACGCAAGGTGGGGTGGAGAATATGTATGTGTTAGACTGGGGTACGTGTGGCTTGTGATGTACCGGTACCAGAATCACTTTGGTAAATATGTAGACAAGTAAGTCAGGGGGCTGCTGGGCGAGGAGTAGGGTGGGTCAGTTCCCACATCAATCGTCGCCTGCCTGCAAGAGATTGTCTGATTTTGCGGCGGGCTTCGGAGATGACGAGGACCCATTCCTCCTTGTCCGCCAGGTGGAGTCGGAGGACGTCTACAAGGCGGGATCGACGGATGGCAGGGCGAAGGTTCCGAGGTAGGTCGCGAAGACCCATGTCAAACTCTTCGTGGATGCGTCGATCGAGAGCAGTCGCGCGCTGTTGGTTGACGATGTTGTCGTCAGAATGAAAGACATCATTGCGATGCTTCCACATGCCTTTACCGATAAGGATGAGCTGTCGAGATAGATTGGCAGCCCAGCGGCTACCGGATCGGCGACTACCGCTCTCGCGGTAGAATTATTGCTGGAGGTCGGCCCAGCCGTGGACGAGAAGGCCTTCGAGGAGACATTGGGGGCCAAGGCGAAGTTGAGCCTCACAGACTTGGGTGAGGGCGGAAGAAGACATTCCGTGTAGGCGGTACCACGGAGTCTCTGTTTGAGGCTGGTTGTTAGGGGGGTGCGAAGAAGGGCCCTGAGGAATTGGGCGATGGGTGTAGCAGTGGTGGTGGACTGGAACCATTCTTGGAGTTCTTGGAGTAGGAGCTGCCACTGGGTCTTGGCCCGGTCGGAAGGGCAGCGGGAGACATGTAGGTGGTATTCCTCCAGTCCGCAAAAGGGGCATCGGTTCTTGGAGTCGAGGCCCCATCGTTTACGGAACTTGCCGACACCGCACATCCCAACGGTGTGTTTTGTGATGAAGCGCTGTTCGGCGGGCTTCAGAGACTTCATCGCTTGGTGCACGACCGGCCAGTCCACCAATCGGAAGGTCTCGGGAGCGAGGCGGCCTTTGGCTGCCCAGTAGTCCATCAATTCCGGCAGGACAACGGCTTCGTCGACCGATGCCAAGGCCAGGCAGGAGACCTTCTCATTGTCAATGTAGAGAGCACAGGGTTCGGAGAAGAACTTGGGGTTTCTGGCGATCGTGTCCTCGGTGGCTATCAGCTCATCGGCGTAGCCCTGGGCAATGTCGTCCACCTCAAGACATCTGTCGCCATGTCTTGGTTTGGTCAGCATGGAAGCCCACGTGTTGTTCGGCCCAGGATATGTTGGAAACTTGGAGGGCCTCGCGGATGGAGGACAAGAGATCGAAGTGTGGGGCGGTTGGAGACAGCGGCCAAGTCGAGAAGGCCTGGCGAAGCGCGGCAATCCCATCACACACCACGCGGACTCGTGGCTTGGCGAGGGACTGTTGGCGTAGGCGGAGCCAAGAAGCCACCAAGATACCAGCTAACAGACCAATAAGTTCACTCCGGTACGCACTCTGCTCCTCTCGTTTACCAGGTGTACGGCACTTGATCCAGATGACGTGCCCTCCTCGTCTAGTTCGTAGCTGGACTGCGGCTGTGCCCACTTGTTGCTTGAAGGAGCCATCGCTGATCACCCGTAGCTTTCCCTTCTGCAGTGCCTCCAGTAGGACTTATTTGTCACCCTCAATGGAGACGTATTCCGGGACCCATCCCCAGTCGTCGTCCATGTCGGCTGCCAATTCCCTCCAGATGTGAAGGATCGAGGCTGGCAGGGACTCCTGATCTGGTGGATCTACAGGGGCTGTGCCCGTGACAGTGACGTAGGCTGTCCGTGGGTGAAGGTTGACTGATGCCCGTTGGACGTCCCCGGGAAGGGTTCCTGTCCAGGTGTGGTGAAGATCCCTGCGGAAGGTCTTATGGGAACGCGAGTTGATGGGTTGGTAGATTGCCAGGTTTTTGTCTGTCCGATGGAAGAGGATCAAAGCGGTGTGAGAGAAGAGCCAGGTCCATTGGTCTAGCGAATCAGCCCACGGTCCGAGGGGCTTCAACAATCGGCGACGACGGCTGTAGGGGCGGAGAACAGCTTGAGAGAGGACGCGTCGCCATAGGTCCCAGTGAGAGGGGCCAGGGCGTCGGGTTCGGGGCCAATTGTAGCTGGTCACAAAATGTCCGGAGGGTTGGCCGGCAAGAGAAGCTGCCGTCAGGGAACACCCGTCGGCGGTGGTGAGTTCCGAGAGGGTGATGACTTGGAGATATTGGCAGCACCAGTTGAGCCACAGCAAGTCCTCTTGGTTGACCAAGGCATCGATGAAGATGTCCATCAAGAGACAAGGGAGGGGAGGAGATCTTGACTCTGATGCCCGATGAGTCAAGCTCGATCCAAACCCGTTTGAGCCATGTTACGGAGGCAAGGATCCCGGTGTTGGTGGGTTCTTGTTGAAGAAGGGGAAAGGAGGTGCCCGTTCCGAGTTGGTGGGACTGTAGGTTGGCCTCCAGGTACTGGCCGGTGTTGGTACGGTTGGCCGAATGGCGCATCAGAACACTGAGATGGTGGAAGACTTGAAGGGCGAAGGGATACGGGATACCCAATCCCTGGTACTTCAGAGGGGCAAAGACCACGACGCGGGGAAAGGAACGGCAAACCCCAGCTTTGTGCAAACTTGCTTGGAGGATCGGTGACATGATGGACACCCAGTCGGAGCGGCCCAGTGTGGAAAGGGGCATCGCGTACTCCAAAGTTTTCAAGGCGGTTGCCTTGAGCAAGGGAAGAACGTCATAGCAAAGTAGATGTTGGGGACGGAACTTGGCTGCCCAGTTCTTGGCCTTCTCCCGCAGGGGAAGGTGTTGTGCAGTTCCGGTCTCAAGTGGGGCCATCATGACTCCCAGGGTCCGTTCAGCTTCATCGGGTTGGAGCATGGGTAAAGTGACAACGTCACCAGTACAAACTGCACTTGGATAGTAAGCCTTCGACTTTAAATCCAGAAAGGATTGCTACATTGAATCAGATGGACTTCCAATGGGAGTTGCGACGAGGACGTCAACACCCACCACCGCAGAGACTAGAAAAACTTTGTGAAGAAAAATAATTTTCGTTACTTCACTTATTTATCATTGGAAACATGTGTAATTATACTTGTAACTTGCAGGAGTTATTATTGTTGCTTGTTCAAGGTCGCCACAGGTATCCTTTGTACCTGCTACCATTATTATGGAAGGCATTAGCAGTCTCACAAAGAATTGTCTTCGGACATGTCGCTGCTGCTATCGCTTTCCGCCAATCTCATTTCCAAAGCAGCACTGATGACTTCTGGCATCTTTTTGGGATCAAACGAGGTAGGCCGATGCAAATGAGCCACTGCATTCGAGATTTGCTCATTGGTCTCAAAGGATGCTCTTCGACTGGGTTTATAACTTTTCACTCCATTGCTATCGCGATGGCCCAAACGAGCAATGCAATCCTCCAGAGTATCGGAGATGCAATAGTGGGATCGGATCATGGCAGCATGTTGGTAGGCTGCAACGGAACCGATTTGCATGCAACGTTCAATCATTTGTGGGTCCGGATCACTAAAGAGCCGGAAATAGTCCCAAAACTGAACGTGAGGAACAATCGTGGTAGATCCGTGAACTATACAGTCGCAAAATAATAATAATGGAAAGTGTGAGATTTACTGTTTGTCCAATGGGAAAAGGGTAAAAGGAACCTCCCAAACAACTTACATTGTTGTGTCATCATGGTAGATGTAAAACCAACGGCGGCTTCCAAATCGTTCAAAAAGATGAACTTGGCCTTCATATCATTCTTCAGATAGAGCTCCAATGCCGCCAACAAAAATCCTCCACGCTACAAGTAGAGACAAAAGACAAGAGCAAGATCATTAGTTTTCTCGATTGATTCATTGATTCATCGATTCATTCCTTCATTACAGAAATTTTCCACCACAAACGCAAAAGAGATTAGACTTACCCAACTCCAAGCTTGTTCTCCACTGGACCATCGACTTGGTTGACCGACTGCCCCCTTGGAATTA
The DNA here is from genome assembly GCA_933822405.4 of Cylindrotheca closterium. Lineage (NCBI taxonomy): Eukaryota > Bacillariophyta > Bacillariophyceae > Bacillariales > Bacillariaceae > Cylindrotheca > Cylindrotheca closterium. Next base: position 81,777 of record CAKOGP040001814.1, on the reverse strand, counting down.
AAAAAGAACGGCACAATGTGTGGATTGACTTGGCAGGCAATGAAGAATTGACAATTCAGCATTTCCGCGAGCCCCGCAATCGGAATGTCATGTAAAATGGACCCATCAAAGTATTCTTCGTCTCCTGCACTAATAATGTTTCCATCCGAATCCTTCATTGTTAATCGAACGGGTCTGTAAATATTGTCAAAATTAAGTAGAAAAAGTGATGAATCAGACATGTGTGAGTGGTTGACTCAATGAAGGAAAATGAAAGAATGAACGAATCCAATCCAATCCAATTCAAAGCATACTTACGCAACAAACCCAGGAACTGCGGCACTCGCCACAACTGCAGATGCAATCGTAATGTTGGGTGCATTGAGGTGATTCAAAAGAATGGGGGATGCCTTTTTGGTGGTAGATGCCAAGGTGATGCACATGACGCGTCCGGTCTTTTCGTAGGCTTCTTGAAAGGTGAGATCGCTGCTGAACCATTGGGCCATTTTGTGCCAATCGTCATAGGCAAACATGTGACCATTCTTCCATAGGGACTTGAATCGTTCGGACCAGGGGCGGGTGAAGAATTGCATCTTGGATGCAACCGTTTCGGGATTCAAGTCTCGCTTGATTTCCTATAAATTGCAAGTGCAATAAGTGCAAGCGAAAATGAAAAAAGAGTGAGTTTGGAATGGTATTATGGTGGTGTATTCTTGGCTGGTAGAATCATGATAATGAGTCTTTTCCAATGAAAGTGTGCATCTTTACTTACTTCATTGGTTCTCGTGCACACCAGTGCCGCAATGGCACTTCCCGCACTAGTTCCCGAAATGATATGAGGGAGTGCGTCACATTCCATCAATCCATACAAGTGTCCAAAGTGATAACATCCCATGGCGGCTCCTCCGGAAAGACAAAGCGCCGTCCTTCCGTAGGCCGCTCGAGCGGCCTTGAGGAATTCCTGAAGTTGGAGAACGTGATGCTGTCGCTTTTTGCTAGTCATGGTGTTGTTGGCAGCAGCAGAAGCTGCAGCCGCATAGCTGTTGGCAGCACTCTCGCTAAGAGGAATGGTATCCGTGCTTCCGTTACTCGGTCGTCGATCATTGGTTTTGTGATGGTCCTCTGATTCATTCTTGGAATGATCAAAGTTCAAGGTGGCCCAACTCTCAATGGATTTCCAAATCTTGTCCTTTTCGTCCACAATCTTTTGATGCAAGTTTTTGTTGTATTTGGAAATTGAAGAGGACGACGTGTCGGATGAATTTGCTCGCTTGCGATCCCCCATACCATCCACAGCATCGTCGGTAATCCAATTCAAGGTGGTCGTCACCTCGTCAATGAATTCCGATACAATGTACTTTGGTTCTCCCGTGTTGGTGTAAGAAAAGAGATCCTCGCTCATGACACCCCCGATGTTTTTGCGGGTGCACTGTCTTAGTACGGCCAAGGCCAAGAGGGGATCCTTTTTCGCGCGGGCTTCCTTCAAGTCTTTGATCAGTTGTTCAATGAGTTGCCAGTTGTAAATATAGCCGGTCGCCACATCGTTGTGTTTTTGCCACCTATCTCGTCGTTGGGACAAATCCAAGGCGGCAGCGTATTGGTACCAGTCGGGATACGACTCGGCTTGGGCCATTTTGCGGCGTAATTGCCGATGATTTGGATTGGCAATGAGAGTCTCGGCCAGCCGAATCCCCAATCGAATCCAGATGTACACCATGAGTTCCACCGCTATTATAAGGTATGTCATAAGCAGAATGGGCCATCGCAAAATCTTTCCCGAAAGAGAATGCAATCGACCTGGCACAATGGACAAGACGGCCAATACCAAAAGCACACCTCCAAAACTCCGCCACAACAAGACTCCCAATTTCCAATCCAACAAGGGCCATTCGCGAGACAACCAAACCCAAAAGGTTTGAACCTTGGCCGACTGTTGAATCTCCCGTTGGTATTTTAGTAATTGTTGGGTATTGTTTTGCAAAATGGCCACCAGTTCCGTCATGTTGACCAACTCGGACGCGCTGATTTCGCCGTCGCCATTGAGGTCAAAGTTTTTGAGGAGCTGATGGAGGGGGGCCGTTAGCTCTTCCGACGGAGGCGCTCGTTCCCAAAGTTGAGCCAGTTTCAGAGCGATCCGCTGATGAAGGGCTTCTCCTCCTCCTCCTCCTATTTGATACGGCTGCTGAGGAAACGTCCATCCGGGCAAGAAAAAATGATAGGCACTTCCTATCCAAAGACTAATCTGAGCCTTGGAATCGAGGAATAAACGATGCATTAGAATGGGAAAGGCCGAGAGCAATGCCGGTATCAGTTCGTTGAAATAGTAATCGTAGATTTCATCGTGATGCTCTGGCGGAATCGTATTGTTTTCTTCTTCTTCCGATGATGGCTGAAGGATCGGAGAAGGTGTGGGCTCTTGTCGTTTTCGATTGAACTTCATTTCGTTTGATTTGATTTGTGAATTGTTAATGCTGTATGCTTCCAAGGAGGCCCGAGTCGTGATTGATTTAATTTTGTTACCGTTGACCTTTTATTCTTCTGATTGAGATGGATGAACTGAATTGAATGATGAGCTGTTTTTCGAATTGGTTGGCATTGATAATTTTGCCACTTGACATATTCTTCCTCCGCCGATCGGAAAAAGTTGAAAGGAGTGGCGAAGTTTCCGCTGAATTTCCGGGTTTCTATGACGCAGTGTCACATCTCGTTGCATGTCATCACCCGAGCAGATGGTTCCGATAGGTCCGTTACTTGATCAGATGGGTCTTTTAGAAATGCAGAGAACAATGCCATCAACGAGATCGATGACGAGCCGATTTGGAGTCCAACCAGTCCAAAACAAGATTCGACTTCCATGACCAAAATGACGTTTCAGGATGTTCGAGGAACTCTTCTCAAATCTTCTGAAACGAAGCTTGGGCAGCTTTTGCAAAAGATCTTGGAGCTTATAATCGCCATTACACCACGACGTCCTGCTTTCAGAGACCATAACTCACAATCATGGCATCATCATCTACTGCTAATATTACTATTGACAAGAAAAGAGTTGCCGCAAGTCTCTATGGAATGTTGGTGGGAGACGCCGTCGCCATGCCAGCACATTGGTTCTATTCTCCCACCAAGCTACGGGCGGATTATGGAGAGGTTGCCGAAATGATGGCTCCCAAATCGACGCATGCGGAATCGAGTACGTATTATAGTATTATTGTTATTATTATTATTGTTATTATCATTCCAGCCACATTACATCTTTGCAGGACAGCACGACGATGATGATGATGAGGATGAAGATCAATTTGAAATTATCATGAAAGAATTCCAGCGCTCACACAGATTTTTGTTTCCATTCTCTTTCCATTCTCAAAACATATATATATATATATACAAACAACACACCAATAGTGGTCCAAGGAATGAGTTATTCTGGAACCATTGACATTATGCACGACAAGGCTCGATTCTATACGGGGAATTCCTTGGCCACAGAAGCCCAAAAATTGACCAAGGAAGAAATTGAAGCCCGACGAGACGAACATGGCAACTACATTGGGGTGACGGAAGACTCACGGGTACATTATCACGCGACGCTCCAAAAGGGACAAAATACGGTCAATTCGTGCATTGCTCGATTGGCCATGCGATATCTTGCCGAAACGAATGCTCCTGCTGGTCGAGATGGATACGATCCCGACGAATTCTTGCAACGCTTTGTGGAATACATGAAGACCAAACCGGATCCCAAAAATGACCCTGATCAATTGTTAAATCACAACGATGTGTACATGGATATATATGTGAGACACTTTTTTGAAATGGCATCCCAAGGAAAGCCATTGCGAGACTGTCCCAAAAATCAACGTGATGTAAGTATTCATAGTAGTGACAAAACGAAGACGACTACGACGAAAGTTGGATTTGACAGCACACCATGACTTGTCAATGGTATATACTGCATCCTACAACGCATTGTCTCATATCCTTTTTCCAATATCATTATGAATGTTTTATCCATGCGTGTTTGCATGTATATGTATATATGTGTGTAGCAATGGAGCATTGGTTCTTTGGACGGAGTGGTCATGAGCATTCCCACCATGGCTGCCTACGCCAATGAACCGGAAGCCTTGCTCATTGGTCGGGCAGTCGAACATCACATGCTCACCCACCGTTCCATTACCGTCACGGCGACCGTGTCCGTATTGGCTCCCTTATTGTTGGAATTATGGAAAGGAGCACCCTTGAAGGAATCGCTCGATCGAGCCATGGACAAACTGCGGCCACCCAAAATTACCGGCCGGGAACTGCGTGATTCCTATGTAGGAAAGGGAGGTCCTGGTCGGATTCCAAAGGATAAAAAGTGGCTCCAACACATGGAATTGCTGCCGCCCGGTACGACGACCAAAGACTTGGTCCATGAGTTGATTGCGACAGTAGAGGATGACGAAGATGTTGCTGGATGTGGCGACCGTGAGAATTCCCGACTGTCCACCATGTGTTATTGCGAACAAGCCTTTACGGTGGTACTCTATTTAGCTTACAAATATGGCACCGATGACCCTCGCAAGGCGCTCTTGCAAAATGTCATGATTGGTGGTCACAGTACGGCTCGAGGGGCAGTGTTAGGGGCCATTTTGGGGGCTGCCTACGGAGTCGAGGGCCTACCCTTTGTGGACGACTTGTGCGCCAAAAAAGCGATTGATAAGGAAGTGAGTGATCTGATTGCTACGTTGTAAAGTAATGATGGCCATTGACATTTGCAAGAGATTTGAAATGTGTCTTGGAACGAATTTTGGGAGACATGCAATTGACCTATACTATCATCAGCAACACCGGCCACCGGCCACCACTTGATCTGACAATTGTGAGAGACAGTCGTCAACCTAAAACTAGAGGCATATATGTATATGGGTTACATTATAGCCTTTTGTCTCAAAATAATGTCTCAAAATAACCTATACACTATCTTCGAGCACCGTTAGAAGCAGGTCTATACTAACGAATTTACGGAGTACAAGCACAACAACAACTAACAGGTCACCATTGGCCCATTTCGAAGCGAAAACCTGCTGGACTTGTAGTCTTACCAGTGCGAGTCATTTGTCGTCTTGTCTTTATTTGCCTATGATATATGTTAGCCATGAGGGCAGAATTTTCTCATTTTCAACATCTAAGCTGTGAGAAGAAGTCCATTACCTTGACACTCCAACATACGCGATCCAAGAAATTTAATCACTCGCAAGCTATTGTTGAACATGTTCTGCGGTGTGACTTGAATCAATCATTTATCAAGGGAGGCGTTTGCCCGTCATTTTGCTTCGCACCTTCGATCCTGCATAATTAACGTGCCGGTTATGAACCAAGACCCACACGTGTTCAGCCACGCGACAATTTCCACGCTCAGACCAGAAGTCGGAGTCACAAGCAAGACTACACAAATTCCCAATTCTCACAAAATCAAACCGAACAAACAAAACTCACACACCATGAACATTTCTGACGACAGCCACACGCACTCACGCAGAAACGAAGCCAAGTCAACGAAAGACTTCAACATCTTGAACATCAGCAACCACCATGACAAGATCGTTCCCAAAAATATGGATTTCCGCAACGAGTTCCAATTTGAAGGAACTGCGGACGATATGAAGGCACTGAGAGGTAACATCCTGGAGATGGACTCACTCCATCTTGCCAAGAAAAGACACGTACCAGCCTCCGATAAAGAACGGTTGAATCCCGCCGAGGGTGATTGCGAGGAGGAGGTTGATGATTTCGAGGAGGACAGTGAACTGTTCGAAGCAACGACCACAACGACCATTCCATTGAAAAGGCTATCCGCGCAAGGGAAAACGAAGATTCATACAATTTCGGAGGAAGACAAGACAAAGCCCACGCCAAAGCATGACTTCAGACATCGAATTGAGGATAGTCTTTGTGTTGATTCTATCCATCTTAATAAAAAGAGAATGGAAGAACAATCCAGCTAAGAAGCAAGAGCGTCCACAGCAATTTATAAACACCTAGAAGCTCGATAGACTAAACAACCAAGAACCACTTTTGCGATATTTATTTCATTACAATCAATCTGGTACTGCAGCACCTCATGAATACTCTACTTGCAGCTGCAGCTTGGTTGCAGCTCCCGTCTCGAGATTCGTGCGTTGCATGCATTGATCAGTTGGTCGCCGTCAATAAATAAATCTATCTTGGAATTTATCGAGTGAACACATGTTTCAACACAATATTATTGGCGAACGTTGTAAAAAAGGACGAATTTCGCTCGCTTTTCAATCACGAAGAAAAAAGTGAGCTTCGTATCAACACTGGAGCTTCTAGACGATATATCAGCTATTGCAAATCGGACAGTGCTGACCTCCAAGCTAGGTACTATCACGTAAAACAATGAGCTATCTTATGTAAAACGAACATGGTTTGCTATCGTACTACAAACGTCACAATTTCAGACAATCGTCTCTTCTGAACTGCTTCCTCGGCTTCTCGTTCATGGTCAAAATCTTCCAGTGACGCCCGCGCTTCTTTTCTTCTTTTTTTGCTATTTTTATTATCGGGATATTCGGGATCGACTGCAACACCCTCAGCTTCGACAGTTTCACGTTCCCATTGGACTACTCTGACGTTGCCATTGGGCTCTGTTGCTTGATCGTGGACTTCTTCTACTCTTTCGCCTTCTCGAAACGAAGGTCTCTTCTTTTTCTTGTTTTTGTTGTTGTTGTGAACCTTTTTCTTTCGCTTTTGTGATACCTCTCCTTCTGCTTCGTGAGCTGTCCCAAGCCCTTCCGAGTTGATCACGGGATTCATCAGACGTCGCGTCTATGCCTTTTTCCAGTACAATGTGCTTTGGTTTGTGCTTCTTTTTCTTCTTATCCTTCTTCATGGGGATCGTATTTTCGACGCTAAAAAATCGCCCATTCGTTTCTTGCTCCCCGTCCTCATTATTTTATCCGGGTCTTCCTTCTCCTTGTCCTCCGATGCCTGTTGCAATGGCGAGCTTACAGCATCCCACAGTGCAACTCGAAATGTCATGATAAGTAGCGACATGCAGAGAATCACGAAAAGTGCATTCGTATTAGCCGATAAAGCATCCATGCCCTGATAGCAAAGTGTCTCGTGTGCAAGCTGGGCATAGATCGGATGCCAAAATCTGCAAGTGAGCAAATCACTGAACTTGGTCAAAATATTGGAGGCTTCACAGAAATAAACATCCACTCCTTCAATACTGCTTCCACATTCGCCATTGTGCTTGGTGGAGTGCCACAGCGGATCTGGTAAAATCCGGAATCCTTGGAACGAACAGTACCATGTAAAGGACAATGCTAACCAGAATCACAATGATAGCCAGAGCCAATACTCCAGCGAGTGCTTGATTGACTGGATCTAGATTTGTGTCCACATCAGCAGTCTGGGTGGCAATGTCGTCTAGTGCGCTGCGTGCATATTGAATCTCTTGGTCATGGGACGAATCGTCTTGAAGGTAAGAAATGGCCTGATGCACCTGATAAACGATACTGAGACCATCAAGGCTCGGACAACTGCTGGGATCGTTGAGATTAGAGCAGATTTGGCTCGCTTAGGCAGGGCAAATCCCATTCAGCGAAACCAGCAGTGAGTTGACATCGTTCTTGATCGATTGGCTTACACGCAAGGCATCATCCAGCAAATGGACGCCTTTTTTCAATTCTCCTTTAACAAGATCGACTATCTGTACTCTATTATCGATTGGAGATTCCAAACCAGTCACGCTAAAATAGATTGAATTAGGAGCAAAATAGGGATGTGAATGGATGGACTTGGCAGAAGCAACATTGGTGGACCAAAACGTACCCAGTAGACCAAAGATCAACCCCCGAGATGATAAGAACAAATAGAAAACATGAAACAATCGAGACTCGAAGATAGTCTTTTGCCGAAGCACTTGATCATATTCATTTTTCCACTCTGCATACTGGGAGTCCTGCTTGAGTACTATATGCCCTGCACGACAACTGTCACTTTTCCTACTGGTCTATCAAGGTTCTCATCCCTTCAGCAACGTTATCTGCACCTGCGAGAGTTTTTTTGTTTTTGACACCACCGATGTCTTTCGTTTTCGTTTTCACAGTTTGGACAAGGTTTCGAGTTCCACCCTTCATCTTCTTCTGTACCAAGAATTTAGCTTGAGATACATTTGTGCCGTCATGGTCCTCTTCATTAGATTCTTCATCATTCTCTTCTGGGGGATTGCCGTGGATAGAAATGATACGCTGTCCCACTCGGAGGTCTCCATACAATAAACCCTGCTCATTAACGCGAACCGCAATCAAACCCCCCTTTCGGTTTTGACCCAGCCTCAATTCTGTACGAGATCCTTGGATTTTCTTGAATACACTCACTTCCCAATTAGTTTCATCCGACGTACTATTTTCCAAATCGATCTCTCGCTGTCTGTAGTTCGGTTCTTCTGGCAATGGGACTGGCTTACCTGCCAACCAATCGTAATGTTTGCCACTGCAACACTTGAAGACCCATAAACTAGTATCCATATCATGATAAGAACAGCAAGGAGAATTGGTGTTGATAGCAACCCTTGTGTGTATTCTTGTAGTTGGTCAGGCGTGCCTTGAAGCAGATTCAAAGCTTCGTTTGTATTTCCAAAGCGTGGAACATGGTTGTGGTAGAATTTGATGTTTTCAGTATTCTATTTTTACAGCAGAATGAAAAGAGACAGAGTAATGAGCCTGGAAGTGAAAGTAGTTATCGTGATACCAAGATAGGAATCTCAATCGACTTCATTCGCTGGTTGAAAGATAGATGAATCGGGTCGGAACATACCTCAAACGGATTGGGAGCGTAGGTTTCGTTTGTAGTACTTTGTATCAGCGTACAGGTTGGCATGGTGACGATGTTATTGGATGTTTCATATGGCAAGATTGCGGTAGCACCATCACAGTGGTATTCATCAGTCTAACGTATTCAATATGCTGTGACCGCAAATTCACATTCTCATGTTTTTCTTGTGAGGATAAAAAGATGAGTGACACATGTGCTGTTTTGCATCGGCAAATATCTCGCTTGGTAATAAGTAAACGAGCTCCCTTATTCTTCTGTCCGTACGGCTCTCATCGGCATATATTCCAGTCAAAATCGAAACCTGCTTTTATATTTCGACTTTTTATGCACCTGTTGCACTCGTTGAAGTAGCCATTCCTTCGATCTTTGTTGGTACTCCATTTGATGCCAAGACGTTCTCATTATGGAAGGGTCTACATCATCCAGCAAAAAATGCTCAACATCAAAATCCCTTACGTTTCCATAACCTTCATACTACGACCCTCCTGCCTTGAAGCAATCATTCACGAGCTCTTGTGACAGGAACAAAAAATTTCGCAATCCGACCGTCTGTTCATATAAATAGTACCCAATGTCAGCAAGGTAGACAACTAACTCTACAGCCGTCATCAAATCTTCCATGTCTCGAGCCCACTGCACAACTTCAATTATTATGATATCCGCCTTGGGTTTTCGCATTCTGAGAAAATCCAATTCAAAGCCTTCAATGTCGAGGGATATCAAGGAATAATGCAAAGATTCGTCAAAATGAAAGCATGGGACTGGGTCTTCACACGTCTTGGCATTGCGATTGACTGAACTCGTGGCATTTTGATCACCAATCTGCATGCACACGGACTCCGCTCCAAGAGGACAGAGGGCAGCTCTATGACTTATGGCCAGTGGGCGCAACTTTGGCACCTTGATGATCAGTTGTTGCCAGTTTGAATCTGCAGCTTCCACAAGGATGCTCGATGCGTTGAAGTGTTGCTCAAAGAAGTAGGTATTGGAGTACCGAAAACCATCAAGAGCACCAGATTCAAAGAGATTGCTACCAAAGCTGTAACATTGTTTTGTTTTCTCATTGTAGAAGTGTTCATATATGAAGTAGTCTTCCTTTTCCTGGCCTTTGAATAATTTCCTGTCACTTCGTGGGAGTCCTTTGACAGCTGGAACCTTCTTCAATGTTGGAACTATTTCCACTTCGACCAGATTGTTGAGTAGACGACGAGCTTCGGCGTTGTTTGTTCTTCTGGTCGCATGCTGGCGCTTCACGTAGTATGCTTTCATCTTTTCTTGTAGCGATGCCACCTTGGAAGCAGTGACACTATGGTGAAAGTTGTGATGACCAAAGCAATCTGACCTTGATGTATTTTGATTCCGCCTCATGTAGCCTTCGTCATTGGCTCGATGCTCCGCCACATAGTGTGCAGTTGACTCACTGATCCCAGTACCCATATCCTGCTGAAGAGAGACGCTTTGTCTACCAACAAAGAAACAGCACAAAAAGACGCTGCCGTTGACTACAAGAAGTCTTCCTTGTTTCCGCTGTCTGCTGCTTCCACCCATCTCTTCTAGCTCGTTCTTGTCGCTAGAGCTTCGGTCAACGACTATAGTCTGTGTTCTGACATGTCTATTACTTCAATAAGGAATGGTGCATGGTGGCTTCTGTTTGTGCTTTATACTGTAGATGATGAAGGTGTACAAGTCACCACAACCCGAACATGATGATGATGATGATGATGCGCTGGAATTGCTTACACGTGTACACGTGTACGCGTACACGTACGTGTACACTCACACTAGACACTTCTTGGTGTTCGTTGGGCCTCCTCTATTCTACCGTACGTGTATGATTGAGCGATTTATCTGCGAAGTGGCCCGCTTCTTTTCCGCGGGCAGCTTTGCTTAGTGCACGTGAACACTGAGATGTATGGTGGGGTTTGGTGTTCGGGTGTCAGAAGATAAGCTATTTATTTAGTATACATTGTCTTGTAGCTCCGTGTCCACCAAAGCAAAAATGGTTCCTTTTTGCTCCGACTCCATCGACCAACTCCAAATCTTGACTGTCCACTCAATATTTGTTCTTAGTTTTCAGCCTTTACGGCACGTTATGTCTACCTTCCTCACCATTTTCAGACCATACCCTGTACATTCGGTTTGTTTCTTGCTTCCCGTCTTCATTATTTTATACGGGTCTTCCTTCTCCTTGTCCTCCGATGCCTGTTGCAATGGCGAGCTTACAGCATCCCACACTGCAACTCGAAATGTCATGATAAGTAGCGACATGCAGAGAATCACAAAAAGTGCATTTGTAATGGCCGACAAAGCACCCATGCCCTGATAGCACAGTGTCTCGTGTGCAAGCTGGGCATAGATCGGATGCCAAAATCTGCAACTGAACAAATCACTGAACTTGGTCAGAATATTGGAGGCTTCACACAAATACACGTCCACTCCGTCACTCAATACTGCTTCCAAATTCGCCATTGTGATTGGTGGAGTGCCACAGATTACAATATTTAACTTCAACTGCGCTATAGCATCATCAAAGTTTCCAAATACGCCCTCCGTTTGAAAATCGATAGTTTCATCGAACCTTGCATCCGGTGCTGAGCAACCTGGCATAAAAGTAAAAGAGGACATTATTGATGGTGAGCACCGCAACAACAATGCCTAGAAAATCCAAGACAACCCAAAGGCGCATACTCACCTTTGAAAATATTGAAAATCATATCCTCAATCTGATCCGAGGTGGACGCGTCCATACTTTCCCGTAGAATACTTTCGATCCGTGAACCAGGATCATTGTAGCAAATGTCCCCCACTGCACTAGATACTGGTAGGATGACAAGTAATAGTAGAAAGCTGAAGAGTATAATAACAAAAAGGAACCCGTAACTCAGGCAGAAGAGAGCAGATCTGGCTGCTGCTGGAATCAGAAGAAACAGCACCACATAAAGCAACATGCTGACCAGAATCACAATGATAGCCAGAGCCAATATTCCATCAAGTGCTTGATTGACTGGATCCAGATCCGAATCCAAACCACTAGTCTGAGTGGCAATGTTGTCTAGTCAGCAACAAACTTGTGTAATATTGCCTTGCACAGATTGTTAGTCCCGATTGATAAATTGCAGTTTCCAGCTTTGTACTGCCACTGCAAAAACTGGGTAAGAGGAGGGAAGACTTTCTATTGGGACTCTATGTCACAGGTGAAATACACCAAGGCCGTACATTGAATGAGAAGAAAGATGGAGACAAGAACGAGTGGACTTGGCTGGAGCTACATCAGTGAATGAAGACTTACCCAGTAAAACATGGAACAATCCCAGTAATAGAATAAATCAAAATGTGCTCTATCATGAGTGCCTTTGGCGCTTAGTAGAACAAACTCTCTGCAATCTAAATTCGTAATTGACTATACAACACTTTCACAACAATAGTTCTCCTGTGTTAGGTATACTTTGAGTGAAATTGTTCCTATTTGATTAATGTTTGGCTTGAATTGATGATTCAATCACAAAAGTGAGTTCAACGATTTTCCCTTGTAAAATCCCTTGTTTACAGAACTCGATTTGACTTTGACAAGGATTCTGTGTTGAATGCAGTACTTTGGGACATCTTGTGTTATTCCCTACTGCATTGTACATCCTGTGTTATTCCCTACTGCATTGTACACAAAATTGATATTACACTTGTATAGGGTCATTCTCTTTTTGTGTGGATACAGATTGTCCGACAGACTTGCGTCCAGCATACTTGCGTCAAATCCCGACATCACGATCAAAGTTCAATCGTACGTGTCAAAAACTTTGTATTTGATTAGTTTCGTTTTGGAACGTAAAAACTCATATTTTGTCATATCCCAACACACTCCTGCCATTGTGACAATCACCATTGGCAGCAATGGGACATGCTCTCATTCACAAATTATTTTGTTTTGTAACATATACATACTTGTCTGACCTATTCCTGTGGACCAAGAATCAGATCCCCGAACTTGCAAAATTGCTCACCTTGCAATGGCTTAGTCATAAAATCCGCAATCATATTAACATCTCCTTTCTCAACTTGATCTGTGATAAGGAAATAACGAATATTGATAGCTCGGCTTCTTTTGCCCACGCTCTTGCGACCATTCTCTTCCAGTAGAATCGCGCTTTTGTTATCCTGATACAAGATATTCTTCTTGATCGGATACCCTTGCCACTCCATGAACAACTTTGTCCATAGTATCATTGTGACAACATTGTCAACAGGAATCAGTTCCACTTCCGTACTGCTTCTGCTGTTTAGTTTTTGTTTCTTTGACATCACTTGAGCTGCACCTCCTCCTCCAAAGGACAGAGTGCCGCCAGTATGGCTCTTGAAATGTGGATGCACCGCAATGACTCTTAGTGATTCTGCAGAAAGTGTCAGGTGATACACCATTGTACAAAACAAATACCGCATCATGCAAACACACTTCTTCCAATCAGACTCTGTAGGCTCTCGAACTCCTGAGGCAAGAATAGTAATCGTTGGATGGATATCCAAACAAGCTCTCTTAGAGACATAAAGTCCCCTTGCAACAGTAGTATGGAAGACCTGACTCAGCACTGAGTAACTTCCCTTTACCAGCTTCCAGTAAATCGTCACCAACTGGTGTTTCCTGCTTTGAATCCTTGTTGAACTTGATAGGAAAATCTTCCAACATGTTCTTGACATAGTCGTCCATGCGGATATTAAGTTTTCCTTTCCAAAGTCATTCCAAGATATCTGTGTATCTTTCCTCTGACGATTGTGCATGCCTTGATCGAACCATATCTCATGTTCAACCACTCAGCAAATTTGTCATTCACTTTCAGGTCCATGTGACTTGACATAAGATCGTCAACATGAAACCTGATAGTTTGCTGTTTTTCAATAACAACTTTGTTAGCAACACACGGGTCATACGGATTGAAAACAAATCCCTTTGCCTCCAAATCACTTCAAAACTCATTATAGAATAGGAGGCTTGATTGCAACATCCCATATATAGCACGTAGTACCCGCACATAGATTGCTCGCTTTCCGCTCTCTTAAACAACGTATTCGCGATACTCTGGGGCCATGTCAATCAATATCTGGGCCATCATGCCAGTGATTTTCATGTAGATTCGATCTTCTCCTTCTTTAGCTTCAGCCATATAAGTTTGAATGAAAGCATTAGGAACGTCCATTGACATTATATCTCTACCTTTGTGTGCATCAATAACACAAGTAGTGGTGATTGCTTCATGCAAAGCAGTTGGACTTGCAGTGTCCTCTTGTGATAACCATTCACAAGTTCCATCGCCTTGGTATACTAAGCAACCTTTAATCGTCTTTTCGAATTGCTTCTCCGCAAGTAACATCATAGCTGATTGGGCTTTCTTACGTGGTCATTTCCTTTACAAATTCGGGAGTGAAACAATCTCTCAGGAGCATTTGTCTCAATTCCTTATCCACAGCATCCTTTCCATCAAGGCAACCGCCTTGAAAACTTTGGAGTACGTGATGCCCCTTTCCACCCTCGGCCGCTCCGACTGGGTGTCCATCATGTCACCGATCCTCCAAGCGAGCTTGCATAAAGCTGGGGTTTGCCGTTCCTTTCCCCGCGTCGTGGTCTTTGCCCCTCTGAAATACCAGGGATTGGGTGTCCTGCACCCCTTCGCCCTTCAAGTCTTCCACCATCTCAGTGTTCTGATGCGCCATTCGGCCAACCGTACCAAGACCGGCCAGTACCTGGAGGCCAACCTACAGTCCCACCAACTCGGAACGGGTACCTCCTTTCCCCTTCTTCAACAAGAACCCACCAACACCGGGATCCTTGCCTCCGAAACATGGCTCAAACGGGTTTGGATCGAGCTCGACTCATTGGGCATCAGAGTCGAGATCTCCTCCCCTCCCTTGTCCCTACACTGTGCCGACGACCGTCTCTTGATGGACATCTTCATCGATGCCTTAGTCGACCAAGAGGACTTGCTATGGCTCAACTGGTGCCGCCAGTTTCTCCAAGTCACCACTCTCTCGGAACTCATCACCGCTGACGGTTGCTCCCTGACGGCAGCTTCTCTTGCCGGCCAACCCTCCGGACACTTTGTGCCCAGCTACAGCTGGCCCCGAACCCGACGCCCTGGCCCCTCTCATTGGGACCTGTGGCGACGCGTCCTCTCTCAAGCCGTTCTCCGCCCCTACTGCCGCCGTCGCCGCTTGCTACGCCTCCTCGGACCGTGGTCTGACTCGCTGGACCGATGGACCTGGCTCCTCTCTCGCACCTCGTCGATCCTCTTCCATCGGTCGGCCTCCAACCTGGCAATCTACCGACCCATCAACTCGCGTTCCCATAAGACCTTTCGCAGGGATCTCCATCATACCTGGACGGGACCCCTCCCCGGGGACGTCCAAAGGGCCTCAGTCAACCTTCACCCACGGACAGCATACGTCACTATCACGGGCACAGCCCCGGTGGACCCACCAGATCCGGAGTCCTTGCCAGCCTCGATCCTACACCTCTGGAGGGAATTGGCAGCCGACATGGACGACGATTGGGGATGGGTTCCGGAATACATCTACATTGAAGGTGACGAACAAGTTCTGCTGGCGGCACTGGAGAAGGGCAAGCTACGGGTGATCAGCGATGCCTCCTTCAAGCAACAAGTGGGCACAGCCGCAGTCCAGCTACGGACTCGACGTGGAGGGCACGTCATCTGGATCAAATGCCGTACACCTGGGAAACGCGAGGACCAGAGTGCCTACCGGAGCGAACTTAACGGTCTGTTAGCTGGTATCTTGGTGGCTTCTTGGCTCTGCCTACAACTCAAGTCACTCGACAAGCCACGCGTTCGGGTGGCGTGTGATGGGATCGCCGCGCTTCGCCAGGTCTTCTCTACTTGGCCGCTGTCTCCAACCGCCCCACACTTTGTTCTCTTGTCCTCCATCCGCGAGGCCCTCCGAGTTTCCAACATCTCCTGGGCCGAACAACACGTGGTCGGGCATGCTGATCGCACCAAGACATGGCAACAGATGTCCTGGTGGGAACGACAGAACTCCGAAGTGGACGACATTGCTCAAGGCTACGCCGATGAGCTGATAGCCACCGACGACACGATTGCCAGAAACCCCAAGTTCTTCTCCGAACCCTGTGCACTCTACATTGACAATGAGAAGGTCTCCTGCCTGGCCTTGGCATCGGTCGACGAGGCCGTTGTCCTGCCGGAATTGATGGACTACTGGGCAGCCAAAGGCCGCCTCGCTCCCGAGACCTTCCGATTGGTGGACTGGCCGGTCGTGCACCGAGCGATGAAGTCGCTGAAGCCCGCCAAACAGCGCTTCGTCACAAAACACACCGTTGGCATGTGCGGTGTCAGCAAGTTCCGTAAACGTTGGGGTCTCGACTCCAAGAACCGGTGCCCCTTGTGCGGCCTGGAGGAAGACCACCTACACGTCCCTCGCTGCCCTTCGGATCGGGCAAAGACCCAGTGGCAGCTCCTCCTCCAAGAACTCCAAGAATGGTTCCAGTCCACCACCACTGCGACACCCATCGCCCAATTCCTCGGGGCCCTTCTTTGCACCATCTGCACCCCTAGCAACCAGCCTCAAACACAGACTCGGTGGTACCGCCTCCACGGAATATCTTCTTCCGCCCTCACCCAAGTCTGTGAGGCTCAACTCCGCCTTGCCCCCCAATGCCTCCTTGAAGGCCTTATTGCCCACGGCTGGGCCGACCTCCAGCAACAATTCTACCGCTCTTGCGGTAGTCGCCGATCCGGTAACCTGTGGGCTGCCAATCTATCTCGACAGCTCACCCTTATCGGTAAAGGCATGTGGAAGCATCCCAATGATGTCTTTCATTCTGACGACAACATCGTCCACCAACAGCGCGCGACTGCTCTTGATCGACGCATCCACGCAGAGTTTGAAATGGGTCTTCGCGACCTGCCTCGGAACCTTCGCCCTGCCATCCGTCGATCCGGCCTTGTGGAAGTCCTCCGACTCCCCCTGGCGGATAAGGAGGAATGGGTCCTCGTCATCTCCGAAGCCCGCCGCAAAATCAGACAATCTCTTGCAGGCAGCTACGATTGATGTGGGAACTGACCCACCCTCCCCCTCGCCCAGCAGCCCCCTGACTTACTTGTCTACATATTTACCAACGTGATTCTGGTACCGGTACATCACAAGCCACACGTACCCCAGTCTAACACATACATATTCTCCACCCCACCTCGCGTGGGAGAGCCAATCGTCCTTGACACTTTCGACTTGCGAGCAACGTTCCTCTATTGAACGCCTCCACGTGGTTCAAACTTTGTTGACCAAAAGCAACCTAGTTCCTGGCCTCTACAGCCGTATTACACCGCTAGTTGGATACTCTAGCAGTAGCATAAAAACCAATTAATGATTCAGTTATATATATATATATATATATATATACATCATCATCAAACTTCTTCAGTCCTTGATTGATGTAATACTGTTGGATGAAGTTCAGACCTTCTTCAGTATCAAACTTGGCCTTGATCTGCATCATGCAACAAGCGATTAGAATAGCGTCGTGTTCTTCATAATCAGTTTTCATCTCATTCCCAATCTGTTGGAAACATAGATTGTGCTGTGCTTCAAGGATAGCTTTACTGTCTTTAGTACTTTGGTACGAATACCAGATTTCAACTTGTTCTTCAACGGTTTTGATTCCCTCTCTCGATGCTTGCGTCTTGTTGCAACTCGATTCTTGTTCTTATTGGCAGAAATGCCACTCCTGCTCAAAGGCCATTCTCTTGGTTTCTTTGGAACTTGAGAAATGTTCAGCCCAGACATTGCAGCTTGCGCATACGTTTGCCCAGATCGAGTGACTTTTACTACTTGAGGCCTTTCAGGCTCAAATACAATCTCTTCTTCTGGCGGTTCTTGTAGATCCTCCAGATCATTAACGAGGCTCCCAATATCATCGGTTCCTCTATCGACATTTTCTTGATGGTGATTCAAATCGGCCACAATAGGCGGTTCTTCCTCTTCATTGCCTTCATCACCCAAATTGTCGTCTGATTCATAGTCATCATCTCCTTGGAATCTGGCATATCATCGACATCATTGTCTGCATCTGCCAAGAGCTCTTCTCTTTTGGAGTCATCCATATCATTGAATTGTCCACGTAGGTTGAAATCACGTTCATCTTCATCTTCAGGTTCATAGTCCTGATCAAAAGCTTCTTCTAAGTAACCTTGTTCCGTGTCATCCACTCCAGCGATTTGATCGCCATCTTGAAATGTCACCAAATCTCTCTTCTTATCGAAAAACTTCATGGAAGTAACACCTTTGGCAGCAGCCCAAGCTTCAACACGCTGGAGTACTTGGTCGGTAACGGGTAGTACGACGACCTTGGGTCAGGAAATCATCTTCTTAGTGTTGAGGTTGAGCACTTGGTGCCCAGTACATTGTCCCTTTGTAGGTTCAATGTAAATCGCTTTGATACTTTGGTGTTCCATCAAATTGCTGGAATCCGTCCCAATTGCATGAACATATTGTCCAAAATCAGCAACCATGTCACTCTTGTAGTTGATATTGACATTATCAATGAGTTGCTGCGGACTGAAAGATGATGAGATACTGTCTTTCTGGGGAAAGACATTCAATAGCTCGGCGGCTTGACGTCCAAGACATTCAGTGATCACCGTTGGGACCACGTTGTAGGGTAATCGTGCAAGAGCTACTCTGACTCTTTCTTTCAGCGTCCGATTGTTTTGCTCAGCGGTAGGCTTGTGGTCTCCAGCTGCAGTTGGGTCAATCATATCATCCGTGAGAGGAATGAAAGCCCGATCACACTTGATTGTCTTGACTTGAAAGCCTGCCTTGTTGTAGCGGCGGAGAATCTTATCCAGTGCTTCAAATACAGGGTCAGTCTTCAGGTTCTGCACGGGAATACATCAGCAATAACGCACAGTGTTATCAATGCAGGTGAAAAACTTAGCATTCTCGATCTCCATGTGATCAATACAGGCGGTGATAGATCAATTATGTTTATACAATTCCTCTGGTGGACTGAAGAAGTTGTCGTACATCTTCTTCGGAGTTGGTCTTGTTCACTTGCCTTTCAATGTAGAGGCGTCAGATCCAAAGATTGCTTCGGCATGATTGATCACTTCTTCAGTGATAGGACAGTTCTTGATGAGACCAGATCGGATCTCATACTTCAGACTTTTGGTGCTTGGAGCATTGAGTACTTCTTGCTTCCATCGCAGCCTTGACTCGTCTTGGAGTGAATCCTTCCTTGTTCTTTTGAACAGTTGCCATCTTGGAGGTCATCTTGAGTCCAGCATATCAATTCTGTTTGTTTGAAGAAAGTTCGAAATGGGGTTGATCATTAACTGGCAACAGTACATCGCACTTGCCTCTCTGGCACCTGGTTCGACATTCACTCCAAGTTGCTCCAACACATACACACCCTTACAATTCACAAATTGCATCTTTCTGTTTCCATCACAATGTACAATAAAGGCATTGTCAGGATCAGTATCCATAGTAATGCGGTATCCCGCAGCAATCATCTTAAGCATAGCAAGTACATTGGCAATTCCATCTTCATCGTGATAAACTGGAGGCGGAAATCTTCCTAGAAAACCTTCTTCGTTGAGAACTCTGCTGCCCACGTTAGTGTGCATATCAAGCTCCTTCTCAGCATGACGGAGTCCGTGCATGAGCTCACCATTACAATTGGTGGTGTTTGTACAACCACTGTCCATGATGACATGATCGTACAACCCAAATGGATCTCTTTCTCTTCTGCGGCTTTGAATAAACTGCAGATCTCGATCTGCTTCAGTAGCAGGATCAGGCAAATCTTCATTTTCACTAGCATAGTGCCAGCCGGCTTGAAGTTTGACATTTGTTGTACCAGCAGGACATGGAATAAGATAGACATCATTGCCATTCTCATCCTTTCCCTTGATAGCATAATAATAAATCTGATGCATTAATCATGTTAAAACTATCTCTAGTTTCTAGATTGCCGATAACGGCTGTCATGGCCATTTACCATACGGAGGTGAGTCCAGTACTGTTGAACCAGTTTGAGGCATCCAATCCCAAGGAAGTTGCTCTATCGCATATTACATTGCACCCTTGCACATGTAGAGAAACAATCTTGCCACTCGAGGCGGCGTATTTTTATTTTGTTTTCTCTGTTTTTTCTTTTGTTGTGCTTGCCTGTATTGAAGCTTGATTTAACCTTGTGTTCTTGCTCCCTTCTACCCTGAATATATCGATCCAAATGAATGGAGAGCGTCCCATGGGCACAGTGTTCCAGAACATTGAGGTTGGTACAAGCATCAAAAAGGCGGCTGTTGTAGTCTAAGGAGAAGCAAAGAGGGGCAGAGCCAGTAGTTTGTATCTTGGCATGGTGAGGCTGCAGATCAGTGGTGTTGTGCCTAGCTGTCCGTGGGAATGATGCCAACATTTGAACATCCATAAAGGGAAATCAAATTGAGGCATCTGCCAATCAACAGAAGGCTGATGGAAGAGATAGCAATTTCCTTGCAATAGTAGGTCGCCAAGGGTGTTGGATAGGGTTAGGGTTAGGAGAAACGAGAAAAAGAGAATACATGTGAACAATAGAGAAATGATGTCGACTGATACGACTAAAAATGAAGACTGATACGACTAAAAATATCGCGCGTGGCAAGTGAGAAAAGATAATTTATTTCTATGGAAATCATCTTGTTGATGATGTAAGAAAGCAAGATTCAAGCAAGAACCAAAGTTGGATACTAATCAAAGTACCGACTACAGTGGAAGGTGAACAGATAAACAGAGTGAACTTGCAGCATGTCAGGCTGACGTAGAGAGAATTAAGAGTCAAAGTCAAAAGTTGGCAGACTGTTCTCACTTTTTATAATATATTGCAAGCAACAAGTGAATTGGTTGATAAAGTAGGATCTCTGATAGATCTATATACTTCTATATACTGTAAATTCATATACTTAGAAGGCAACAATACCTGGACAGCTAAATCGCAGTCAATTGAACAGGTAGATTGCAGGCGGCAGTGGATCGCTTTCTTCTAACAAAGGGTTGGAATGTTGCAATAGGTGTGCTTGTCAGCATAATGCTGGAAAGGTTTATCCTCAACAGCATCTTGGAGGTCCATTGGAGATGGTGCTTGGGCGCTGGAGACCTTTTGGATGGCCTTGTCTTCCTCATCATCGGAAACTGATTTGATGGCACCGCCAGAATCATCAGGAATGCCCAAAAAGGGTGCAAAGAATGGGCAAGATTGGACCATTTTTGCTTGATCTTTTTGGACAAAATGACTTCTGAAATAATAGATATCCCAGTTTGCTTTCTGACCTGAATCTTGATGTTATCCTCCTCGTCATCAGCAATTTCGTCGCTGGCATTGTTGTCCAACAGGCCCAAAAAGGCAGAGGCATCAAATGGGCAGATTTTGGCCACTTTTCCCCATTCTTTTTGGACAAGGCTTGCAGGAGCATTATATGAATCATTTTCGGGTACTGTTTGTGCTCTGGGGACCTTGCCTGTCTTTCTTTTGCTCATCTTGATCCTTGGTTTTCCAGTTGAAAACAACCTCTTTTCCAGCGTCGCTACGGCTGCTCTGTGTAGGAGAACTACTAGAGGTGGTGTCTCGGAACCCGGATGTGCGTGTTTTTTTTTTCTTTTTGGTTTTTTCGGAACATTTCTTTCCCTTGATAGCATCGTGGAAGACATTTGACGTATCGTAATAGCCAGTCTTCACCATATGCGGAGTTCAAGCTTGAGTTGCATCGAATCCTTGGCGCACTTGAGCACCACTGAATCCTTGATGGCCAAGTTGCATTCCGCTGAATGCAATTTCACCATTATCATTCATTGAGTAAGGGACAGTAACAGTGCTGCCACCTTGAGTTGGAATCTGCATGAGCTGCATTCCCAAAGGAACTTGCATCATTTGATTACCTGTAGTACCAGCAAGTTACAAAGGTGTGTTAACTCTTCCTGCAACACTTGATGCTCCACTTGTTGATGCTGAAGCTCCAGGAACTATAGCTGGAACAGGAGTAGCTGGGACAGTTGCTCTAATCTGATTATGATTGAGCTTCTTCCCATAGTCGACATATTGATCCTGATTCTTCCATAGGATCTTTGGTAGCAGTCTGTCTGGGCATTTTGGAGACATATGGTCTTTGTTGCCACATACATAACATGCTGCTTTCTTCTTCCCATCCTTCGGTTTTCCTTTTCCTTTACCTTTACCTTTATTAGGTTGGTCTTTTCCTTGGTACAGGTTCACTCCCGGATTTTCAATCACATCCATGTGAATCTTCTACATATCTTGTGCTTTGCTGACCGTCTTTGGATAGTAATCCACTTCCCTGCAATAGTTTGTCTCAAGATGCAGCATCAGAAGAGCTGTTCTTGTTTGATTGCAGTTGCACAGAAATCCTGTTGCAAGAACGGCTTCAAAGATACCATCCTTGTACTTGTCTTGAGCAGCAGTATCCGTGCTAGCAATAGCAGCATACACTTTTGTCTTGACTGCAAAATTTTGGAACCTCGCAACACCATATAGATCTTGCAGGACTTCAGCCTGTCTCAAGAATGGTTCCTTGAAATGCATCAAGTTTTTGGTTGTTCCTTGCTTCATTGCAAAGATCCAAGAAGTCATACTCAATACATTTGAAGAGTTTGATTGGATCTTCAAGAGTAGTCGTGAAATTGGCTTCACCTCAAAGCTTGATATCCATCGCCATCGTCACAATCTTCAACATGATGTTTTCATTTGACGGTTCTCTTGTTTGTTTCAAAGTAGGCTGATCTTTGCATGTTCTCGTCAAGCTTTGCAGAATAGAGAATCTTGTTTTGGGCCATCTTTATTTCTCTTGCAACAGCTTCAGTTTGAGTTGGAGCGTTCAATCTTGGAGCGATTGCATTGAAGTCGATCGACTTCCCATCGTGAATCGATTTCACCATGTCTTTGGAGCACTTCATTCCAGAAGCTTGGATGTAGTCGATCACTCTTTCTTTGGCATCTTCGAACGACAATCTTGCCTTTCCATCAATTTCATCTTTCGTTGAAAATAGATGTTTCACAACTGTTGAACTTGAATTGCTCTTGACTTTCTGAGGAGTCACACGTCCCTTTCCACCACTGGATGAAGAACGTCCCATCGTCAACGAATCACTCACTCCTTTGTAGATAAGTGCCTTTTGTGATTGAAGAACTATCATCATCAGCCACTGTAACCACCTCAGGAGGTGACTTCCGGGACAACGCTGCTTTAAAACTCTTCAAATAGTCAGTCATGATCGGAGATTAGGAACAGACTACGAAAAAATCACAAAAAAACTAAGCGTGTAATCACGACAACTTCAAATGTACTATTTGAAGCCTGAAACCGATAGACCGAGTCTAGACGCAGAACTTGCAGAAATGGAAGGATGGCTCGACAAAAGAGTTTTGGCCATCAAGCCCCTGACGGATGATTGTAGAGATATCGAAGAAGAGAATCAGCAGTTGGAGCAATAGTGGAAGTCTTACGATTTGCTGGGATCTGAGATGAAACGACTGCTACAAGGTCTTACAATTCAAGAGGATCTTGAAATGATTCTCAGTAACCCAGCTGGTGCACTAGTCTACGATGATGGTGGTAACATTCAAGTCGCAGAAAGTGAAGGAGGCGTAGATCGTATCTACGAAGCCGGAAAGGCACTTCAACAAGCGACAGAGCACTCAGAAAAGGCTGGAGGTGTGCATCTTCGTGCTGTCAGTGAAAGAGTCGAGCAGTGCACTTGTCCTCGATTTTATTGAATTGTTACTCGTTTTCTCTAACCACACTGGCGTGTGGCTACATAGGTTCACAATCTATGCAGGTAGCTTTACCTACGTGAGTGCTATTATACCTCACATTTGCTATTCAGCGCTACTGGACCGATTTATCCGTTTGGGCTACCCCGTTCGTGGCGGTGTGAAGTTGCATGACTTCCGCACACACGGACACTTTAGAATCACGGGCAAACCCAGCTATTTGCGGGTGGTGGCCATATCGCTTCTGTTAATGTCAAGAATATTTCTCCAATACTATTCTCTTCCAAGTTTACACCACCGTAGTTCGCATTTCTAGTTGTGCGTCCCAACTCCATGTTCCATGTGGATATTCCCCCTGGCAGCCGTGAATATGCGTTAGTTGGTGTGCTCCCTCCACAGCCATTCATGTATGCCCCGATCTCAACACCCAACTGGCCACAATCGCCCACTTCCAGACATATACTACCCCTGCCGCTAAACGACGCATACATTGAGCTCCAGTTAGGGACACATTCAACTTTATTGGAGTCGGCGCAGACGTGCCCAAAATCACCCGAGTAGCCCGTCTCGATCCAGTAAAAAGCCATATCTATCTGGCTGGCAGACCTACCAACAGTTAGTTTCACTCTTGTAAAGTCCTTGTCTGGCTCAAGAAGGTGCACTATGTCAAAACCACCCCATGTGCTCGTCGCTACATCCCGTGCGGTCGCCGCGTAGTCGGAGTATGCTAGCACTTCTGTAACGTACTGCAGCGAGGTAACTGGGACGAATAGTGTCTCGGTAAACACATTCTGCACCCCCACGTAATAATCTTGGCCTGAAGCATAGGTTGTGTGTGCGATAACCTGGTTCCTTAACACCTTGTAAGCCAACGATTGCAACCTATGACCTTCGTGTACTCCGTCCTCAGCACTTTCAGTGCGTGCCCTTGCATCCACCGTTTCGCACTCACGGTCCTTGCAGCTTATTACACATCCTTGCCATCCCGTAACTAGTGCGCCCCCTTGCGTAGATGTCTTACGCCATTTCACCATTCTTTCAATAATTCTCCACAGTGGAAGTTCAGCGCACTCACGCTCAGGGTTATTGTCGAACTCCGGTATCTCCACACCACTTACAGAAACGCTCATTCCCCCAGTTCTCTCTAAGTACGAAGAATTGTCCTTGTTTGTGAACCACCGCCTCATTTCGTACTCCGTCTCCACCTCTTTGACGGCGCTGATGACCTTATCCGTGACGTTCGGTTGAATGGGTTTATCGCTGCCTAATGACCGCTCGCACTCTCGCATTGCGCCGAGACAATTAACATTGGCCTCGACTGCGTCCCTGTGCCTCCCATTTCTGACCGCAGCAACAATCCCTACAATTGCAACTGCCATCAATGTGGCACCGGCTAGATACAACGTTCTTTTGTGTCTGACACCACGGTCACCTGCGCGCGCCATCTCAATACGCTCAGATTCACCAAAAGACTTTTTTGTCTACTATACTCGAGCACTACTCGGGTAGAAAGAGAATGGTAGTTTCATCCTTCAATTTTCGGCAGCGCTTCAGGCGTGGCTTTAGGCCAATATATATATATTCACGGTCAACGAATCCGAAAAGGGTTTCGGCCCTTGCGCGTTTTTCGCACACATTTTGCAATTCGTTTTTCTGGCGAAAACACATCATACTGTAACCTATCGAAGATAGCCAACTGGCGCCTTCTTTTCGGGTTCTTCTGCTTGGTGTTTTCTTGGAGTGACTCTGGTGGGTTGTGGTGTGAAGCTGGTCCTTTTGAGTTGCGCGCGAAGCGATAACTCTATCTTTCTGTCAGTATACTTGCACACAAGTTCGATATGTGTAGATCGGACTTAGGTTGCTGGTGCAATACTGAGATGACGGTCGCCCTACCGTCGTTCATGGAGTCACTATTGAGTCCATTGGTTCGACCGCTTTCTTCCGTCTACGTTAGACTCACGGTGACGGATTACGAAAACGAAACACGCATGAATCGGACCAATCAAGTATGAATCAATCCACTAAGATGCCACATTTTTCTGTTTTGGATACTTGGCTCCTTCACCTCTTCCTGACAGCTTTCAACCGCGCCATAATGACCACACAATAATTATTTAATCAATGATTACTAGTAATCTTCATTAACCTACAAGTACTTCGTTTGGTACAAATTACAACAGGTAAGCCATATTGTGTCACAAACTTCTATCCTGTGCAGGGGGATTCAAGTCTTGAGGATTCGGAAAAGTCCTTTGATTATTCCAAAGGTACACTCCACATCTTTCCTCATACTCTCCAACCACTTGCTAAATTGCATCTCGGAGTAGGTTGTCCACAGCTTCATAGCACTAAAATAGACAAATGAAGATATCCCTTGTCGACGATGGTCCAAGCCCCTGAGTATCCCACCTCCCTTTCAATTCCATCATCATCTAGTTCAAGAAGAGTGAAAATGAGGTCCACACACAGTTCACCATCTCTGAGTTGATTGGCAAGTTCGTCAAAGCGGATCAAGGTCTTGTCGGACCATCTACCAGGGTGACCTTTAGTAGTTGAGAGAATGCGCTGGCGGTGGTTGACTGTCGTGTTATATGTCCGTGTGGGCATTGGAAGCTTGAAGGAATCATGGTGATTCCTCAGCCGGTAAAAACATCTGAGCATGCCTCTGCCCCCTCTTCAATTTCCCTGTTTCTTGGGTATTGAAATTACAACATGGGGTCTAAATCTTCTGTATTTGGGTCAACACAACTTATCACAGTTTATCAGCCTTGTTGGAGGGCCGTATGGTTGGGCATTGCCCATGATGACTTGGATCCTAGAGTTTTGTTGACGAAAATATTCCTGATTTGTCTGTCATTTGACGGGCCAATTGGGAAGATTTTCAGCTTCCAACCGATTACAAATTTGAGGCTTCAGTAAAGGTTGGTTGGGTTTGTATGTAAGTACATAATCTACATACGGTATTTTGGAATTCGTTTTCGGATTTGTTGACCGTGAGCCGTGAGTATTGGCCTTGGTAGAGCGGAACCGACATGACAGGCGCACGCATGCAATTTTGGAACTGTAGTCCCGATATCTTTTGTAATCGAAGATTACCCGGCGCCGTCTCCACTCCTGGGCTTGAATCGCATGATGTAGTCTTTGTCTAGAGAAATTGCACACGTATGCAACCATGGAAACTGTGGCAGCGAGTAGGTTTGGCACAGTAGCGAGGTACTACGTTAGTGACTGGTTTGCACCAAGGTCGAATCATAGGATTCGAGGAGGGCAATCAATAGGATTGACAAACAAACCTGGACCAAATGGGGTACCAAGCTATGGTGCAGATGAAAGAGCCACCATTGCTTTCCGAAGAAAGCGGAAGACAAAGGCCACAAACATGCGAGTGCAGGCGTGGGAAAAATTAAAAAGCAAAAAGCAAAAAGCAAACGAACTTGCGGAAAAATGTTCAAAAAAGAAAAAGAAAAAGAAAAAAAACCAAAGAAAACCAAAGAAAACCACAAAAAAAAGGATGGCATATTCAAATAGACAACAGTTAGATGTTGGAACGACATTCGGATCAAGCTTACTCCATTACAACTATAGACCTAAGGGCACACTGAACAGGAAAAACGTTCAGGTGCCAATATTGTGGGGGGTCGATGCATAGTCCATCCAGGTAATTGACCACCATTCCTGCAACTTTCATCTGTAAGGCACAGATAAAGCCAGACAGAGCCAGATTTTGCTCTGTCATACTGGTAATGTATATTTGGAGGAGCACCGGGTTCAGAAGAGAAGCTTTGTTGAATGACGCTTTAGACTGGAAGATCTCCACGTTCGTATACACATCCAAAGCTCCTCCGCCGAAGGTCCAGCACGTTACCATACAAAAACCAGCCAGTAGACTTGATGAGTTCCTAATCCATCTTGTCGTCATTGGCGTCCAATCCCCCCCTGATCTAATCACTTCATGTTTCGGTCTTGGAACCTTCAAACTCCACGGGAAAAGCTTGAGAGGGTTCAGAACGAGAACGAGCATTCACAAATTGTCGGAAGGCTCATCGTGATTTCTGTCGCGTGGCTCGCTGACATCTCCGTCTCCAATCTAAATTTTTTTGATTCCTCCAGCATGATCTGCAAACTCCAGGTACACTTGAACAACATCATTGTCCCCTAGTTTATCCTCCTTCTTGTCAAGTTCCTCCAGCATAGCACCCATTTCCATCTGAAGCTGGTCTGCCTGTTGTTTCATTGGATGCAGATCCTTCAGGCTCACTTTGAGACAAGACAAATGATTCAATGAGAAAATCAAGAGTTTCGGATGTCCCAAAAATTTGTGACTAACAAACTTGTTCATGAGTTTGTGGCATGGTAGTATACCCCACATCATCTCTGCAGCATCATATATTGAAAACTTCTTCAAACTAGGTCTCATTGAACCATACTCCGAACCCAATGCAGCTACAAATACAGCTTTTATGACTTCGCATGGGAACTTCCACGCCTCTTCTGCATCTTCACACTGCCGCAGGCAAATTGTTCTTTGACTTGTGAGGAAATTGGCAATAGCCAACCAATGGTTCCTCACATCCATAGTGAGAGCGGTAAAGACAACCGCCAAGGCATCCTGATGACGGGGGCTCATTGGTCTGATCAGCCAACCAATAGTTTTTGAGACCTCTTGGTCCACCCCTTGAGATATCTCCAACTGAATTCCTTGTCTGTCATACTGCCTGTCCCATTTCTCAAAACTGCTGATTCTTGGTAAAGAGTGACGGCTGCTGGTACCAGCTAGGGGTATTGGGATGGCCTTTTGCATGGATGCATAAACAGCCCCCTCTGATTGTGTGGTGCTCTTGGGCTAGTAAATCATCAATGGCTGATGCTTTCCCTTCCTTTGTCACACAGTTAACCAACGACACCACATCATGCCCAACAAACCACACTAAAGAGCCGTCCAAGTCCATCCTGGTATGCAAGAAATGCTTGCAATCCTGGACTCCGCCAAACTCACAACCTGCCACGCTGTCTTTACCCTTCTGAGTCTTCAGTTCCCAGTTGGCCAATCGCTCCTGAAGACTCGACAAGGAATCCAAGATCAATGGTGGGAGTGGTACCGTACGCTCTTGTTGAGTTGTCACTCTTGACTCCGACTCAGCTATCTCTTGTTTCAGGGATGCATTCTATTTCTCGAGCCCCTCTATCCTTGCAAGGATACGGTTTTGTTCTTCAGAATTTTGAAACACTACTAGGTTACTCGTGTCTACTGACCCAAAGAGGCTGGTACCCTCCAATGCCAAGGGAGCAGGGACCTTGTCCACAGACTGTACTAGTTGAGCCAACAATTGTCTTGGATCCTCATAGAACTCTTCCTTCATCCTGATGAGTCCAGGCAGAATGTGATTGCAAAGATTTCCCATTGATAGCTCAACCAAATTCTTTATGTAATCACTAGACTCCTTCAAGTCCTTTGTAACAATCTGCATTTCACGGACTCTCGACTCCAAAGTCTCCAATCTAGCGTTCTGGATCGCACTAAATCTACTGATGATCTCCACACCCTTGCACCTAAACAATTCCAACTCCCGGTGAAGCCCCAGCAATCCGTCATACACTGTAGTGTACCCAGTTGCCTTCTCAATCTCAGTACTGTTTCCTCCAATGCTCCTTTCCAACATACTTACAAGTAAACAAAGGGCGTCTAACTTAGAATTTATCGTAGTAATATTCTCTGAGTACCTTCATTGGTTGCACCAACAAAACAATTCACTTCTCCAATCAAAGACCGTAGCTCAATCACATCAATCAAATCCAAACGATCCACCTCCGCAATTTTATCTGCAAATTTTCCCGCAAATTTTGACATGTCAACAGAAAAGGCCTTGCCCAAGCGATCGCTGGTCGGTGCATCCAAAAAAACTGCTCTTGAAGAGGAAAACGAAAAATATGGCGGAATGTGCTCTCCGTCTTGAAGCATCGATCGTTACTGTCCTTACCATACGGTCACTCCACAGCAAGAGTAGTTCTTCTCGGAAGATCCTGGAGAAGTCGAGATTGTTCCAACCGAGTAAAGGTAGGTGTGACCCTTGCGCCCTGCTCAAGAATGTGGCAAAATTGCTCCGCAACAATCATGGTTGCAGGATCAAGCTTGTCAAAGACTGTCCAAGTAGGGGCATACTCCTGGTTTCCCATTCCTTTTGTCGGTGGTATCCGATAAGGCTGCGGTACCGTTGGACGAGAATTGTGCGAAGCAGGCATTGCAAATTGAAGTACAAACAGCACAGCATGTGGCGGCCCACTGTCCTGACATTCGAGAGTAAACCTAGTAGTTTCGCAATTTCTTGAAGGCTCAGACGTGGTTTCTGTAGAAACGTACAAAGCCGTTGGATGATACGATCCCTTTTCACAGATGGTACGCTCACCGTAAGGGCACGGGAGTCAATCATCCAACCGAGGCAGTTTCGACGAGGAGAGAAAGTATATAGTGGTGGACTTCTCCCACGACACGCAGTCGCGAATCCCTTTTTCCGCATCCGGAAAACCGAGAATCAAGTACGCAGGGCCAAAACGCTAGAAGCTATTGTTTGCTTCAGTGTCTTTTCGGCATCCACATGAAGGCAGTCGTCCACATAGTGGTCAAAGTTGGGCGGGGTGCGAGATCCGTCCGGATGAAAGACGCCTTTTGTTGATGGAATCGGCTTCTGCTGGAGTGAACTGTGCAATCTCATTGGATGTTGGTTCAGGAGATGTCAAAATTGTCGGTAGGCATCGGAGCACCCTAGAAATTGTAGAAGCTTGCAACCAAAGGAAACGTGCAAGAGCCATACGACTCAAGGCAATGATCTCAAAATTTGATGGACAGGTTTTGCCACCAAATGTCAAACCGGTGCAGAAAAACGGGAAACCAAAGATGGAAAAAGGTATGCATACCAACCACATTCGAATTCCATTTCCCGTGGCGAAAAAGCACCCGAAACGTCATTGTCTCCAAGGTAAAGTCCTTGGGGTATCTGCTGTGTATACGGTAGGAAAGGTGTCAACAGAGGGTTGCCGACAAGGCTGTGGGACCGTGAAAAATCCTTCTGAACTGCTTTTCTGGTTTCTTCAACATTGGTGTATACCAAGTCGTGGTTCCCATATTTGGCGAAGGATCGCCGATTCATCTTGGACGACGTAGCGTTGACATAATTCGGACAACCGTCAACGAGCACGCGCCGTAAATCTGCAACGAGGGCATCATCGATGGACGCTGCACGCAATTCGGGTTCCAAAGCATTACAATCACAAATGGGCACCTGTATGGATGTTCCCAACATAGCGAACATCCAAATTGTAGTGTAGAAACAAGTGGTAAACATCCGACTCCAAGAGTGCATGACTTGGCCCACTGGTATATTGGAAGGGAGGACGGAACAAAGCGGCCAAAAATCAACAAACTCGTGGCTCTTGAGTAACAAACGAAGAAGCAAGGCTCCAGAAAAGGCCTTGCCCAAGCGATCGCTGGTCGGTGCATCCAAAAAACTGCTCTTGAAGAGGAAAACGAAAAACGTGGCGGAATGTGCTCTCCGTCTTGAAGCATCGATCGTTACTGTCCTTACCATACGGTGACTCCACAGCAAGAGTAGTTCTTCTCGGAAGATCCTGGAGAAGTCGAGATTGTTCCAACCGAGTAAAGGTAGGTGTGACCCTTGCGCCCTGCTCAAGAATGTGGCAAAATTGCTCCGCAACAATCATGTCTGCAGGATCAAGCTCGTCAAAGACTGTCCGAGTAGGGGCATACTCCTGGAGAGCACTCTCGTCCGGTGGGTCACCGCTAGGTGATGTCTGGACGGGCCAAGACGCATAGTAAGTGACCGGTCGGGTGAGAGTGCTCACTGATGCATACATCACTTGGAAGGGTGCAACAATCAACCATGAAAAGGGAAATGAAATGGGACTAGTAAGAAAGTGGAACGCGAAGCAGTGAATAAAGGATGTGCTCTACGTAGAAACTAACCAATGCGTGGTTCCTGACCAGGAGCCCATTTGACGTTGGGAGTTACGTGAACCCAGGAGTTGAAAGACTCCTGCTTGCCAACAGGACGAGCCATCAGGATTCTCTTATGTAGGTGTTCGTGCACTCAAAGTTTCGGAAGAGGAAATTTACGCATGCAGTCAGGTCAAATCCATTGACATTCGATTTTTGGTCTGGCATAGGTGGTCGTCCGGTAGAGGTGCAGATCAGCATACCCCGAGTGCTGCGTTCCTCGTCGCCAGACTTGGCCTTTTTTGCAGGTGAAGCGACCTTGTCTTGCTTGGAGGATCCTGATTCCGAAGACCTCTTACCAGAAGGTGAAGTGTTGGGAGTCTCAGTAGGGGAGATTAGGGCACTCAAGGTGGATATTCTGGGGTAGTTGGGTTGGCGGCAATTGTGAAGACCTTCGTCGATCTTGTCCAGCAGGAGCTGGGTTTGGGATCTGGCACCAGCGAAAAGCTCGGCCCGTTGAATAGTACCCAACGGTCGTGCTTCAGCATGGAGAGTAAAGTCCTTGGCCTCGGAGGCAACTACCTGGAAGACGGTTTGAAGGTCGTGGAGAATGTAGGAATCGCCCTTACGAGGCACTCGTGGAGTTTGTGGGTAGTGATATTGCTGTAAATTAGAATGTAATAAAGGTACAGCAAAGGATGGGGTGCACATCACTTTGACAATAGAAGGCAGCACCTGCACAAAAGAACAATACAACGGATATGAAACGTGACTGAGGTAATTATATATTGCTATTGCTATTTCTTTTCCTTTGATGTTACTCCTCCGCAAATTCGATTTTCTGGCGCCACAAACCTGAGTTATTTCTTGTTCTCTCTTCTGTGCTTCCTCAATTTTTCTTGCCCTCCCATACTCCTGAAAACTCGTTACGAATCGTCCATGCTGTTTAAACTGTGGCAGTCTTCACCGCCCCCTGCCATTACCAAACCATTCCCAAACAAACGTTGTTGCTGCTGCGTTTTGGTCCATTGTTCATTTCAATCCGGGGTACTGATATAAAGCGTCGGCATGTAGACTTCACGAGGTTTCGTCTAGGAAAACGGATTATTGGTGCTTTAGCGCAAAAACCTACTTTAGCAAAGTTTGTACAGTCTACGTTGATCCTATTCCTCTGCGTATAACAAAATCAAACAATTATAATAGCAATGCAGTTAAATAAAAATCACATGTGCTTGTCCTGCTGACAGAACCATTCAATATTTCCTTGAATAGAAAAATAGATAGGGTTTACCGCCACCAGTCCTGTAAGTGGCTCATTTTTATTGAAGCACAATGCACACACATCCAAACGATCAACCCAATCCCCAACCTTGCTTTCTATTATCTCCATGTCCAAGTAATTTTGTAACTTCACACCTTGTAGATCTATCAACTTCTATCTAAATGACAACTTTGACACGTTGTTTTTATCCAAAGCTCGACTGGTTTCGAACCACTGGTCTTTGTTCGACACCCAAGATGAAGTGGATCGCTACATAGTTTCCAAGAGAGGCCATGACGGGAACACTATTGAGGGCACTCCACAGTCATGACTTTGTTAACACTGAGATGTATGGTGGGGTTTGGTGTTCGGGTGTCAGAAGTTAAGCTATTTATTTAGTATACTTTGTCTTGTAGCTCCGTGTCGCACCATGTCGCAGTTGACCGCCAAAGCAAAAATGGTTCCATTTTTGCTCCGACTCCATCGACCAACTCCAATGCTTGACTGTCCACTCAATATTTATTGTTCTTAGTTTTCAGCCTTTACGGCACGTTATATATGTCTGCCTTCCTCACCCTTTGCAGACCATACCCTGTAAAGAGGAAATATTGACGCGTTTATCGCCACATTTTTGACCAATGCCGAAGATATATAGAGGTCAAATTTTGTTAGTAACGGAAGGCATAGCAACAACACATTGATCGGAGATCTTTGTGTGCGGGCCTATACCTGCCCATGGGAGAGGCTTAGATTGCCTAGTTTAGAGCAGAATGAAGATATTGCAAATCGGGCACTACTGGTTACCTTCAGCAGAGTACAGTCAAGTAAAACAGGAGCCAGCTTATCTAAAGTGCACATGGTCTGCTATCGTACTAAAAATGTCACAATATCAGACGATCGGATCCTCCACAACAGCTTCCTCGGTTTCTTGCTTATCGCCAAGAGACATCTTCTTCTATTTCTTGCCGTGCAATTCGGGATCGGCAGCAGCACCGTCCCTCAGCTTCGAGAGTTTCGCTTTCGCCTTCGACTACTCCGAGATTTTCTTTGGTCCCTGCTGCTTGATCGTGGATTTCTTCGATGTACTCTCTCACCTTCTCTATCAGAGTCTCTCTTCTTCTTCTTCTTGTGAACCTTTTTCTTTCGCGTTTGTGGTACCTCTCCTTCTCCTTCGTGTGCCTCCTCAAGTCCTTCGGCGTTGAACTCACGAGATTCATCAGCCGTCACGTCCATGCTTTCCTCTATTACCATGTGCTTTGGTTTGCGCTTATTTTTCTTCTTATCCTTCTTCATAGGGATCGTATTTTCGACGCTGGAAAAGTCTTCGGTTTGTTTCTTGCTTCCCGTCTTCATTATTTTATACGGGTCTTCCTTCTCCTTGTCCTCCGATGCCTGTTGCAATGGCGAGCTTACAGCATCCCACAGTGCAACTCGAAATGTCATGATAAGTAGCGACATGCAGAGAATCACAAAAAGTGCATTTGTAATGGCCGACAAAGCATCCATGCCCTGATAGCACAGTGTCTCGTGTGCAAGCTGGGCATAGATCGGATGCCAAAATCTGCAACTGAACAAATCACTAAACTTGGTCAAAATATTGGAGGCTTCACACAAATACACATCCACTCCGTCGTTCAATACTGCTTCCAAATTCGCCATTGTGCTTGGTGGAGTGCCACAGATTGCAATATTTAGCTTCAACTGCGCTATAGCCTCATCAAGGTTTCCAAATACGCCCTCCGTTTGAAAATCGATAGTTTCATCGAACCTTGCATCCGGTGCTGAGCAACCTGGCATAAAAGTAAAAGAGGACATTATTGGTGACGAGTATATACCGCGACGATGATGCCTAGAAAATCGAAGACGACCCAAAGGCGCACACTCACCTTTGAAAATATTGAAAATCATATCCTCAATCTGATCCGAGGTGGACGCGTCCATACTTTCCCGTAGAATACTTTCGATCCGTGAACCAGGATCATCGTAGCAAACGTCCCCCACTGCACTAGATACTGGTAGGATGACAAGTAACAGTAGAAAGCTGAAGAGGATAATAACAAAAAGGAACCCGTAACTCAGGCAGAAGAGAGCGGATCTGGCTGCTGCTGGAATCGGAAGAAACAGCACCACATAAAGCAACATGCTGACCAGAATCACAATGATAGCCAGAGCCAATACTCCATCGAGTGCTTGACTGACTGGATCCAGATCCGAATCCAAACCACTAGTCTGAGTGGCAATGTTGTCTAGCGCGCTGCGTGCATCTTGAATCGCTTTCTCATGAAGCGAATCGTCTTGGAGGTAGGAAATGGCCTGCTGCATCTTAGAAACGATACTGAGACCATTAAGGCTCTGACAACTGCTGGGATCGTTGAGATTAGAGCAGATTTGGTCCATTTGGGCAGGGCAAATCTCATTTAGCGAGACTAGTAGTGAGTTGACATTGCTGTTGATCGATTGGCTTAAGCGCGATGCGTCATCTAGCAATTGGACGCCTTTTCTCAGTTTTCCTCCAACAATATCAATGGTCCCTACTCCAGTATCAATTGCAGATTCCAATCTATTCACACTATAGTACATTGAATGAGAAGCAAGGTGGAGACAAGAACGAGTGGACTTGGCTGGAGCCACATCAGTGAATGAAGACTTACCCAGTAAAACTTAGAACAATCCCAGTGAAGAAAAGAGCCAACAGAGAAAATGAAACAATCGACATGAAGACAGTCTTTTGCCAAAGCACTCGATCACACTCATTTCTCCATTGTGCATACTTGAAGTCCTGCTTGAGCACTAGGCCCAGCACGACAACTGTCACTTTTCCTACCGAATCTTTCAAGGTCCTCATCCCTTCAGCAACCTTATCTACACGTTTGACAACTTTATCGTTTTGAGTTTCACTCTTCATCGTCTTCTTTATGAAGGCCTTAGCTTTGGATGAAATTGTGCTGTCATGGCCTACGTAATTAGATTCTTCATCATTCTCTTCTGGGGAATTACCGTGGATAGAAATGATACGTTGCCCCTGTCGGATGCGTCCATAAAATATACCTTTCTCATCAACGCGAACCGCAATCAAATCCCCCTTTCGGTTTCGACCCAATCTCAATCCTGTCCGAGATCCTTGGATTGTCTTGAATACACTCACTTCCCAATTAGGTTCATCAGCCGAACTATTTTCCAAATCGATCTCATGCTTCCTGTAGCTTGGTTCTTCTTGCAACACGACCGGCTTACCCGCCAACCAATCGTGATTTTTGCTGCTGCAACACTTGAAGACCCATAGAACTATCATCCATGTCATGGTAATAACAGCAAGGAGAATTGGCGTTGACAGCAACCCTTGTGTGTATTCTTGCTGTTGGCCAGACGTTCCTTGAAGCAGATTCAAAACTTCGTTTGTGTTTCCCAAGCGGGGAACATTGTTGTGGTAGAATTTGATGTTTCCAGTATTCTGAAATAATTTTGAAGAGTGAAAAGAGATAGAGCGATGAAAAAAGGAATGAAAGGAGTTCTCATGATAGTAATATATCGAACCAGACCGACTTCATTCGGTGGCCGAAAGGTACATGGGCCGTATTGGAACATACCTCGAAGGGATTGGGAGCATAGGTTTCATTTGTTGCGCCTTGTGTCAGCGTACAGCTCGACATAGTCCTAGTGAAAAAGTTATCAGTCGTTTATAATATGGAAGGATTGCGTTTGGAACATCAGCAGTCAGTCTAATGTGACCGGCAAACCTTCTCATGTTTTCTAGTGAGACGACGAATGAAGGGACGAAGAATGACACATTTTCCAATTTTGCTCGTACAGCTCATAATAAAAATACACCGCTCTCGGAGAATTATTTTCCAGTCAAAATTGAAACCCGTTTTTATCGAAAACAAATTGATAGTGTGTGGAACATACTATTCGCACTGATCGGAGAGGTTTATATTAATTAATTTATATACAAGAATGCATGACAAGTACAACTGTTGTACTGTTAACACTTTGAAGTCATCCCAAGGTGCCCTTGTGCTTGACAAAAGATTCTCTTTGACAGACATATTGCAGTTTAACTTCATCAAATGGAGCATCCAAGAAACACTGAGAACCTTGTTTATCGCAATAACTCAAACATTCCAGTGCATTTAAGTGATGCAGTTTTCAGGCGCCGTCCCACCACTGAAATTGTTGTTCGCTGTGGACCACTTGATGATTAGAAACGACTACATCTCACAGCCACCATTTCAACAGACAACAGCCTTACCTAGAGAACAGGATGTCAATTTCAAAGAAAGCAACTCAGCTGGAATCTCATTCTCCAATTTATTGTTTGATATATCCAAGGCCTCTGTACGCCAAATCAGATCCAAAAAGCAAAGGGTAAATGAGATGAATCAAATAGCAAAATGACACAGCGGTTGTGCGCTCTTACGCAAGTTTGCTGAGAGGAGCCCCAGCTCCGTGGGTATTGAGCCTTATATGCCAAAAGTGAGCTATTTGGACGTTCAAATGTGTTGCAACATAGCAACAAGGCATTACATACCTGTTAGATTATTCAAACATAGTGCAAGGACTTTCAACTCTGTCAAAAATCCCACTTCACGAGGTATTGGTCCTGATAGAAGTGGGTTACTCGAAAGATCCAAGGTAACTAGGAAGCATGGTCAAGTTAGTCAATGGCACTCTGCAGATACAAACATCACCTGTCAAAAGAATCTGTCAAAAGAATCTTACCCGAACTAGACGGCAATGTTGCAGGAATTTCCCCAGTCACATTTGTGCCAGTAATGGCCAAGTTCAACAGGGAACTTGACCATTCTTGAGGTAGAGTTCCTGAGATGCTCGGGTTATTATACAGATACAAAGATTCTTCAAGAACACAAGATTAGAATTTGAGATGAGGATTTATCATAACATAGAATTCTCGCTTACGAAGAGATTTGAGTTTGGGTACCGTCCCAGACAAAGGGTTCTCGGATAAGCTAAGTGTATCCAACGACAATGCTCCAAGCTCAGATGGTATCGGTCCCTGGTTCAATGCACGACAAAGCGTCAGCAGAAGCATACGGGAGCTTACAATAACTGGAGCCAGAAAGTACCATACAAACTGTGAACTTACAGTCAAATAATTTTCATCAAAGAAAATGGCAGCCAGCGATGATATCAATGAGAGCTCCGTTGGAATGGTTCCTGACACTGTTTGGATACAAAACAAAAGATTGATGAACATTGGTTATTGCAAAATTCCACAAAACAATTTTCCGGAGACGTACGCCTATTCCTTGCAAGAGCTAGTGCCGAAAGTCGAGTCACGCCAATTTCACTTGGTATGGTTCTGCAACAGATTGAAGAAAGGATGAGAACAAATCAAATGAACAGAAACAAAGGGTATATTCAGGAACACTACACATACCCAGATAAATTGTTTTCCCAAAGTTCCAAGCGCTCTGTGAAATGATGGATGTGAGCAAAAACATTCGTTGAAATAGAGTTGGATGCGGTATCTATCATTTCTTACCCAGTGATGTGAGGAACCTAAACTTGCAACTTGAAAGATAAGAAACAACCCTTAAGGTCACTGTGCATTTCATGGAAACGAATAACTCACCCAAACTCAGTAGGAATGGTACTTGTCAAATTATTGCTACGCATCACCAATTCCTCTATTCAGAGAGCAACAACAAATAATAAAAAGCAGTAACAGATAATGAGGCAAGAGCAATGGCAAAAGGCCTCCAAGATAAAGCAATTCTCACTTACTAAGATTTCTCAGCAAAAACAGCTCAGTAGGTATTGTCCCTTGAAGAGAGCCTGCATTCGGTTCCAGAACCAAAGATGTAACAGAATAGTTTGAGCAAGCCGTCTGAACTGCTGGAATGCCCCATCCATGACACTGTTGATGACAATAAAAGGAGTGATGAGCCGTAAATAGCAAAAGGAGATTGATTCAGCAATCTAATATAACTGCCATACCTGGCCCGGTTCCCAGTTCGAAGATTTGAAGTGCATCGAGGCATTTAGCACTGTCAGCGCATATCGCTCAAGCACAAAATCGCGGCGTTGGGTGCACAAAAATTCGGTCATCCCATCGTTGGAAAGCCTACTTGCAGCCTGCCCTTGATGTGTTGATAGATCGAAAATAGAAGAACTGTAATTCCGCAATACCTCAGTGAGGCATTCAGAGGGCACTCCAAACGACAAACGAGTCTCAACTCCAACATTTCCTGATCGAATTGGAGCCGATGAAGTGCCGTTACCGTAGTGGACAGAAATTGTATGATTCAAGCAGAAAATACCAAAACATGCAATGTTCGTCGACAGTTCACATTGGGATCCAAAAGGCACATAAATTGTCTCAGTCAAAGATCTCTTGCAGTCAGACTCATTGTGCAAAATGAATTGTGGAAAATGAAGGTACGTGATACCATTGCATCGAACATTGATTGCAGCAGTGCTACAAAACGGGTCCCCATCTTCATTATTAAGGATGACATACCATTCTTCATTGTCGAAAACGTCAAAATCTTTCAGCTCAATTGTCAAGGGGGCCATCGAAGGATCCTTGCAAGATCCGTATCCCAGAACACTCAAAGCATCGGTACTTGGATCCTGCTGGTAATTATCAATGCCAAAGGGAGAAGTGATGCCTCCCAATCCACAAGTGGGCCCAACGCAAGTGGCGCCTGGCAGTCACAGACAAAAAGGACATTGCAAATGAGATTATGCGATAAATCGAATCCAGACGGAGAGAATTAAGGATTCTTACCACAGCAGTCACCACCATCCCATCCATACACTTCATTGTTGAAATAAGTGTTGCATATCCCATCTGCATTTGGTGGAACTTTGCACAAAGCACCGGATCCGCCATTTACACAGTCGCAAGTACCGTCTTCTAAACATTTGCCTCCAAAAGAGCAAGGATTCTCATTGTCGTCGCAACTGGCACACGATACTAGAACTGCGTCCACCGGGCGTGATTGATCAGCAGTGGGGTAGTTGTAAGGTGTATCTCTATCTGCTTCACGAGTTCGAAACCAGCGTAATCCAGATGGAGTATAAGACAACTCAACAGTGTTCACAGCAATTGAGTCGGTGACCAGGCTAACGCCTGTTCCATTGAATACCATACTGAATAAAATTGACCTGAACTCTGGTTCCGAATCCATGTAATTTTGCATTGAGACATCACCTCCAGTCGTTTTAGACTTGATGGCGTCTGTGAGAACCCAACTCTGCCCAGTGTAAAACATCAGTTCAAAGCTTGCAGGAGTACTTGTCGATTCCACAAAAATGGGGTGGGTCAGAGCTGGATACGTATACACGATTGCACCCGTCCGATTCACAAACGTCCTGTTGAAGGATTTCAGTGGGAACTCTAGCTGATTACTATCAATGTATCCTTCAAGGTCCAGCTGGTCACATATTTTCTGGTCTCGGTTGACATCAATTCTTTGGCACTCTGGTGAAGATCTCAATACTGCCGAAACGTCCATGTCCCCGAAGGCTACACCTCCACTTGAAAACCACTGACTATTTGAAACGTCAAGGATATTATAGCTATCCGTTGCTAAGAATTAGTGTAGACAACGAAAGGATGAGAGAAGATTCTTCTTCAACGTAATCCAAAACCATCATAACTTGCCTTCAGTTCTGGCAACAAAGTCCCGACAAGGGTCAGTGGCATCCTCCCCCACCATGAATATCCATGCTTTTTCGCTAGTGCCAGGCGTATCTCCACAAAAGGCAAATTTCCCACCACTTGCTTCAAAACCAACTTGTTCATAGGATAAGCGCCGATCAAACTTCTTTCCATCTGAACTCTTGCGATAGCAGCCTTGGAACAAGGAGGCAAATGGAATGTCATCTTGTCCGGCTTTCATTTGTATTACTTCCGCCGAGAAGGTACCATTGTTCTGACTAATAACCACATAAAAAAATAATCCCATCAAGAAGGATAGGATTCCAAAGACACCAATTACATGAGCATACTTTTTGAACCACGATTTCTTCCAGTCCCTTCCATTAACTTTGTTGCGATTGTCTTGCTGAAAGATAACTTCTGTGATGCGTATGGTTGCCTGCTCGCACTCTTCTCCAAAGTATCCGAGCTTACCAAGAGAGAATGAAAGATCATCCAGCTCGGATACGAACCTGAGAAAACGAGAACAAAAACGTTTGTAAGCAATCGATGGCGGGTGTTTAGTGGTTTAGGCAGAAACGAAATACTGTACTCACTTGACGCCCAAAAAGTTCAACAATACGTCGAACACAGTCTCGGATTGAGCTGCCAAAATAAAACTGGCAAATACTGATAGAAATCCTTGCGAAAACCTAATACAACATGAAAAGTTCCATTGGAGTTTGGTCATGGACTGAAATGTGTCATCGCCCTTGAACCTTGTTGGCAGACCATCAAAATAATTCTCAATGGCACTTCGCAGATCATCTTGGTCGAAAATAGCAATGACTGTTGCCAAAGCCTGGGCGACATGGACAATGGTTGGCACGTTGCTCGGGAATACCACAAGATCGGATGCTCCAGTGGACCCAATCTGATCGATCAGCAACAAGCTCAGAAGCAATATTTGAATTCCAATCACAATAAGGGCAATCCAAAATGGTCGACTGTTTCGTTTCCAAGCAGTGACGACAGTGTAAATATCCATGGGTAGTTGATATTCTTCGTTTGGTTTGATATCCCGATCTCTGAATTCCTCTCCAATTTCCACATTGTCAATCGCAGCTTCTTCTGCTGTTTCTGCATGACTCGCACGGCCTTCTGGTGGTGGTGGTGCAGCCCCACCAATTTGTCTCCAAGGTAGTGAATGAGTATCAAAAGGTGAGATCCTTTGCTCTGCTTTGTGTAGGCGATGTTGCAAATCTTCTAGCATCGTCTCCAGGTGATCTACTCTTCTTGCGGATACTTGTTCCTTCTCCATTCGATCCATCCTGGCAATCAAAGCAACAAGAAGCTGTTTGGACGCGTCATCCAAGGCAGCGCCTGGAGTATCATCTGCCACTGCGTCTTCGTCGCCACTGCTCTTAAAGGATACTGACCAAGCATCCGTCATCTGCTTTGATTATCTATGTATTGCTGAATAAGAAAGTGGCACGCGATAAAAAGATATAATATTATATATACGACGACTACATTTGTTACGAGCTCTCCGCGTGAGAAAGAATAATTCTTTGACCATTGTTGACAACTTTGACTAAAATTAGTATCCCCGACATTCATCCCCATGTACTGCATATTCCCATTTAACTTGAATTTAGTCAGTCAGTCGTTCACCAGCACTTTGGGTGGCTGTGACGATGAGAAGACGTTTTTCTTCGCATCCGAAAACGGTAGGAGAATGAAATTCCGATCTTTATCTTCCGCCCACAAAAAATCTGAAAATACAGCATTTCGACTACCATCCGCTCGATACACTTGAGAGATCTTGTTGACATACATCAAGCCCGCATCATAAGTTTCACTTGATCCAACACGACACACGGTTATACACCTTTACATACACACACCAAGCAAGTCTTCTTCTCTTTCGGTATTACCCAAAACATCATCTCATCTTCGCCACCATGTCCAAAGAACTTTCGTCGGAACAAAATGCCTCTGTCGGTATGACAGTGGGTATGATTGAAGTCCTAATCTTGCAACCTTTTAATTATGCCAAGAATATGACTCAACAACAGCGTCCCATCTCTCTGAATCCCGCGGTTATGTACCGTGGCGTGGCATCTAATTGTATTAATATGGGATCTTGTACCATGCTCCAATTTGTGGTTGGAGGGGAACTCAAGAACTTGGCCGCTGGGGGCGATCCTAATAAAATTCTTTCCCTACCAGAAGAAATGGCCTGTGGTGTTGTAGCTGGATCCACCAGTGCCTTGGTCGGATCGCCATTGGAACTCGTCATGATTCAGCAACAACGCAAGGGAGGAAATGCAGGAGTCCGCATCAAGGATATTCTTCAAAAGCCGGTCAATGTTGGCCGCGGTTTTGCCGGAATGGCCGTCCGAGAAGCCTTATGGACTTGTGGCTACCTCAGTATTCCTCCTGTGGTTCGTCGTACACTCATGACGAATTATCCTGAGACCTTTGATACCAACCAAAAGGCACGTGTTCCTGCAGCCTTGTTGGGTGGTCTCTTTGCCTGTTACTTGACCCAGCCCTTTGATACCATCAAGACATGCATGCAAGGTGATATCGAGCGTGAAGTTTATGGAACTTTCACTGAGACTGCCAAGAAAATCAACGCCGATTCTGGATTCACTGGATTCTACCGTGGAGCAACATTCAGATACGGACGTATGGTCTGCGCCGTATTCATCATGGATCTCATGCGTGAACAGATTGGTCGTTTGATGTATCCTCAAGCTTTTGAGAATGAGAAGAAATAAATGGCTTTTTATTTCTTGAGCTAAGGGGCACAAGCATGGCTCTTTTCCAAAATAAAACCCAAACGACAAGATTTCAAACACACGTCGACAATGACAACGACATCCACCTACGCACCCACACACTGAATGCATGTTAATGCTTAATGGAGTTCATCCATCAGATATATTTCTTAGATGCACCAAGACTCTCGATTGTATTTTACGATAACAATAGTAGTAATAGTGCACATGCCGTCAGTTGTTGCTATTGATTTTAAAAAGTGCCTTGGCATTGAATAATTATTCCATACATTGGCGATAGAATTGGGTCTGTGTGACGCATTGAAGCGGTTCGCAACATTCATTCACATTGTTGGTGCAATCTCCCCATTTGGCAATAGCGGTGGAAGGACAGCTACCCTGAACAACGTAATGCGCATTGCACGAGTTACACTGTTCTTCGTTGGCATTGCACCAGGGATCAGCAACGTTGCAGTCTTTGAAATTGTCCGAACAGCAGTAGGTGGCAGCACCGACTGTCGGGGCAGGTGTTGGCTCGGGGGTAGGGTTCGGAGTTGGACCAGGTGTTGGTGCAGGTGTTGGCAGAGAAGTTGGTGCAGGTGTCGGATCGGGAGTCGGTACGGGTGTCGGTAAAGGTGTCGGAACGGGCGTTGGACCAGGTGTTGGACCTGATGTAGGTTCCGGTGTTGGACCAGGCGTAGGACCAGGCGTAGGACCAGGCGTCGGGTTTGGTACCGGAGCTGGCGTGGGTTCAGGTAGTGGCCGAAGTGTCGGATTTGGTACCGGAGCTGATGTGGGTCCAAGTGTTGGTCCAGGTATCAGGTTTGGTACCAGAGTTATTGTAGGCGATTCCGATGGACTTTCTGTTGGAAAGCCAGTTGGAGGAGGCGTTGACACGGTGCCAAGTGCAGTCGTCGGGGTCTGCGATGGGCTCTCAGTCGGGCTCAAGGTTGGCGCTCTACTCATAAGAGTAATTGGCGGTTCTGTTGGCAACTTTGTTGGGGATCGGGTCGGGCTAGGAGCAGCAGGGGCCTGTGTGGGAGGTATGATCGGAGTTTTGGTAGGCGCATTGGTCGTAGGTCCAATTACTGGTGCCCAAGATGGAAGCGGAGTGGAAGGACTCGTTGAGAGGCGTGTTGATGGAACTGATGATGGAAACAAAGTAGCAGAAAAGGTCGGAAAAGTCGTCGGGGACTTGTTGGTAATATTCTCGAATAGAACTTCGTCAAAGTCACCGGAAAGACCAAGTCTGTCTGCCAATGAATCCCCTGAACCATTTGATGCAATCAAGTTCTGAAGAAGGAAGATCACAGAGCTGATATTTTCATCATCTTTCACCGATAGGTCAAGATTGACAGCCACAAGATGGCAAGGTAGGTCAGTCTCCTTCTCACATGTTGCTGTATCATTATATTCAATTGTGGCATTTGCATTTCCAAGGACGTAACGATTATTGGCGGAAGGCCTTCTAT
This sequence comes from Cylindrotheca closterium, assembly GCA_933822405.4. NCBI lineage: Eukaryota > Bacillariophyta > Bacillariophyceae > Bacillariales > Bacillariaceae > Cylindrotheca > Cylindrotheca closterium. The sequence goes on along the minus strand of CAKOGP040001814.1, from coordinate 37,096 downwards.
TGTTGGTGCATCCCACGAGATATGGAATTAAATACGATAGTACGCTCTGCAACAATTGATCCATCCATTCGCTTTGTGCAATGTCGTTTTTTAATATGACTTCCAATCCAGCCTCCAATGTGATTGTAAGCATTGTATCTTGTCCTTCAACAGCCCCTCTGTTTTCCACGGCTAGGCAGTCTTCCTCACTTGGTGGGTCGTACAATAGTACTGTGGTTGGTGATGAAGTAGGTCTTGATGAAGGCCAGTCAGACAGACTCTCAGCGAGAAAAGCCGGAGTCGAATTGGGCTCTTTTGATGCAAATATACCTCCGATTGCTCCTATTATGGCACAAAACAGACAGAACAAACCTGCAAAAAGCCACCGCCTACGAGTTTCTACCTCCTCGGCTTTTTCATCGTCGAGCTCTGCTGGTGCAGCTTCTGCGACTTCGCTTCCAGTGACATCTTCCATGTGATCATTCTGATTTGTCATTTGGTGCCTCGGCCTCTCATTCTCAGCCGCCATCGCAAGTCGACGCCGTTCATTTCTAGCCCTTTCTTCGTCTACGGTAACAGCTTGCAACTCCATCGTCACATGCCCTCCAGCGTTGGAATTAGCCATAGTTATGCCCTGTGGATGAACGACGACCTCGTCTTCACGTTCGTTAAGACGGCCAGCCATGTCCATTCCCATCGATCGTCCGGGGGGTGAGGTGGTGATCCCAAGTTCTTCATCCAGGAGACGAAGCTTTTCTTCCATTGAAGCCCGAGATCGCTGAGCAGATGGGCATCTGAATTCTTCGTCATCATCATCTAAAGAGACAGCTTGGGCACCGGGAAGAGTAGCGCTAAGTCCTTGTGTTGGCCTAGACCTTCTTTTCTCGTTTGAATCGCTACCGGTTGCATCATTAGAGCCTGGATTGGCTGCCCTTCGTTTCATATTCTGTTCCACTCCATTGTCATTGCTCGACAATGAATACGCTCCGGGAAGCATCGGTGCCGCCGATTTTCTGTTAGATTTTCGAAGGGACCCATCGTCGGAGCTATGACTGTGCCGGTTAGCACCATATGCCACATCTTTGATACGCTTGTCGATATCCTCCAAGTTAGCAGCAACCCGTAGCCGATGGTTCGTTTCGAAGGCTTTGACTCTATCTTTATTGACTATCAAATCATCTGTGTCCGCAGAACGAGAACGCTTTGGTTTGCTTGCCACTTTGGGTACACGCTTCTCGTCGGGAAACTCTTCCATTGAATATCTTTGGCGGAGGCTCTGTCGGAAATGTTTCTCTCTGGCTTTGGCTGTCTGATCTGTTAGAGCCATAGAGTGATTGCCTGATGGGGCACTCTTTCTTCCGTTTATTTTCTTTTCTTGTCGCTTGACTTCATCATCTAGCGTGACTTCGCTCAGTTCTATTGTTGAATCCAGTGACTTGGATCTCACTGGTTTGCTATTGCCCTTGCTAGTTCGTTTACCATTCGCAACCGGCGATCTTGTTGTTGATCGACGAGTTGGAGAAAGACTGAGCTTCCCCCTTATTCTGGATGAACGATGACGTGATGTAGAACCTTTTGCTGTTGACTTTCGATTGGAAGACGATTTTTCTCTTGAATCAATATATGAGGATGGGCGGGATGGCGAAGCATTATGATATCTGCTGTGACGTTTGTGGTCGCTTGCATCACTAGAGGAATGCGAGTGATGGCTTCGATTTTTCGTGTTTTGCAAGTTGTCGGAGGATGAAGATCTGTGCCGCTGACGGTGATGAGATGATTGGCTGTTTGTAGCTTCACCATGAAGACGAGCATTAGAGTCTCGAGATGAAGAGCGATGTCTGTTTTTCTGCTTATGGTTCGATCTGGATTGCTCATTTCTAAGTTCACGAGAGTCGTCAACCGGTGAATCTTCAAGGATTCCTTGCCTTTGAGTCTCTGTGTTTTCTTTCTTCCTTGAAGTCCTTGATGACGGACAAGGCGACCGTGACTTTGGTTCCCTCTTTTTGTCACCTGTGCTGCGTTCGGACCTATGTGAGCCGTGATTCTTCTCGCTTGCTTTGTTTTTTGGACTGTGTGGTGAACATTTATTATCAGAAGGAAAGGATTTAGAAACAGTTTTGCCGATATTTCCTTCCTCTGAGGAGATTGTGAGCTGTTTCGCCTCATGCATGATTATCTCTTGGTCCTCGCTGAAACATGCGCTTGTAAATTGCTGCAAATGTATTGTAACCTAATGTTTTCCTTCTTATTCTGTGGATGAGAGGTGAAAAAGGAAAGAAAAAACTGGTTGTCCAGTGCTCGTCACGCCACCTTATTAGAATCGGTTGGGAGTCGGATTATTTACTTAATGTTGGCGACACATCCAACACGAACACGAACGTTCTTCGTAGACGTTCCTTACCCTTTGGGCCTAAAGTACCTTCCAGGTTTTTGATACCATATCGACTAGGTGCCTTGGTATTGGTTACTGGATTTTGTGTGACACATCGAATCGGTGGACACCAGTCATTCAGATTATTGGTGGACTCGTGTTGTTCATGAGGGAGAAAGAAAGTGTGCATGAGGAACATCCGAATATTTTCGCCTTCCACTTGCGATGTTGTCTTTCTCAATGTACCTACTAAACAGCCAGTATGATTCGCAATGAGTCTGATATGTGTATGACCCCTGGTGCAGTGCCAACGAAGAACAGTGCCACAACTCTTGCAGTGGACATTGCATAGTGCATGGAAGCTGATGCCCTACCCTGGGGATTGCCAAATGGGGAGTACAAGCATGAGTCGTTGGTTTTGTGTCTGGAATTTGAAGATACACTTTTATCCAGCGTCTGTACACGTACGTCGGTGTCGGACTCAATTCATACCTGCTTCATGCATCATCTTCGCAATCATCTTCATCCGAGAGTGCTTCATCGCTCACCGTCCTCCTTCACCTCATCAAAATTCGTACGACACATGAAATCATGCCCAACAAACGACGTCGGCTAGATAAAGAAGAATCTCATATTGTCATTGTCGGATCTGGTCTCGCTGGCTTGAGCGCTGCCATTAGTCTGGAACAGGCAGGATTTCGCAATGTTTCTGTTTATGAACGAGATGCTAGCTTTGAACAGCAAAAGGAAGGTTATGGTTTGACTCTTACGTATAATCCAAAGGGTCCTTTGGCCTCACTTGGTCTGCTGGAGAAAGTCGCTAATGAAGATTGTCCGAGCAGGTCCCATTATCTATTTCGGGTACGTTATTGGACATTATAGGACATACGATAATGATGTGATACACAGCATTCACTGACTATATGCTTATATGATGCATCATATCTATTTCAGAGTGATGGGTCAATAATGGGTTACTTTGGAAATGCCTTTTCCAAAACGCGAGGTCTTGGACAACGAGGGAATCTTCGAGTGCCCCGAAAAGTCCTGAGGCGAATGTTATTTCAGAAGCTTTCTGCAACAAGAGTCCATTGGAGCCACAGTCTTTTGGATTTTGCGTGGAAAGAAGATGCCAATCAATATACAGTGCGATTTCAAAGGAAACAAAAGGAAGGAGATGTATCACAGGAGTCAGGAATCGCCGCTGTTAATGCAGATTTACTTGTCGCTGCTGACGGAATTCGAAGTGCTGTGCTACAGAATCTTGGACCAACAGCACATACCAAACCAATGGCGAATCCCCATGTTGGTCTTCGTCCAATCGGAATCCGGCTTATCCTTGGAATTGCAGAGTTCACGCATCCTCTGTTAACAGAACGTGGTTTCTACACATTGGATGGGAAACACCGATTGTTTACCATGCCGTATGAGTCCAATCGATTTGAGTCCACTATATCTAACCGAATCATGTGGCAACTCTCTTTCTTGACCGATGGGATCGATTTGGAAGACAAGGAGAATAGTGATGTGGAACGAAAAGTGTTAGATCCTGCAACTTTGCAGGAATACGTCTTGGGCGTCTGCAGCAAATGGCACAACCCCGTTGAAGAAATGGTGCAAGCAACTCCACTCGAGGCCGTCTGGGGAACGTAAGTACATTGCGCTTGTTGGTGTGATATTGAAGTTAGCGAGACATTGGCTTAACGATTGATTCGTTCGTTCTTAGAGATTTGATGGATCGTGATCCAATTCAGGTCCAAAAGCTGGTAAAGGAACAAGGAGCCCAACGGCTGGTTGTTGTGGGCGATGCATTGCATAGCATGTCTCCGTTCAAAGGACAAGGTGCCAATCAAGCTTTGAAAGACGGTCCATTATTGGCACACTGGCTACAAGCAGCGTCCATAGATTCAGCTGTGACGAGCTTTTGGCGAGAAATTGTCCAGCGAACCGCCACTGTGGTGGCAGCATCCAGAAAGGCAGCACGAGAATTGCACTCGCCTGCAATTATGAATGATAGTCATGGATTTGCAGGAGTGAAATCGGATTGCAAAGAGGGTTTCTTGAAAATTCTCCAGGAGAAAAGGATTGGAGCAGAACTGGGGTCTCAGCTAGACAAGGAAGTTGGAACGATTATACTGTCAATGGGAATTGCTGGTTCTGAAAAGGAGACTACAGTCTGCGAAACGCAACAACAGAAAGCTCTGCACCTTGCAACTACTGGTGATATCCAAGGACTTCGTCAATTGACATTGGATAAGCATTCTGCTTCGATTCGGACAGCCAAGAATGATAATGGTCAATCCTGTTTGCACTTGGCAGCCATTGGTGGACATGCTATAGTCTGCAGGTGGTTGCTAACTGAAGTAGAGTGCGATATACAATCCAAAGATCATGAGGGTAAAAGGCCTGTAGACTACAGCGAAAACGGTACCCCTACCGTCTCTGTATTCCGTTACATCTAGACAGTTTGAAAGCATGCTAATTTGTAATGCCGTTTTCAAAATGCGAAAATTACTCTTCTTGCAATACTTGTCACTACCCGGGCGTTTTTCTTTTACTTCGTTTGCCCGCGAACTGAAATGACTGCACAGAATCTGACGACATATATAAAATATATCATCAGACTGAGAAAAAGGGGTCACGGATGCCTTCAACAACAGATGAATTTTCTAGTGGTTTTCTAGTAATTTACTAGTAGTAATCATGTTGAACATAAAGAGAAACTCCGGCGAGGGGCAAACGAATTGCTAGGCAGATGCCATAGAACATATGTTGAATGTCAGGAACCGTGTTCCTGCGTTATTTTCCTTCGCACGTTTATGGAAGTTGAACGAAATCTGCTCGGCATAAAGGTCATTGACCCTTCTTTTTCCACCTTCTCCATCACAGTTTCTCTCATAATTTCTGAGAGCAATCAAATTTTAAAAATCAAACCAAATCAAATCACTTTCAAGCATGACACTCAGCACAGAATCAGCCGTCAAGCTTCTCGGCGACGTTATCGACATCGCCATGGCTGATTTCGAATTCGAGAACGGGCCAATCGACTTTGTCTCCGAATCAGTTCAACAATCAGAAGCTGAAGCTGAACAAAATTGCGTTGGTAAAGTCGAAGTCAATCTTGACATGGCAGTCGAAGACATCCTCAAGATCGCAAGGGAACGGCGCATAAGAAAACAAGGAAACCGCCGAATTGGCAACGATGTCGATAATGACATCGATAGCCTCCATTGTGTACGCAGCTGCATGCGAACCAGTTTCAATTCCGATGAAAGTTCTAGTGAAGATGAGGAAGATTTCGACGAAGAGTTTGAGCTTCCACTAAATGACTGTGTTGAAGTGAAGTCTTCGAAAGACACTTCCATGAAGAGGACATCTTTGACCTCCCTACTACAAGCAACACTCTAGTCTCTTCCCACAAATGCGCTACACAAGATAGAATACCAAGATATTACATAGAATCCAGATATTATTCAAATCACTTTTCTTCGCCTTATTCCTAGCTAGTGTTCATGGTTGATCCAATATTTCAGGTTGTATCGCCAGCCGACTGTTCCTTCCACTTCCAAGATATCGTTGCCATTCCGAATGGTAGCAACCTTGATGTAACTCCAACAGCGAACAACCCTTGGTCCGAAGGTGAATGTCCAATCCCAAGCCGTTGGCAAATGTTCTTGCCAGATGCCATGACAATGTCGCACTGTCCATGGAATTCAAAATGTCCTTTGTTCTATGCCTTGACTGCAGTATGAAAAGTTGATTCGGCTGTTGAGCACGTTGCTCGACAAGGGTAAATCATGCATAAACGTGAAAAGTGCTATACTTCCGGTGGGGGTTACCGTTTATCTCTTTCTGTCTGATCTCGTTCCGTGGTTCACCACTTTCGTTAGTGGCTTTATCCGTAGGACCGGTAATCGGAACGCTGAATGGCGAGAAGGTGGCCCCTGCTGTCGGTCCAGAGGTTGGTCCTGCCGTTGGGCCCGAAGTCAGATAAGACGATGGGCCAGTGGCTGGTCCAGATTTTGGTCCAGAAGTTGGACCAGACATTGGAGTCACAGGACGATCCGCAAAAGACTCGTTAACGACCTCGACATCTCCGCGCCCGTTTGCACTAGCATCAATAGCCGGTGATATACTGACCTGCGCTTTTCGCCTCAAAATATGTGAAAGCATTGCTGTTTGTCGTCTTGGACGTTAGGGTGACCGTGTTCGCGGCCTCGATTGTCCCTTCGTTGGTGCCAAAGGCATGATTGAAAATCAAATAATAGTCTCTTGCAGGGCTTTAATACAATGTTCTCGTCACTAGTAAGTTTCGGGAGCTTGTCGACTCCAGCGAGGCCTCCCGTGTACGTTTCAGACAAGGGCTCAATCTCGAGATTGTGATCCATGTTGGACCAGTCTTCCACATTGGATTGCAGGTTGACAACATCTCCTTTTGTACCAAAGATGTGTCACCAATTTCAGCTGCGTCATTGCTCAAGGAGGCATCGTTGGTTGTGACTCGGACCACCAAAAGTGATAGGCCTCCCTTTCCTCTCACCAACTTCTTCCGTCTTTCCACTGAAGGATGGTCTTCCCCGAAAAAGAGTTCAGAGTCGGAAGTAATAGTTAGGGTTTGATCGGCAAGGATGGCTATCTTGGTGTACAAGGTGGTCAGTCCACTGGTAACCGTCGAGTTGGCTGCCAATACCAAAGCCATGCCATTGATCTTGACCATACTGTGCCTTGCTGTTTCAGCAGCTTTGTATTCCCAAAGCAAGTTTCCGGAGGTCATTATATCATCTCTTCGACACATGACATTCGAAATCACTGGGCTACTACATGGTTAATTGCCATGGAAACTTTCCGGTTTGGTTATCTACAGTACACCGGTATCGTCCTGACCACTTTGCAGTATTTTGAATTTGTCCGACTAAATGTGTTCGAACTAGTCGTAGTTCCGACAAAGTACAGCGCAGCGAACACTCTCCATTTGTTCTTCGACGATTTCCCGAACCGTTTTGCGAGTGGTGATTAGTTTATTTTTTCTTCTCTTTGGCACACAAATCAAATCAACGAACAATCAAAACTTCAACGCAAAAAAAATTATCATCATGATGGACTTTTCTCTTCAAACCCCCGAAACAAACGTGGACTTCAACTACATTGTCGGTCCAGGTGTTACTGCCATGAGCGAAAATGCCGCTTATGAACACAGACTCCACGACTTTGAACAGAAGCATTCTCCCTTGAGCATGTACGAGATGGATACCGTTCAAAATCCACACAACTTTCAACGACAACTCATGCAAAAGATGTTTGCTCGACCTGAACAACCAGCAGCAACATCTATTGCAGGAGCTGCACCGCCAGTCACTGTCTTTCGAAGACTTACAGACACTTTTAAAGAAATGACCGCCTACGGTGTTGAGAAGTAAACACGGCATTGCCATCCGATCAGCACACTTTTTCCATTTAGGCTTGTACAATAGCAAATAATACAACATTTAGACATTTAGAATCATATCGTTATCACAACAATAACAACAACTTTAGATTAGTCTTGTATTGCAACGTGGACCTACTGTAGATTATTCAAACCCGCTTCACAAAAAACGCAACGTGTATTGAACAATGATTCGGAACATGAACAAGCATGTTTGCACTATGGTCTTTACAAAAACATGATGGATTATTGGCTCCAGTAATTTATTAGCTCATGACCAAAAATTATTATTATTTTCTATATTAGCTTACAAACATCTTCCCAATTGTTGCGAACAAAAGTGCGATTGGTATCAAGAGTCCAACACTTGCCGTAGTGGAAGAACTCGCTTGCATGGTACCTGTAGCAGCGGTAGTCTCATTGGAAGGAACACTGGTAGGTGGTGGAACGGATGATTCCAAGTCGGAATTTCCAACTCCAGCGGATATCGTTTCGTTTCCGGCTGCTGCTCCAGTGCGGATAAAACCCCCTCCACAGTAGCAGCATGCCGTTGTGGCCGTGTAGTTTTCAAAGCCTTTGCCTCCTTGGTGACTTCCCCATAGTGGACACAAAGGATCGTCATTTACTTGGTACCACTTGCAATTGTCTCCAAAATAGTCCATGAATTCAGCCAGATCGACACAGGTTTCATCTTCCACATAGGCAGTGGGCATCTCGGTTGGTTTTGGTGCGGCGGTCGCTGGCGCCGTGACGGGTGAAGCTGTGGGATCTGGTCCACTCGGAAGGGCAATCCCTCCTCCACAATGACAGCAGGCCTCATTGGCTTCCATCTCGCTAGCGCCAGTTTTGCCTAACAAATCACCCCACTCGGGACACCCCGGCGTATCTTGTTCCTCGTACCACCAGCATCCATCACCACAGAAATCTGCAAACCCAGACACATCCTGGCAGTTTGGGTCAATGATAAGTTGGGTTGGACTTGGAGTCGGAGGCTTGGTAAAGGCGCTTCCATCCTCGCTGCCACCACCACAATAACAACACCCTTCACTAGCGGATATTCCTGTGAAACCAGAGCCTCCGTCTTCGTTCCCATGCATTGGGCACCCACCTGTATCATTTTCCTAGGTACATTGAAAGAAGCCAAAGCATAAGTGATGGTGATAATTCCAAGTAAGAACAAAATGATTGCGATACTGCCTTCGTACCTTGTACCAGTCACATGCGTCTCCATAAGAGTCTTCCCAGCCTGGAAAATCCGTACAATTGGGACCATAGTGCAACGTCTCCACTGTTGGAGCGGTTGTGGGACCAGGAGCTACCGTTGGAGGTGTTTCGCCTCCTCCACCACAAGTACACTGTTGTGGTCAAAACGAATCGGGAACATTAGAATCAAGTCTGAAACCCATATCATCCTATAGTATATGCAGGAATTGGGTACTTACGCATGCTTCACTAGCGGTAACATCCTCAAACCCATTGCCACCGGCGGTTTCACCTTCAATGGGACATCCCGCTGAATTGATCAAAGATGGCGTGAGATATGTAAACACTTGAGTCTCGACACAATTCAAGGCAAAGGCTACTTACGATCATCAAATTCGGAATACCATGAGCACTCATCTCCATACACATCGACAAAGCCTTCGTAATCTGTACAGTTGGGATCGATATCAAATTTGGTTGGACTACTCGTTGGTATTGGAGCTTTGGTCGGTGCAGGAGAGACTGTCGGTGCCCGCTCGCCACCGCCACCGCAATAACACTATACGATAAAAAGGAATCACGAACGTCAGTACAGTACAACCACATTGTTCGACGAGGAATGAAACTTGGTAAGACTTACGCATGCTTGCAAGGGCTTGGTGCCTTCAAATCCTTCTCCTCCTAAAATATCACCATATTCGGCACATCCTGGCTCATCATTGATTTGGTACCATTCGCAAGTATCGCCAAACTCATCCACGTAACCTGGAAAGTCCCCACAGTCTGGATCGGGTACGAAGACAGGAGGTGCCGTCGGGCACTCTCCACCAGTGTCAACAAAGCCTTCGCACAGTGTCGTCGAAGTGCTCTCCCAACAGCCACAGGCAACCTGTCGAATCCAATCGTATGCATGACTAATGCGTGAATATACTCCTGGGTAGCCACTTCGAGCACAACCTTCGCCCTGTTGTTGAAAAAATCATGGGAATTGCGATAACGTTAGCTGAAATCTCGCTGCCATGACAAGGCAAATATCCTCTAGCCAAACGCAAAAAGATCGCACTCACCCAACTAACGATTCCAACTTGAGTGTATTCATTTCCATTCCGAATGAACAAAGGACCACCGCTGTCTCCTTGACAACTATCCTTGCCTCCACCTTCCACACCGGCACAGAACATGGACTCGTCCGCGACCTGGTCATCATATTGTTGATTGCATACTTTGTGATCAATTGCTTGGACTTGCACTTCTTGTAGTATCGTAGGCATGTCATCGTCATCTTCTCCCATAATTCCCAATCCAATCACTGTCAAGTTTTGTCCAATCGTTGGGACTGTGTCATCCTTGTTTATCTTGAAGACAAAATTGGACGTCATCGGTAACGAAACTTCATCTTCTAACCGTAACAGTGAAAAATCGTAGTTGATCCGTATCGAATCGTATTGTGGATGTGTAGCAGCATCAATCACTTTGGATTTCGTGGCGCCGGTTGCCGCTCCCCCACCCTGTTGGTAGGCTCCCACGCTGACGAACTGGTTGATGTAGGAGTCGTAGTCGCTGCAATGGGCCGCCGTGAGGACAATTCCAGGTGCAATAAGTGACGCACCACATCCTCCCATGGTATCCACAAAGAATGGGAACTCTCCTTGGGCGGCTTGGTTGCCCCCTACGATTCGCTTTTGCGCCGTAGAATCCTGACTGAGCATCAGTGATAGAATGGCAATGGCCGTGGATCTCCGATATTGCGAAGACATTGTATTATGAATATTTTGATTGTATATATATGAGTATGAGTAATGTAGTCCTATGGAAGTTTCAAACTTGGTGATTCAGTGATATTGTTCCCTTATTGTAAAGCAAAACTAAACGTCACAACTTGAAAGTGATTTGAATGCAGCAAGATGAAAGAAATTGTGGGATAATCTTGGTGGGCAAGTGAATGATTTTTGTCTGCTGGGTCGTTTTAACTTTTCCCAGGGGGTATCACTTGCCGTTGGTTGATCTTTCCAGAGAATGTGTCTGTTGATGCTTTTGGTACCCTTTTCACTTTTCTCGTATTTTCAAAGGCAAGAAGAGCACGGGACTCTCCAAAACCGCAACCAAAATACAGTCCGCCTGCCATAAAAATCGTATTTTACACATGTTGGCCTGCGCAACTTTTGGACGTTGGCACACGTATCAGCTGGAATTCAAAAAGTTTACCAACAACGGTATATCATTAGCATGATCCATACCAGTGGTGGTTGAGCCCGTAGAAACGATCTACATTTAGAGTATCTTAGGTAAGTAATGTTGAGTCCTAAAGCACTGATGATCCTGTTAATTCCTTGTGTTGGCTTGTTCAATCAATGGTTTTCATTAAAAATACCAAAAGAGTAATACCAGTCCTAGTTTCATTCCGTGCCTACTTTACAGACTACTTTACATTATTATAAGTACTGTAGCACCTTACTATCGGCCTCTCGTTCAGATTGCAGCTGTGTTTGGCCAAGCGGAGTCAAGGTATGGTACAATAATATGTATGTAATCCACAGTCCTCACATTATCTCTCACCCTCCAGTTTCGATTGCATAGCGTTGCTCCGCTTTATTGAACCGCTAATAGGGTAGTAGTGACAACTTATCCTTGACTACACACTTCATGCAAACGATGGAACCAAAAGGCTCCACTTTTGGTTGCCATCCTCACCGGCGGGTGGTCCTCACTGGGTATTGCGAAAAGTTTCAAAGTCCCACTTGAGGCCAACGGCCTTCCCATAAGTGACCTAACCGTCAACGGTACAAATCGACGTTTCAAACGTTCTCCATGCGACAGATTTTGAAAAAAGAAGTGTCACATTCAACATGCGTCTGTGCGGTGTCTGTATTGTCAAAAAGATACCTTTGAATCTCTTGTTTGCATGCAAGCTATTAATACTGTAGTGTATTGTGGTTGGATCAAGAATGCTTCCCATCGTCACTCACACATTGTACCAAAAGAAGCCCATCAGATCATCCTTGTCTCAAAACTCGGCAGTCATTGGATCTGGGAACCACGAGGTTGGTTCGTCGTTGCCATCACCATGATGAGTATTGTTCTTGTTGCCCAGTTGCGACATGACCCCAGTTTGTTGTTCATCTCGCAATAGCTTGGCCATGCTCTTGTGATCGTACCGCATTCCCAATTGCTGATAAATGCTCTTGGCCAGTGCAAAATGCGCCTTTGATTCTTTGGCATTCCCCAATTGCAAATGGACCTTGGCCAACGCATGGGCCGTAATGGCCACGGACGGATGTTGGGGCCCCAGCAGCGCCGTTCGCACTTTGAATACTTGCTGATATTCTTGGAGGGCTTTTTCGGGTTGGCCCGTTTGCCAGTGAACTCCGGCAATCTTGTTGTAGGTATCCACCGTATCCACATGCCAGACCCCCAAATGGTGACTCCGAATGCAAAAGGCTCGTTGGAGTGCTGTCAAGCCCTCTTGAATATGACTGGATGATTTGAGACAGGCCACGGCATAAGTGTCCAAAGCAAGGGCCAGACTTGTAGTAGTTGTAGCAGTAGTAGTATCATTTTGATGATTGGAGGAGCATGATGATGACGATTCGTACAATTGAGTAGCTTCTAGCAAGACTGTTCGGGCATTGGCATAGTCTTGTTTTTGGAGCAATGCGTGTCCCAATTCAGTCTTTTGTCTAGCAGTGGCAAGCTTGCTGCGACCTTGATGGTTGCTGTTGTTGTTGTTGTTGTTGTTGTTGTTGTTGCTGTTGATGATAGTAGTGGTGGTGGTAGTCCACCAGCCATTAGATGATGGTGCGAGCAGACTGCTGCTGTTCATGGTTCGACTGTTCGTAGTACGTTCCTTCAATGGAGTTGTCGTTGTTGTCGTTGTATGGACGCTAGTAGCATCACCCCCAATACCGGTAGGAAAGGAGGCCGCCATTAACAATCGAGTCGCCTTTTGGACTGGCTTATTTGGAGTTGTCACAAATTCACCGTTTGTACCAATCGACGATACCTCACTTATTTCGTCCTCATCGTCCTCTGAAAAAGAACAACAATCTTCTTTCACAGCAACAACTCCATTATTGTCTTGCAGTATAGAATTGTTCCTTTCGTCATATTCGTATCGGCTGTCATCCAAGACCAAATCGAACGAAGCAGTATCGTCGGCCGAGGCAGCATCCCCACGCAATTGACGAGTATTATTATTTTCCTTTTCGGACTTGTTGTCATCGGTACTAGCAGTAGTACTATTCATGCTGCATTCTTTCGCGTTCAGTGTCCCTTTTGCCAGCAAAACCGAGGATGCATTGCAATGAGGATTCTTCTTTTGCTTTTCTTTGAGACAAGTCACTACGTTCGTCCGAAACAATCGTGTTTGAAACTCTCCGGAACCCATCGAAAAGGACTTTGCTTTGTTGTTGTTGTTGTTGTTGTTGTTGTTGTTGTTGCTTGTGGAAGGGTTATTGGGGCGACTTTTGCGACGACGACTTGTCTTGGTCTCAATGACAAAGGCGGGTGGTGTCATGGACATGGCCTCTTTGAACCGTCTCATGGTTCGTTCCATAATTATGGTATAACTGTGAGTATGACAATGATATGAGACTCGTATCCTTGAGGAGGAGTTGTCACGGTTGTCAGATTTTTACCAGCACGGTGTACTGTTTTTGCTTCATTTCACGCTGGCTCGATGAGGTCCGACTCAATCCAATGATGGGAAGGTTCGATATCGGGGAGCATATTGGAGGGACTTTGAAACTTTGCACGCCCCTTTCTATTGATGTATGATAGAGGGAAAGATCATTGGCTGTCCCCCTTTTTTTACAATCAATGACGTCCACAACTCTGAAACTGCGAACGGTGTCCGGAATTCCGACGTTTTTGAAATTGCGTACGTGTAAGTAGAAATTGGTAGTTGGTTCCACCAGTATTATACGAATACGCGTGTAACGTCTTTCTCTGGATCGTCATCGCTGAAAAGATACCGTTGAAGGTCAAACCCGCACCATGGTTTTGATTGGCTGAGAGTGATGTTCGCTGGGGACGTCGTCTCTGTTCCACTCATCACGCATCATCGTCCCCAAAAATTCAGTTGCATCATCGGAAGAAAGAGAAGGAAGTTTTTTACAACTCCAACTATCGTATCTGAAACAAGACAAAAGGCACGATTGCAGAGCCCATCATTTTGAATACACCATATTGAGCGATATTCGGAATCTTCTTATTCTTGCAATTCTTCTTACTTGAAGATCCATACAACCATACTCTCAATAACAGTAGTATTTCAGATCTACATACATACACAACATACGCACATCACGCATACAACAAAGTACAGTATGCCATCATCGGGACAAAACAGACAGAGTCAACCTATTTCCAGACGGAGACAACGGAGAATTGATTGGATGATCCATTCCTTTCTGTTCATTCTCCTATCGTGCTCCTGCCTTTTGAGGCCAACCAATGCCTTTTCACAACCCAATAATTGGCAAATGGCTGCATACAAGCCACCCGTCAAGTCTTCTGTCAGCAAAATACGGTCCCCTCGATGGTCGTCTGGCAATATGAACAATAACACTGGTGGTGGAATCTCCGATAAGCAGTCGCAGTCAGAGTCGTCGTCAAGACAGCCATCGAAGCAACGCGCCTCGGCCGCTGTCAGCCTTCCAACCGAAGGTGCTTCCAGACGATCATCGTCACCACCATCCTTTCAAGAACGCATGCGAGGAGTTTTGAACGAAGAAAGCGAACGGGCCCGCATTGCCACTCGCAAGAAGCAATCCATGCCTCAAAACGTCTTTGAAGTGGAAACCTTGCAGGCGTATCAAAAGTTGGTGGCCTCCAACAACAAATTGGTGGTGGTCCGATTCTACGCTCCCTGGTGCCGGGCCTGCAAGGCCATTCAACCCATCTTTTACAAAATGGCCCATCAATTCCCCAATGTCGTCTTTGTGGATGTTCCTTGTCACGCCAAAAATGCCAATCTCCATCAAGGCTTGGGAGTGCCAAGTTTGCCCTATGGTCACATTTACCATCCCACCTCAGGCCTCGTGGAGGAAACCAAATTGTCGCGCAAGCAATTTCCACAATTGGCCCGCAAATTGCAAGCGTACGTCCAAGGACGATGCGATTTGTTGGAAGTGGGGGATGTGAGTTGTCCCTACTTGCCCGTGGTGGTGGACGATGCAACAGGTACTACTAGCACTACTGAAGGAGAGCCCACCAATCCTATCGCACCTTGAAGAAACCACAACAAGGATCATGTCCACACTGCTACCAACTGATAGAAACAACAACAAGAAGAAGAAGAGGGCCGCTATTGAACCCTCCTCCTTTTCCACTAGACAACTACAAGTTTTGTAAATAGAATGTCAATACAACAACAATACTCATACAGTATCCTAGTTCGTCTTTCACTATTGATTTTAATAGTATCATCTAAGGAGTAGATCACAGGAGGAGTGAATGCATGAGTAAGTAGCTAGTATGCTAGTACCTTGGTCTCGCCGTAACATACGGGGACACATTTGAAGATTCAGATTGATTCATTCATTGAGCAATCGATCACAAGATTCATGCATTTCTTCTGAGGTATCTTTTTCTCTACAAGTTCAAAAATGTTGAGAAATCGAAACCTGCGGCTTCGTCGTGATGAGTGTGAGTCAGTCAGTCAAGTCAGTCAGTCATTTCAAGTTCAAAAGTGAGAATCATCATCGTCAGCAGTTCGTCGCTCGTCATCGGCTCCTGTAGTTGATCCCTTCGACTTCTGCTGACTCGACACCTTGCCATCGCGCGTGACGGTCACTCAAACTTCAACTCCGTTCTTGGAAGAATGAGAATTGATCCGGGTCCCTTTTTGAGGTCCAGTTCTCATACTTCGCAGTCAATAGTCGCACGTCACAGATACCGTCGTATGAGAATTCTGATTGCCCAAGGAGAGATTCGAAATCGAAAAACAAGAAAACAGAAAATGCAATTTCGTTATTTCGTTGACACATAAATTCAACTTGTGTCGTGATTGATTCCAGCAGTCACCACTCTTTGTCGTACTCTTTTCTACCCTCTTCTCTTTGCATGACATCTACCACCACCATGGCTCCTTCTGCTACTGATACTACTACACTAACTTCTTCTACGGACACTACGACCAATACGGCAGACGCCAAGATGGTGCTTAGCGAAGCTCCCGCGTCCTACGGTCCCAATGTCCACATTTCCAATCACCCCGTCTTGCAACACAAGATTGCCGTCTTGCGGTCCTCTGCCACATCTCAAGACACTTTTCGCTCCACTCTCAAGGCAATCACGTACCATTTGGGATACGAAGCGACGTGCAATCTCAAGACCAAGGAGATTCCCATTTCCGTCAGCGTGGCTGGAAATGCCAATCATCAAGCCGATTGCTTGGGAAGTCGACTCGATGATAAGATCGCTCTCATTCCCATTTTACGATCGGGTTTGGGCATGGCCGATGGCATGACTGAATTGCTCCCAAAGGCGGCAGTTCATCACATTGGAATGTACAACTTGCCCCATGGTCAAGGACCCGTGGTCTACTTCAATCGATTGCCGAGAAAGTGTGATTCGGACATTGCCTATGTTCTCGACCCTGATGTGGCTTCTTCGGCCACCATGGGGGCGGTCATTGGTATTTTGAAAAAGGTACGAAAAACCAAACAAGTGCCCAACATCATGATGATGATGATGCTGACACGTATGATTTCCAAGTTTCTCACATTTTTGTTTTTTACTTGATACTAGTGGGGAGTCGAAAAGATTCACGTCATTTGCGTCATTTCCAGCCACCATGGTTTGAAAACTCTGAGTGAGGCTCACCCCGATGTAGACTTTACCGTCGCCCACGTCGACCCTGTCTTGACCAAGGATGGTCTCATCTTGCCAGGATTGGGGGATGTTGGTGATCGTCTCTTTGGAACTCATACCGTCATGGAAGAAGAAGATGAGGATGAACAGCTCTTGCATCCATCCAAGCGTACCCGGACCAATTCCAATGCCAGTGAATTTCAATAGATTAATTGATTCACCGAATGTCCATTGATTATGATAATCATATCTGACGATGACGATGACAAGTGGAGGGAAGGAAGGAAGGAATGAAGGAAGGTATTGATGTCTTTGTCGTAATGGTGCAGGTGAATGAATGAATCTATGGATGAATCGGAATACGGTGGCGGGACAAACGAATTTTGCTCACCCGAGAGACATTGCGGATGGACCAAGAGCCACCATTGGGTTGCACGAAAGTCCAATCAATTCTCTCTTGTGAAAATTATACAAACAATATAAACACAAAATAAATTAAACATAGCTATATATATATATATATACAACTAAAGAGACCTCAAGATGGTTGACGACAACCACAACAACAAAGAACATGAACACCAAGAAGAAGGAGCTTGTTGCTGCCTCGCTCATGCTGCCATCTTTTCATGAACTACTTCTTAGGTGTTTTTCAATCAATTGTGGCAACATTCCGCTGATACAAGGTAAGTGTTCTCTGATGCAACTGACAATGATGCCTACAGTATATTATAAAAAGTCTATCTCTGGATACATATCTACACTACACACATACATTTGACCAAGGGGTTCCCATAATATTCAATATGTATCTCCGATCGGCGGGGCGGCGCGGGAAACCTCCACCCGTCATTTGACTCAACCGATTGAACAAGATACATGTCAACTTGCAATGGCGTCATCGGAATAATATAGAAGACAACAAAGGGCGAAAGGACAACTGCGATGGCACTTGGCAATATATATAGAGTAATAACACAATCCAGAAAATAATGGGACGGTCCTATTACTACAATTTCATCATTCTTTGTGTGCTGTTTGTGGCACAGAAGGAAGCCGCCCATGCGGCATCCACGATAACCTCGGCAGTCCCCTCCATTATTCCCAATCCGTTTGCCAAGAAAAAGGTATCCAAGTTTGCCCAACTCCAATCCTTTGTGCTGGGACGAAACGGAAAGAAGAAAAATGGCAATGGCGGCAGTAGTAATAACAACAACAACAACAACAATCAAAAGAACAACAACAACAACAACAACAACAATCAAAAGAACAACAACAACAACAACAATGCCGAAATTGTCCGGATACAGGCCCAAAATGTACTAGCCGGACTAGCATCGGCCATTGCCTTGATCCCAGAAGCTTCCACCTTTGCCATGACAGCAGGCTTGAGTCCATTGGTGGGTTTGGGGTCCACCATCATAATGGCAACTTTTAGTGGCACCTTGGGTGGAAGGCCGGGCCTCGTCAGTGGAGCCAGTGCGACCGTGTCCATGATATTAAAGCCATTGTGCCAACAAGAAGGACCCTTAATGGTGGGTTTGGCCGTCATTCTGGCTGGTTTGATGCAGATTTGTCTCGGGTTGACTCGATGCGGAAAGTATATCCGAGTGGTGCCGCGGCCTGTGATGCTTGGATTTGTCAATGTGAGTACTGTACTATTTTATAGTTATGCGAGCGGTAGAAGGAACTCTTTTGGTCGACTTGGAATATACGAGTATTGTTGTGGAGTTTTTGCCCATTTCATCAATTACAATACTAACACATCGAACCTATTTTTTAAATATGTGTGAACAGGGCCTAGCCATCAAGGTAGTTCAAGCGCAGATCCCTCACTTTCAACATCCACATGGAGTCTGGTTGCGTGGAACCGCATTGAAGTGGCACTCGATACTGGTAGTAGCATCCGCACTCATCATTGAATATTTTCCCAAGATTGCCAAGGGATCGATAATACCATCCCCGTTGATTGCTCTAGGTTTTGCGTCCATTTTAGTGGAAAAGATGGAACTCCCAGTACCCAAGTTGGTGGACATTGTCGGTCCAGAAGCCTTTCAAGGTGGGATTGGAACGCTGGTACAGGCTCTGTTTCCATTTGCTGGTTCGGCTGACGAATCGTCAGTGGGAATTCAAAAATGGCTGCCACCGTATGGATCCATTCTCACGCTGGAGCATCTGAGAAAGGTATTTCCAACAGCATTGGAGGTGGCCGTGGTTGGCTTGTTGCAATCCCTATTGGCATTGCAAATTGTCGACGAACGCACGAATACAAAAGGAAAGAATACCAAAGAAAGCATCGCCCAAGGATTAGGCAATCTAGTCAGTGGAAGCATGGGAGGCATGGGCGGTTCGGCATTACTGGGGCAGTCTCTAGTTAATGTTCAAGCGGGTGGTACCGGCCGACTGTCCAGTATCGCTGTAGCTATCTTTGTCTTGGCGGGAGTCACTTTCTTTGCTCCAATCTTGGAAAGAATACCCGTGGCTGCCTTGGTTGGTCTGATGCTGACTGTTGCCCAGCATACCTTTTCTTGGGGCTTGCTGGATTCCATGGTGAAGGGTCAAGTGCCATGGGCCGACATTATCCTCACGGTTTCCGTGACATTGACTACTACCTTTGTCAACATGGCAGCAGCAGTAGGATTGGGCGTATTGGCGTCAGCCCTTCGATTTGCTTGGCAGGCTAGTTGCAATATATCCGCACGTTCTACAGGCAAAGGAACATCCTTGCAAAATCGTTACATAAACGTGCAAGGACCACTCTTCTTTGGGAGCGCCTTGACCTTTCAAAAATTATGCCAACCATCGGAACAAGACCGCGAGATTGCCACCAAGCTTGAGAATCGATTTTTGTTAAAGGCCAAAAGCAAAGCAAACGAAGGTACTAGCGAAGAGACTCCATCACATCCTCCCAAGTTTATGACGGGTCGAGAAACAGTGATTGACTTTTTGAATTCTCAAGTTTGGGATCATGCGGCCATTATGGCTATCGAATCAGTGTGCAAGCGATATCATGATCTCGGCGTCAAACTTCACTTGCGCCATGTCAGTCCTGACTGTCGGGAAAAGATTCTAGAATGTTCCGATGTTGGCGAGTGGTCGACCGAATTTGATGTGGATGCGTCTTCAGATCCAACCTATCTGGTGGGCGTGGATCCAATCAACAAGTCGCAACGTTTGAAAAAATAGCTAGCTAGCCATAGGGGCGAGAATCTAATCGATAAACTTAACTTCGTCTAGTATTCGCGTGTGTCTTATTCGTGTCAGGCCAGCATACCAATCCTGTAATCCCAAGAATGTGTCCGCTGTCATATTTGTTGATGACCATCAAATAGCCAAAATGAGCACACACAATCAGGAATTTGTGTCTTCACTTGCTTCTTTGTTCATGTCAACGAGATACCGGTACACGTGTACGGCGTATTGGTCGTGGTGATAGAAAATGTTCGTGCACTTCAAAAAGCTTCGATTTGTTCGTTGGTGTTCGTTCGAGCCTTATTTTACTCGCCAATCCCGCAAGACTTCGAGCCTCATATAAAAAAATCAATCAAATATCACTCTCCTCATAAAATCAAATTGACCATCAGTTTTCCCAATTCATCATTCATCGCAGAAACATGACAGTCACGGACCAACAACTCAACGAGCTCTTGCCAGCATTTAAGGAATCCTTGGGCTCTACAGCCGATGGTATTGAAGACATTCATCTCCAACAATTCCTTCGTTGGAAACCCAATGTCCAACGAGCCACCGAACGCTTCAGGGCCTTTTGTCAATGGAAAAAAGCCAATCCCAGTCTCTTTGATGATTCCTTGCGCCTGACCAAAGATGATGAGTTGCTGCGTCTGATAAAGTCTCAAGTCATTGTCCATCCACCCGGCTGCACTACCAACACAGGGAGTCCCATTTTGATTGGACGATTGCGGAACAATGACATGAAGGATGGCCGAACCGTTGAAGGCGTCTGCCGAATGATGTTTTACAACATTGATCGCATGTTGGAAATGCCAGAAAGTTGCGACGAAGGTATCACCATTCTACACGATCTCAAGGGATTCAGTCCCTCCAAGAATGCCGATTTGGGGATTCCGAAACTCTTGTTTTCGGCCATTTTTGGTCATTTTCCCATCCGCATCAAGAACATTTATCTGTTGAATGCACCCTTTGTCTTTTATGCCTTCTTCAAGGCCTTGTCTACCATGTTCTTCCCAGCCAAAGTCAAGGCGCGATGCGTGTTCATTAGCAAGGTGGACGATCTGAAAGATGTCATGGACACGGATTTGTTGCTAAAGGATGTTGGGGGCAAGGCAGAACTAGATTTGGACCGCTGGATCGAGGCCAACAAGAAGCGGGAACAAGATGGATCGTTAGTGACAATGACATCTATTGATCCAAGAGCATAGGTTTCTTGCGATCATGTTGTCAATTTTGGGGATAGTTATATACAAAAATCTAATGCAGTTGGAATGTGCTACGATTGTTGTTTGTCATCAGCGAGTGGACAACCACTGGACGAAGGAAAACTTCAGATCTATTCAAAAATATCGATGTATCTGCACTAAACGTTTAATTTTAAAATGTATTATCTACTACTTTTTTGTCACCATCGAAACGCTCGATGGTATTTGTGACCATGATATATATAATCTTGCAATCTTGTGGTTTGCGAGCATGTTCCCCTTATTTTCTCACAAAAAACAGCAAAGCAGCAGTTACACCACCGGAGCCATTGCTGCTGGCGGCAGGACATGTTCCGCATAGGCATCTGTAGCTACTACTCGACGACTCAGTGCTCCGCTCAAATTGTGTTTAGGTGGTTTGCGACGGGATCCCACCACCACGGCAAAGGCAGTGGTGAACAATGATAGACCAACTGGGATAATGTACCAACCAAGGCCTCCAAATCCATCTTGATCTTGTTGACTTTGATAATTGGCGCTGTTGGCTGCTGCGGCACTGCTGGTGGAGGATGATGAGGATCCACCAGACCCATCATCATAATAGGACGACGACGAGGCGGCGTTAGCAGAATTGGAGGAGGAAGAAGAGGAAGATCCACTACTACCGCTACTGCTGCCACCACTGCCGCTACTGCTACCGCCACTACCACTGCCTCCATTTGAACCATTTCTTCCACTGTTTCGGCAGTGGGGAGGTTGGCGAGGTGAGTCTGGAGGGGGACAGGGCGGATGAATCAGCATCATGACCGACCAAAAGTCCCATAGTTTTCGTCTTGGACGTGCTTCCGCTATCATATAATCTTCATCATCAATGCTCTCCAGAGTAATTTCTTGTGGTTGCAAATGAAGTGGTTGTCTCAAATTGCTGGAAGGCACCGCCGCAGAGGAAAGCGAAGACGACAATTCCGTTTCCTCTTGCAGGGAAGAGACAGGATTGAATCCCAGTAAGCAATGAAGGATGAAAAAGGTGCGTAGCAATGGTCTATGAGAATACATCATCATCATCTTCTTCCTTTGTTTGTTTGCGTGTTGTCATGAAATTTCTTGTGACCTCATAGTGGCGGCAAAACCTATTTTATATATTTCTTAATGACTGTAGTCTTTGGAATTGAAATGCGCCTGCCCCACATTTTAGCACATCCGTCGACCGATCAAAAGGAAGTTCAAATCTCAGGCCATTGGACTAGTTGGATCAGAGACCTCTCGATTTTCCTGATTGACACACAACAACACGAAATCGATCAACGAATTGACAACGATGAATACACTCACGGTCCGAACGCTGACCTATAGTGGAGGCTGCTGCCACATTTCACAAGTTCCTCAAGAAGAGAATTTGTGAGAAACACTGATCATTCAGAATGGCTCATGATTTGGTAGTAGTGCAAGCGGAAGCATACATTTTCATTTATGTTTCGCTGATTGGCGTACGTATCAGGGATCAAATACATCTTTGTAATGGTACTACTGACATTGCCACCGTCCATGACGATTACAACACTATTTTTGTGATAGGAGTGATCACCAGTTGGAGTGATGCTGCGCGCAAGTTGTTTCACCTTTTGCAAATGGACCCCAGAATCTGGGGAACATGCCAGAAGAAGTTATTGAGGCATTGCGTGAATGGATAAGCAATGACGACTGCAAATTGCAAGAGTTGAAGATTTATGACGAATCATGCTTGTTGCCAGCATTCAACACGAGTACTGAAGAGCAATTATTATTCAAGAACAGGATTCTGAAGCGGCTTGAATTTATAAGTGCCAATGTTGCAAGATATGGCTTGAATGGGTTGTTCAATGCATTTACAAACTTGAGATTTTTGTCGCTCTTTGGCAGCGAGGTTTGTGATCTACCCCCTTTGGGATCTATTCTATGCAAGGGTGGCTGCAAGATTGACGAGGTAGACTTACAATTCAATTGCATCAGTTATGATTCAATCATGAACTTTTCAACAAAGATGAAGGATATGAACGAAGATTTTTACACCATTGCACTTGAGCTTCAACCCGTTTAAGGATTAGAGACCTTCGCTGACAGAAAGAGAGCAAGCTGTATCGCTGCGTTTCCTTTTGAAGAGGGTGAATGAGAGTAAAAGTCTAGAGTAAGTCTCAATGCGATGCAGCACATCGATGGAATGAAGACAGATGCGATCGAATATTGAAATGGAGTTAGCAAACCGCCCCATCTCACTTGGATTATGGCCCCGAATCCTCCATCCATTGACTACTTTGCCTCTATCAACGATTTTGGCTATGATGAAACGGGATTTCCGCCTGATAAAAGCCCAATACCGGCTGCAGTTATGTTCTCACTACTGCGGGATCACGTCAGCATCTTTGAACATTGTGAAAAACCCAACGGAGAAGGAGTTCCAAGTCCTCCTTCTTCCAAGAAACGAAAGTTGGAATAAATGGTGTGATAGGGTGTCGAAAACATATTTAAAGTAAGGTCTAGAAGGCGCCTTTCAAACAACTTGCAGCAGTCGAAAAGTACTGTAGGAATCATGATTTTAGATTTTATATCAATCCATTTCCATTTTTGTTTTGGATCGATCAATTGGACCCATCAAGATCTCTGATATTTTATGTTGTAATATATATTGTGACGAGCCCAAAAGACATCTTCCGATACACAGCAACGAGAGCAACCACAAACAGCATCAAAGATTCAAACATGAAAACACGTGACAAGATTGTCGTCATCTGGTTCTCTTTTCTCTATCTTGTAATTTGGGCATTTTCTCTGGCCAATTTGTTTCATGTTCATTTCTGGGACAAACGACATGCCTTGTCCACTTTTATGGAGGACCCCGAAAGCTTGGACAAGGGATTCACTAAGATCGGAAAGTCCTACTATACCAGCTTGCGTTATATTTGGTTTCTGCCGCATGTACTCGGTGCTATTTTTTGGTGGAACCTCTATTTTCTGCAACTCATTCCCATGATTCGTCACAACTACAAGCCCTTTCATCGCATGTTGGGTCGGTTTCTTCTGACCATACTATTGATCCAAAATGTCACGGGGTTTGGCCTGGCATCTACTTCGGGAAGTAACGTTATCACGATGGTATCCTACATACTGAATGTTGCCTCTATCTTTTGCATCGTGAAGGCCTGGCGGTATGCCTATTTTCGAGACATTGCCCTGCACAAGTATTGGGTCCTTCGATTGGTCGGTTACATGCACACCATTTCGCTCCAACGATTCTTTTTGGTTTTGCTCATTATCACTCATTCCATGGGATGGGATGGGCTTTACCCTCAATTGGACGAAACAACAGCCAGTGATGAGGAATGGATTCAATTGGTAAAGGGCATGTTTGACGACTCGTTTGTCCTTTCTATTTTGTTTGCCATTTTGAGCACCGAATGGTACCTGGCGGCTGTAGAAGGAAAGATGGAAACCCCAATCGATAATCGCAAGAAGGGTGATATCAAGAGAAGTGGCCCCAACGAAACGAGCTCGCTAGTACTGGGAGTCAGTCCTTACGGTGCCATCTCATCATAAGGGGAGTTTTGCAGTCTGCTCTGACAAAAGCTAAAAACAAGCAATAATGTATGTATATGAACGTATAATGTAATATAGTATTGATATTTTATTAGACCTATATAGACAACATTAGTAGTAGTTTTACAGCATCTGCAAGGCTTGTAATCCAAGAAATGCACTAGCTGCAGAAGCAGCAATGCCAAGGGGAATGTTGGGAAATGGGGTTTCGGATATTATCTCTTTTGGTTCCGCTTCACTGGCAAGCTTTTCTCGTTGGGTCGACATCATAATGAGTGGAAGCACAAAGTACAAAAAGGGTGACCCATACGCTCCTGCCAGAGACAAGAGATCATTGAGGTTTCCGGCAAAGCCTTCGCCCAGACCAATTCCCATGGCGGCCGTGATGAGAACCGAAGCCCATGAAAAGACTTCATTCTTGCGATCTTCTTGTTCCACAAGATCTTGTGTATCGTCAAGAGCAGGTCGAAGGTAAGTATCCAACTCTTCCGCCATGGAAGTGGCACTTCCCAAATGAGATCCAGCAATGGTCACCACCGAAAAGAGGGTAAACATGGGACCATCCAATCCCACGGCCGTATCGACACCGCCTCCCAAGACGGCCATGCACCAGGCCGCGTACATGGCAAAGGGAAAGAGGGTTCCAATTCCCATGCTCAGAGCAATCTTGGTGCGATCGTATTCCAAAATCCGTGCCGTGGTGGGCACAATGTTTTGAAAGATAAAGCTCATCAGGATAATGGGAGCCGCAGTCACCATTGCAGCCATTGGATCGCTGGAAGTCCCAGGCATGGTGAGAACGTCCATGACCGGAGTCTCCATGTGGGCAAGACCTGGAATGAGAATGCTGGCAAAACTGGAAAAGAGACCCGCCACGAACAGACTGGCCACCTTGCTCAAGCGAGGAGCAGACTGGGTGCCCAGGACTCCGGCAAAGAGCATGACCCAAACCATAGAAGTCAAATCGGCATTCCACCCTAGGACCTCGTGTCCTAGCTGGCCAGCCTTCATGGTGCCAAAGGCCAAGACCAGAGCGTTTTTAATGACACAAACGGCTGCAATCACATCCTTGGCTAGCTCGCTGTCAAGGTTGGCTTCCGAAAAGGCCTTGAAGGAAGAAGGAGCGTCTTCTCCCGATTGTTCCTTTTGAGTAATGGCCACTTCGGCAATGAGCAATCCTGAAATGAGGTTCCCAAGGTATAGAGCAAAGAACAAGCCCATGCTGGCACCCATGCCCGGTCCTTGGACAAGTTCGGGCAAGACGAGCATTCCAGCGCCGACTGTGTTGGAGGTTATTAACATGGATGTAAATATCACTGGCATGACAAAGTCTTGAATTTGTGCGAAAGATGGAAGCGAAGTAGCATCCAGCTTGGCACTGTTCTTCATCAAAGAACTAGTAGTACTACTATTTTGTTTTGTTCTTGTTGTTGTTCTTGATGTCTCAAAAGCAGAGTTGCTTTTTTGTTTGATGGAAGATTCCATGTGGAGACTAGAACTAGAACTAGAACTAGAACCAGTCGTTGTTGCCATTGGCGATGAGGAAGAAATGGACGAAAAGGGTCTCTTAGCATGCGAATTTGTTGGCATGTTCGATAAGGCATTGCAGCGCGACGTTATAGAATTA
This sequence comes from Cylindrotheca closterium, assembly GCA_933822405.4. Lineage (NCBI taxonomy): Eukaryota > Bacillariophyta > Bacillariophyceae > Bacillariales > Bacillariaceae > Cylindrotheca > Cylindrotheca closterium. The sequence goes on along the minus strand of CAKOGP040001814.1, from coordinate 10,712 downwards.
TCATGACAGCCAAGAAGGAGCACGGCTGTAGCTATGAGATGTTTGTTCTGGATTCGTTGCACCATAATGAGAGTTTGAATGGATATAGAGTGCTTTCGTATTCCAAAGAGTCTTTTAAAAGTGAAACTGAGGTGTACTTCTTCTTCTTCTTCTTCCTATCGAAAGGTTTTCGTTCTTGGACCTTTTCCAGATAATCTGTGAGAATTCGAAAACAGAACTTCGAATCGGATGCGAATTGGTATCTTTCAATCTGATTGGATCATTATGAAAGCCGAATTACCCCAATCAACCCGAAAGCGACAAACTTCTCCAAAAATGATGCAAACTTCCGAAGTTCGGCAATTCGACTTTGGGAAGTTGATTTGGACGCGACACCTTTACTTATTGATTCTCCAGGAATTCTAATTCCGGTCATTTTGACATTTTTTACTCCCCCATCGAGAATTCGATCGAATGAGTCTACTCTTGCTTGCAACGTCATTCTAGTCAGTCCGATTTCAAACATGCACTTCTTGCTTTTATTCTTCCGCCCGTATTGTAAGATGTCACGTCTCAAGCAATAACATCAAACACATCATCAGGGCAATCTAATGCTATCACTTTTTTTCAGTTCGGAATGAAAACTCATGCGAAACGTGCGGGCATGCTGTTGCGGCACGTCTAGAACGAACGAACGAACGATCAAACAAACAAACGACAACCAACCGAGGATTGATGCTGATGAACAGGTAGTGAGTAGTGAGTGCTGATCAGCATATTCTAGAAAATGGCCAAAAGCAACAAGAAACGCAAAGCATGCAACTACACATACACGATGGAAGAAGCGGAAATTGAATGTATTTTGGATGAGCGTGGTGGCAATGGCAAACAGAAGACAAAGCAACAACATGAATATCTCTGTGCTTGGGCGGACGGCAATGAAGAACCGCAATGGGTGGCGGCCAAACACTTGAAAGGGACAATCGCCTTGGAAGAGTGGGAAGATCAAGAGGACGAAGAGCCAGAAATCTTTGACCCGCCTGCCATTCTTGCCCCAAAGTGCTATTCGTTGGCCCAATTGGTTCAAACTGCCAAACGCACCTCCATTCTCCTTGGTGCGGGCATCAGTGCCCCCATTTTGCCCACCTTTCGGGGCCAACATGGATTGTGGACCAAAAACGCACACAAAAACACAAAGGCAGACGCCAAGGTCAGCGACGGTTTGCAACCCACCTTGGCGCATGAAGGATTGGTGGCCTTGGAGAAGGCTGGGTTCATTCATTACGTGGCCACACAAAATTACGATGACTTGTCCAGTCGGTCGGGATTTCCCGAGCACAAATTGAGTGAATTGCATGGGAATATTTTTGTTGAGACGTGTGATGACTGCCACAAGGTCTTTCATCGGGACTTTGAAGTCCCCAAGGACGATTCCTTGGAACACGAGACGGGGCGTCACTGTGAGGATTGTGGGGGTATCTTAAGGGATTCGATTATTCATTTCGAAGAAGACTTGCCCGAGCCATCCTTGACCAAAGCCATGAACAAATTTGCCGAATCGGATTTGATCATTGTGGTGGGATCCTCCTTGAAGGTGGAGCCTGCAGCGGGTCTGCCATTTAGCAACAAACACACAACAACAACTACCCGGCAATCCTCCAAGCGAGACGTAAATACCTGTATCGTGAACTTGCAACCAACTGGATATGATTCTCAGGCAGACTTGATCATTCATGGGACATGTGATCAAGTGATTGATGCGGTTGCCAAAGAATTGCTTGGAAACAATTGGCGTTAGCCAAACTCTTAAAAAGAATGATAACATTTTGTTTGGGTGTAAATAATTCAAAACAGCTTAGCTATTATGTTTGGAACAAACTAGAGTACGCATCCCAGATGAGGATTACAGTTCCTCTGTTTGGTAGGCAGTGTCCTCTGCGGACCTAGCCTCAGATCCGGGAGCAACTTTGGTTCCACCAGTCTTGCTGGCCTTGATTTCGTCCGAAAAGTTTACCACTCTTCCAACTCCACGTGGCTGGTCATCCCGCAACCACCCCTCTAATGTTCCATTGGACTTGGCTTTGAAGGTATCGATAAACTTGTCCGCGACCGCCTTGGCATCATCAAACAAGAATAGATTCAATACCAATCCTTCTTTTCCATCGTAGACTAAAACGGCACTTCCTTCCGTAAATGTAGAAAAGGCACCACCTCCGTCACCTACATCCTTGAACGTGCTAAATCGCTGTGGAGTAAACTTCATTGCCTGCAATGTATTTTGCAAAAGGGCTAGAGACGTGTAGATGCCAGCGTTTTCGTCGCTCCAGTTCAATTGCACAATGGATTGGCGACCCAACGATTCTTGTTCGGTATTTTGAATTTCGTTTGGACTTGAATCATACTTTTCCGGTTCAAACGTCCAACTCTCGTACTCCAAATCCTTCTCAGTATGCTTCTTTCCACCAATGCTAGTTCGAATCTCAACATCCAAGTTGGGAAGTGCCTCCTTCAGTCTGCCTTCCATCTGTTCGAGCTTGAACATGGAATAATCATCGCCAACGAATGCAACAACCCAACCAAGTTTGTCTTCATCTCCTTCGACAATGAAAGTGGTACCAGAAATAAGATTCTTTTGCTCCAGACGATATCGTTCCGCCAAGAATCGTGCCTTGTAGTTGCTAGTATGGGTAAAAGGCAAAGCAATCAAGTGCTTTGGCTTGAACAAGGCGGTGCGTTTCTCGGGCATACCCAAAATACTGGCAAAGACCTGCATCATACTAAATGGAACCGAGTCATCAATAAGGACCAAATCGATGGGTGGCAATTCGAAGAGTTGATCCAACACTTGAAGTTCGCAATCATACATGTCTTCAACTTTGGATGCATCTTCGGTGAGATTCATCTTAGCAATCTCGGGGCAAGTGTAAATTGTCAAGACATCGCGGTAGTCCTTATTGTTCGCCATGGCTTCTGAAATGACACATTTCTCTCCTGCAATTTCACCACAAATAACGACTGCGTACTTGTTGGCTTCGTCCAAAACGTTTGCGGTTTCAACTGCCAGAGTCTTAACTGTCTTCTCCGTAATCTTGGCACCGGCCTTGACATCCTTCACGCCGCAGAATCTATTTTGCGAGAATCGAATACCAATTTCTTCTTGGTCCTTCTTCAAAGTCTTGGATCCATACATTCCTTGAACCACGACGCGATAGTCCGAGACTGTCGTGGCCTTGAAAACTTGACGGAAGGCCCTGCGAAGGGCATTTCGCTTGGAAAAGGCTCCCCACAAATTAAAGTCGGCGGCACAATAGTTCTTTTCTTGCCAACATCTGATAAAGATATACCCTTCGTTCATAGAGACAAATGCATATCCTCCAAGTGTAGGAGTAGCGACAGAATGAGTTGTGAATCCAAGCTTCTTGGCGACAGCAAATAGCTTCTTCTCCAACTTGTCTCCTGGCATATTCTGAATTCCTTCGTAATTCACAACCTCCAAAACTCCGGCAGGTTTTCCTTGTACGACACCCAAATCTTTCTTTGCGTTACATTGCTCCTTGCTGGCGTATGATTTTAGGTAGTCATGAATGTAAGTGTACTTGTCCTGCTCTTCTTTTGGCGTATGGACCAAGTAGTTGTCAATGCCGTGATCCGTAAGAGGCTGGTGCAAGAAATCGACCTTGTTACTTGCCAATGTCAAAACTTGGGTGCAGACCTTTGGTGATCCATAAAAGATGTGAATCGTGTGATCAAAGTGGTTTGTGAATTTGTCAATGTACAATTCGTTTTCCAACAAGACTCCCTCTGGTTTCAAAAGATTCTCCAAAACATCCAAAATATCGTGTTGTCCGGTGACGTCCATGGAAACAACCGTTTCGGAAAGGTCCACCAACACCAAATCGAAGGAGCCCCAGTATGACTTTGGAAGTAGAGGCAGGGTCTTGGTAGCATCTCCGTACCACCATTCAACTCTTGGATCATCGTAGTGAGGCTGAGTCTTGAAGTAGCGGAAGCTCGTTCTGGTAATGTCTTGATCCAACTCAAGACCGACCACCTTTTCAAGGTCTGGATACTTTAGAATTTCATGCAAGAGCATGGCATCTCCACTTCCAAGATAAATGACTCGCTTTACTTTTTCCACATACTGTGCTGGAAAATGGATAAAGAATTCGTGATAATGTGGTCGATAACTTGAACAGATTTGAAGCATATCGTCCAAATGAAGGCAGGTATCATTGTCGGCTTCCCGTTTGGTCCAGTCCATCAATTGGTAGTTGGATTGCTTCTTTTCGTATGGTTCGTAGGTGAGGAAATCAATCAATTCGGAGCTCTGGCAGTCCAGTTCATTGTAAGTAGTCCCATCTCCTTCATGGACAAAGTCATCATAGTGGCCAACCATCTTTGACTTTCCTGCTTGAAATTTTTCAATGTAGAGTATTGCCTGTTCGAGGACATCCACATAAGCTTGATGAAGGGAGTGAATGTTATCCCATTCATGAGAATGAACCTCGGCAAGGGTTTCTTGATCGTACAAGAGCCAGTCCAATTTCTTTAGACGTTGAATACGTCTCAACTCTTCACGGTAGGCAGGCCAAGCTTCTACAATGTCTGTCGGATCTTCTGGATCCGCTGAAAATTGATCCCACGTCAAGATAAAAGATCCATCCGTTTCATTCTTATCAATGACAATGATTTGTTCTGGCTCGGAAAAGCGCCAATACAACTTTCCGCCCTCCCGTTCCACAATGTCCGTCTGATAGTCGTACAAAAATTTCGGTGGAGTCACTTCTCCAGAGGTAACATTGCCATTGTATTCAATGTACACACATTCTCCGGGAATCGCCCAGCGTTGTGGGTATCGTTCCAAGTAACCATGATCCCGGAAAAGGTCTGCCAACATAGAATAGAGTAGAATGGAAGAAACGAAATATTGGGTTGGTATCATTGTCCCAAGACATCGCCATGAATGCTTTCCGAAACGGTGAAACATACATACAAACAGAAAACTTACCTGGCATATCGTAATGCTTGTGTTGTGGATCACAACCCTCACAATCCGAGTAGCTCGTGTAGATTCCCTCTCCCACTTCAATCTTGCGACTGGCCACAATTTCGACATATTCCCCCTTTTTGACAGTGACATTGGTGTTGAGGTACTTGCCATTGCGATGGCCGTAAAAATCCAAAGTCGGAATCATGAGGCCGCCATGAGCCGCAAACTGAGCCACCAATCGGGCCACTGCTTCGCGTTCAATGAAGGCACCAGTGTGTTTGTGAGAGGGCAACTTGTCGCACAAATCAAAGTGTTTCTTGTTTAGAAACAAACTTTCGAGACTGTCCAACAGAGGCAACTCTTCGTCGGTTTGTTTCATCAAGAGTTGTTCCAACATTTTCTTGGAATGTTTGCCATAGTGAGCGGGAAGAGTACGACGGGCGCTGTAGAGATAATGAAAGTAGGGAGCCACCTTGGAGGCACCGTCCATGAGAACTTCTCGCAAGAGGTTGCGAAAGGTGGGACATGCCATGTTGGGCAAACTGGCCACGTAGGCTTCATTGGCGGCAATCACTTCAGGGTCTAGTTTGGCATGTTCCAGTAGTCCGGCTCGTTCCTCCTCTTTATCTTCCGCATAACTTGGAATATCTTGATCGTCAATGACGATTTTCCAAGGCACTCGGCTCAGAACCGTTCCTTCCTCAATCGTTTCCTTGGCGTAAACCCCAATCTTGGCACCTGACGAGGCAGTTTGGGGGCCAATTCCATAATCCGGGGTCAGTTTGAGTTCTTGAACTTCATCATTAAAGGTTCCACCCTCACGCTTGACAAACTTCACCAAATAGAGAGCGTGTTCCAAGCATTCCGCACTCTGAGGAGTTTCAATCAAGTCGTCCATATCGAAAGCATTGGCACAGTGAAGTGCCATGATGATGATAGTGATGATAAGGAAAGGAAAGCGTTGCAAGGAGACATGCGTCATGGAAATGGATGCAGTCGACATGACCAAATGTTGTTGTTGTGTATGATATACTGTGATGCACGTGTATTGTTTGCCAGTACGATCGATTCAATCAACAATGCTGTGTGGCTTTCAATCAACTATGGATGATGATTTGAAGTCGAGTCTAGTCTTGAAATGGGTTGAATCAACGCTGAAGAGGGAATCAAGAAGACGAGTGTTTGTAGAAAGCGTATCTTCTCCTTCTTGAATGACGATCTTGTGTCGTTCAACAGTGCCAATGCTTTGCTGCGTTCAGCTTGATATTATCGAATATTGACGGCTGGCATGATCTCGTTAGACTTTGATTTTGGGGGTGAAAATAAATTTGAGATTCCCACTAAAAACGGGGAAGAACTCCCTCCAAACGTTTGGCGATTGATTGATTCATTCTGTTCGATGCGACTGTCCTTCGCACCAATCCCACAAAATACCTTTCAACTGAAGAGCCGTTATTACGGCGATTGTTCGAGACAAAATCTGACATCGCAAAAAGCGTTCGCTAGATCGTCATCATCTCCCTTTTTGTGTGTTACTAAACGAACGAAACACCATCAATACAACTAACACAGCAGCTCTTCATAGTCACATCCAAATCGTTGACAATGTCCTTTCTGTTTCAAGAACGAGAACCACACGACGACGACCAATCTCAAATTCGTTCCAATCCTCATCCTCCTCGTCGCCAAGAACAAGCCAACGATGATGAACAAGATGCCGATGGAGTTGTGGTCGTCTACGGAAGCACGTATACCTACGATGAAGAGCTTCCACCAGAAATGACTACCAAGTTTGGCGGCAAAGTTGCCATTGAAGTTTCCAAATTGCAAAAGAAAATAAAGCAAGACGCGGAACGAGCACTTGCATGTATCCACCACCACCACCACCACCACCAAGAACAAGAACAAAAAGGAGGAGGAACAACGAGAAGAGGCCCCCAAAGATCCACCCAAGCCTGCGTTTACAAAACATGACATGAAACGAGCACGAATGCTCCTTTCTAGTATACTCAATGCAGTCACTGTGGAGGAAGCACGAAAGGCGATGCGCATGTTTTCTGGTTCGTTGGAAGAATTTAGGAATACCAGCAGCAACTCGTCGGCCGTGTCGGTTTCTCCATATGTTCTTGCCGTGCTCGAGGCTGGTGGTACAGTGAGTATGTTGGTGGCCCTCGAAAAGTGGTACAAAAAGTCGGAAGAATGTTCCCTTTTGGCCATGGGAGGTTTGGCGACTCTAGTCGTATCCGATCCTTCCAGTGGGCTTACCATTGCCTCCATCGGCGCCATTACCACCATTGAGCAAGTTGTTCAACAATACCCAAAGTCGCAAATGGTCAGTTCAGATGCTATTGAGGTCTTATTGAGTTTGGCGGGACAAGTTGTGACGAGACCATTGGTGGCGGGTGAAGATTGTCGGGGTTTGGTCCAAACGGCCATGGCCCAATTTCCAATGGACGAAGATATTCAGTTGGAAGGCTGCGAGTACTTTTTGGAAATAGGAAAGCTTGATGGTATCAAGGAAGACTTGTTGCAAGAAAAAAAACTTGGAAAATTGTTGGGTCATGCATTGGACCAGTTCCGAGAAGATATTTCCAAACGAGCAGTGCAATGGTATTCGTCATAGGAAGTCACATCCTCGACCACCACTGTGGGGTGAGGTACTTTAGTAGGAAAAGATATTAGGCAAGGTTTGGCGATCTTAATTTGCTGGTGAAGCGGATGAGAAGATCATTGGTCCAAAAGTGACATTTGTTTCTCTAGACTGTCAGCACCAGAGTTCAATGATTGTCTTCTGGAAGAAGATGAAGGATGGTAAGAAGGAACACTGCTGTAGATGGCGCGATAGAGTAAGAGCCAACGTTTGTACAAAGGTAAAAGTCGTATGTTCGTGCACCCAAAGCAGCATAGGAGATTAGTAGATTGCAGTTATTATAGCACCTTCGTTGTGTGCACTTCCTGTTTGTTGTGTGCACTTCCTGCAAGTCGAGTTAGTCAGTCATATACTGGGGTGGCGTGTTTGTGTCGACTGACGGACGGTAGCTACTCGATCGGATTCTGAAACGCATCCAAGCGATCAGTTGGACATGCGTTCAACGGCAAAATCATAGGAAACTCCAAATCTGCATCCAACACCAACCCGTCAAAGCATCGCAATATCGCCAACAAGACCAACAACAAGAGCAACAGCAACAGCAAACCAAATCAAGAACCATGAGACTTTCCAAATTTTTATCTCCCTCAAGATATTTGACTTTACCATCTATTGACACTTTCAAGTACTCCTCTCCTTTTGCTGCTGCAACAAAACGACGACGATCACAGCAAAAGAAGGAAGCAGAACAATTGCCACGAGAACAACAAGAGACGGAGCAATCATTGTCTGGGCAACAAGCTCAAACAGACGAAGAATGTGGCGCCACACTATTCAATGTAGAAATGGTAGCCCTAGCCGCAGAGCGAAGCACTTTAGTTTTCGAAGAAGAAAGAGAAGCCATGGCAGGGGAAGCCGAGGCATCGCACGAAGTCCGGAAAGAATCTGAAACTCAACGGCAAGATGTTGACATTAGGAGATATGGTCTTGCGACCGACTGCCGAGAGGAACCGGACGAAGAAGAAAGTGACCAAGAACCAATTCAGCTGAGAAAAGTAGCGAATAGGACAGCCACGAAGACCAGTGAGGAAAATGACTACGAGCCTTCCTTTATTGACACTCTCTGTTTCTCTTCCAAGGCTGCGTCAGGCGTCATTGAGGAGTCACATGCAGAGGATGACGCCTCTCAAGTGATCAAGCTAGACCAAAACGCTCCACCACCACCGTACAGATTGGTTGGTGGATACATATACAAAAACCACAAGGATACTCCGATGGGCATGTCCATCAAGAACTCCACGACCAAACAAGGCGTTTATATTTCGGATCATCAAATTGGAAGCCGCTTTAAGTGGTCAACAGATTTAGCAGTGGATGGCATGCAAATTCTAAGTATCAATGGTCTTTCATGTCCATCCGACTTAGAAGTAACTGTGGACATGATGAAACAAGCAGAAGGAGACTTGAAGTTAATTGCCGCTGTCATCGATCCCCCAAAAGTCATTGCTCCATTTGATGACGATGAAGACAGTCTAGAAAGTCTAGAAGCTTGTAATCAGGAAGAAGACGGCAAAGAATCCGGGAGCGAAGCACTGTCCGACTCAGAGAGCGATAGCGAGGATGGAGTCAGTGCACTTACTGACGAAAAACAACGAGCCACACAATCCAGTTATCAAGAGACGAATTCAAAGGATGCCAACGCACCCGAAACCACCCCAGTCCTTGCCTTACTGAGAGAACGAAGTACAATACAATTCATATAGTAAAGTAGAAGATTCAGTTGAGACTATCCTTGTCCCTCCTCCCAATTGTTCCAGAAAGCATTAGCATCTTCGATTCCTCGTTGGTAGAAGTCGTGCAAGATTTGTGGGTGCACCGCCCCCGCTGAAGCGACAAAGCCTCTCAGATTCTGTACCGACGGTCGAATACGAAATACACCATTCTCACCGCGAGGGGAAAGGTCTCCCACTAGCGGAAACTTGAAAGACGAGTCGGATGGTCGAATACTTCCTAGCACTGGAGGTGCTGATGAAGATGATCCAGATGTGGGACTAATCAGAATAACGTTGGCGTCCGTTTGCTGTTGCTCTGCATTCTTGTGCCAGACAGGGCATGGAGCTGCAATACCCCCATCGACAAAGTAGGAGCCATCAATTTCTATACCGTCGTCATCAGGATAAGTCGATGGGTATTTTGAAAATAAATCCCATGGATGAAATGTTTGAGGAATGGCACATGATGCCTGAACAGCCGACAGAAGTCGTTCATATGAGCTGTGGTCAGTTCCTTTGTGGAAAGGAAGTGAAGTATCAAATTCGAACATATGCAATGCGCCAGTCGAGCACTCCGTCGTGGCAACCCCCAGCCATTGAGGCTGAATTCTGTTCTGCTGTGTTGTTAATTCTGATTTTGACAAACCTGGAACATTTCGCTTTGTTTCTTGGTCTATCAACATTTGCTGAAAATGCCGAAACGCGTGGCCACGATCTTGTAGGAATCGATCTGCATATTCCTCAATGCGATCAGGAAAGTACCCCAACGCTGCAGCTGCCAGTGCGCCAGACGACGATCCAGCCACGGAGTGAATTTGAGGTAGGGTACTGGTCTTCAGTGATTCCCCCTTGCTGTTGATTTGTGATATTAACTCTTTCGCCACCCCCAAGTGGTAGACAATCAAGTGCCCTGCACCACTGAAGCAAAGACTCCATTGTGGTAGAGCAGATTTTCGTGAAATCGAAGTCGCCATCCCCGTCGTTCCTTTCCTTTTCGCGATTGGTTACACCTTTTGTCTGTTGCAAAACTCAACAGGGATGTCACACACAGATGCGATTTATGAATATATGAGCCAATAAAATGACGTGTAAAGGAGCAGAAATAGCGCCTCGGTAGAAACACTAAACACTAAAACATCAGTACGATGCCAAACCAGGGATATGCCGCATTTTGTCGTGAATCTGATTAGAGATTGGAGGCAGGCCGGCTTGATCACCCTTTCTGCAGGGGGGTTGGTGATTCAACATCTTCCATCGTCATGGAATTCAATCATTGTTTAACACTTCATGGTCTTGGTGGTGTTTTCAATACTCCTGTCTATACTTAAAAACATTCGTTAAGTGAGACATGATGAAAATCGTCCGCAATTACCGTTAGAAT